>CM067768.1:32435488-32812988 GCA_034642375.1 Vigna nakashimae
GGGGTTGCCATCCATGGTCCATGAGGACAGAAATCGCCCCTCTGGATCCAAACTGGATTTCAGGTCCATCAGAGCTCTAAGCTCGTCATTGCCACAGACACATGTTGGATTCAAGAGCAAAGCCAAGAGGAGGAGGAGGAAGAGAAGCGGAACCAGATGCACTGAACAAACCATGTTCAGATGAAAATGGTAACTGATTCAACCAAACTCCTTGCTATGGTTATTGTTTTTATGTTGTTGTTCTGAAAACTATTTTACTAGATTCTGTAACAGCAGTGTTTGTGTCTGGTTTTGTGCGTTTTTCTTTTCTCTCTACTAAGTGGTGGTGGAAGTGACAAAAGGTACAGGAAAACAGACAGGTCAGAAACTAAAAAGGAAACATAAAACAATAAACAGTAATTTAAAACACAGGTGTAAAAATCGGAGAAATTTTAAGCCAAATTTGGCCAAGCACAAAGGGTGTTAATGTAGCTTATCCTTTAGTGATTATAATTACAAATATTGAGAGAATAAAGAAAGGGGTGAAAAGCAGTGGTGCACATTGCATGGGAGTTATGATGCACATGCAGTGTTGACCATCAGATTGGCTGAAGTTTGAAAAGGTGTGTATGAGGATTGTGAAGTTGCAGTTGAATAGTGTGCATGTTGTGGTGTGTTTGGACGTGACATTTGTTCTTTGATATAACTGCTGTGTATTCATTCTTTGGAAGTGAAAAGAGAGATTTTTGTTTTTGGGTGGAGAGAAAGTAAGATAGTGTTACAGTGATATGCTATCATCATTTTTATTATTTATTATGAGAACAAAAATCAACAGAGATTGTTCCACCTATCCAAACAAAGCATAGAGAAATTAAACTTAATTATATTCTTAACTTTGCACTCGTAATAACTTTTTCTCACTTCATTTAAGTTTCGCTACTGTAACGTCCCCAAATATATACATCATGCATATATAATAAAGACGTCATCATGCATAATATAGGAAAGCAGTCAAGAGTAATTTAAGGATTACAGTTATCCTCAGAATAGTGCATAAATTGACAATACAATTATTGGAATCTCCCATGGAAATCACGGAAAATTTAAAACTTAAAATACATACAAATGTAATTAAACGAGTTCACGAAATAAGAATTAGTAATGCTAGGTTGCAGCACTGCCGTCTCCATCAAGAGCTGCTCCCAAGGTATCCTCCCCGCCATCTGCTCCCATCCAAGTGGATGATCATCGCCAAATAACATATCCAAATTGGCACACAACACAAACAATGCAAGGGTGAGCTAGATATAAAAAGCATGTTATCTCCTAGCACAATTAATTTATGAAATCATTCATAGGTTCATATAAAATAACAATTAAAGCATACTCATTGATCCATATTTCACATACTTCCATTACATGTAAACATTCATCCAAACATGGTAAACTGACATCACAAGACTTGTTACTTTATACCCGACTCGTCCGGACTAGAATGATTACCGAGCTATGGCGGGTCTTGCACCCGTGGTGGCTTTATGAAACTTGGGCACTACCGCCCTGGCACTACCGCCTGGTGAAACTTTTGGGGCACTCCCGCCCGGCCACAATCACGAGGTTAATCCGTTATCACTCACCTTGGGTCATGTGGAAGCACCCAAGACTAGGACCTCCTGCTACTCCTCACCACATGGTTCAATCCTCTCTACATGAGAAGAAAGACCATTGGAGCGTCAGGATGACCCCCAAAACTGAGCTACCATGTAATCATTCTATACAACCCCCAAACACCACCATGTATCCTCTCCTCGAGGATCATGGAATTACGTCTGTGAATTATACTGTTACTCACAAATACCAGATATCCCCATATATTACAGTAAATCAACACAACTCATAAATTCACATAATCCATTTCACCATATACAATTTCCAAACATTACATGTAATCCAATTCATGAGAAAATAATTTAAAATCCAACATTTTCAAAATATCAAAACGTACGAGCACTGTTCACTGGGAACAGTGAACGAACGCTCACTGGAAGCACGCGGACGAACGCTCACTGGACGAACGCTCAAACTGGACATTAAACGGGCGAACCCTGTTCACCACGGTCTATGAACGAACGTTCACTGTTGAACCGTTCGGACGAACGCTCACTTCTAAGCAGTCTGGACGAACGCTCATGGTCTGAACGAACGCTGAGGAACACGGATGAACACTTCTGGACGAACGCGAACGAACTTTCACTTTGGACGAACGCGCAGTTGGACGAACGCGGACGAACGCGCAGTTGGACGAAGTCATGGACGAACGCTCACAGGTGAAATCAAGGACGAACACTAAGAATTGAACTAAGGACGAACGCTCGCTCACACTTACTCAAGGCCGGATGCTCGATCACTGAAGTTAAGGACGAACGCTCGTTCACAACAGCAGGCCGAACGCTCAACTGAGAACAAAGGCCGAACGCTTACTATTTATACATACAGAAACAAAATCTATTAAGACCGAACGCTAATATCACTAAAACTCAACAAGAACGAACGCTAACGAACTCCTAACAGTATGAGACCGAACGCGCAACTTGGACGAACGTTCTTAGGCATTTGGACGAACGCTCAGGCCGCTTCCTTGGACGAACGCTCAGCATAATTTGGCCGACCACTGGTCGTGCCGTTTTGGACGAACGCGCATATATCTTGGCCGACCACTAATTGGTTGAGCCATTTAGGACGAACGTTTAAGATTGGAAATTGAATTAAAGCCGAACGCTCACAATCAGATTGAAACCGAAACCGAACGCTCATGCTATTTTGGCCGACCACTATTTGGTCGAGCACTGTGTGGACGAACGTCCAATTGATCAAGGGCGAACGTTCAGAACAACAACCGAACGTTCAGAATTTGGCTACTAAGGGCGAACGTTCAGAAAATAACCGCACGTTTATAAATTGGTCGAGGAACTTGAACGAACGTCCAATTTTGAAACCAAATTGGACGATCGCTCGATAATTTGGACGAACGTCCAATTTGAAGCCAAATTGGACGAACGCGCCTGCAGAATTTCAGAATTTTGCAGAAACCCAGAAACAAAACCAGAGACCCAAAAACCTCCATTTTTATCTCCAAAACTTCTAGATTTTCATCATACACAACATATATCATCAATCAAACAAAAGATCTGGCTCCCCTTACCTCTTGAAGATCTCCTTGAATCACTTCCAGCTCCAAAATTTCTCCTCTTCTCCTCTCTCCCAGGACTTGCAGCCACTCTTCTACTTCTCCAAATGCAACACCAAATCTTCCTTGCAGCTTCAACAGCAGCTCCCCACCTCACCTTCTCTCAGTTTTGCAAAAAAATTGATTCCCCCGTAAGCAAAACCCACTCCCTTTTAAACCTCCCAAACTCTTCCCGCTTCCCCTTCTTCTTCACTTTCCTTTTCTGGTTTTTCTTTTCTTTTTGTTTTCAAAGGGAAGCAACGTTTGTTGTCCCTTGTGGCAGCGCTCGTTGCTTCCTCCCTTGTCTTTTTTTTTTTTTTATTTAAAAAAAAACGATTCCTTACAGCTACAATCCAATTATTATGGTTTATCTCACTTAATTTAGCTTTTGTTTGAATTAGATTTGATTGAGACTTTTGTATTTTTTAAATTTTATTTTTTCAGTTAAATTTTTATTAATTTTTTATTTATTAGGTATTTGAATTTTTTTATATTTTTTAATTAAATTTTAATAGTATATTTTTTTATTAATTGTCTTCACTTATTAAAAAATATGATTAAATATGTATCTACGAGAAAGTATAATTTATGGTTACATGAAACTTTCATAAATTTTGATTTACAAATTTTAAAATAAATGAATATAACTTTTTTAATTCAACATTACTTTTTTTTTACGTTTCTAAGTTACATTAAAATTAAGGGAATAAAAGATTTTCATTAAAAAATAAAGAAAATTAGTAAAATGTCACTTTTTATTCACTTTTCTTTAGTTTTTGCATTTCAATCTTTTTTATTTACACCCTCCTTTTCACTCTTGGGTCCAAATAAAAACTCAGTCATACCTGTTTGTTTTGATATAAATCCAAAAAATTCCTAACTTTACAAATATTTATGATTTATTTCACTTCCTTTGAATTTGAATTTTGCTATTACGCTCCTTTTTTTTTCACTTACTTTGTTTTGCTATGAATCCAAAAAATTGTTAATTTTACAAATGTTTATGATTTATATCACTTCATTTTAATTTTAATTTTGTTATTACATTGCCCTGTCATACTCATTCTCATTTTTAAAGAAAAATTCCATTCTCATCTCAATACTCAAATAAATAAATAAATATATATATATATATATATATATATATATATATATATATATATATATATATATATATATATATATATATATATATGTTCTATCTTATTTTCATCTCAACTTATTAAGGGATGTCAACATGTATCTATACCCCTGACAACTTTCTTATTGTATATGTATTAATTAATTAATTTATATAAAATATTTAAAAATTTGTAAAAAATAAAAGCATAATATTAACGAATATCCAATATTAAAATAATATTTTTTCATTTTTTCAATATCAAATAAATATTTTATCAGACATTCATTAAATTTACAAACACTAAACTGATAAAATTTAAAAATATTTTTAAAAGGTTACAAAATAGAAAATAAATATTTAAATTTTAAAATATTCTAAATACTCATTTTTTGAATTTTAATAAAATTTCTATTTTTATATACTAATACAAATTATAATATAATGTTATAATGAAATCACAAAAAAAGTTAAACTAATAATATTTAAAATTTAAAATAATTTTCTTTTTTTGAACTTTATTACATGAAGAAGGATTGTAAACAATATTCACGACAATAATATTAAATTTATTATATCAGACTTAAATGTTTATTTTGTCCGAGATAAATTTTTGTTTAGTATCCGTTTTAGAAATTAAGACATCGGGTCCCTATGTTATGAAAAACGTATGAATAAAGTTATGTCCGTTAAATTAACAGCAACAACTTTAAGTTTATGTTGATGTGATACTTTTTCTCTTCTTTCTTCTCCTATCCAACTTTTTCTCTCTCTTCTTCTTCTTTATGATTTGTTGAACTTGTTTTTGTGGATCTTATTCATATATTTTTCATAACAAAGAGATCAAATGTATTCATTTTTTAAATCAGGTACTAAACAGAAATTCTCCTATGGAAATGAAGTAAGTTTTTAAGACATTATATTACAATAAATGAATTTATTTTATGTAAGTAATATAATTATATTAATAATAACAAATTAAAAAATAAAAATAATTATATAAAAAGTATTAGAACAATATTTTACATGCTAAAAATGAAAAACAAATAAAAATATTAAAAACAGTGTGTCTTGAGATCAAATTGACAGAATAAAACCACGTAAAAAAAACAGATGTATAATTAAAAATATAAAAACAAAAAATATTTTAACAATTTAAAAATTACAAATATTAAACTAAAAATAATGAAAATTATTTTGATAAAACAGAGATAATTCTTAAATGAAACGAAAATTAAAAATAAAATAATAAAAAAGATAACTTTTATCTAGTAAATAAAGAATTATGTTCTCAAAAGAGTTAAATATTTTTACTTAAAAAAATATAATAAATTATGATATTAAAAAAGAATAAAAATATTAAAATATGAGATATTAAATTAAAAGAATATAAAAATGAAAACAAAACAAATGTATGCCTATTTGTCTTCGTCTCAAATGCCTAATTAAAAAGTTAAGTTGTACCAATACTCATATTTATAAAAAAATACAAAATAAATAAAAAATGTCTGTTAAAACAAAAAACGGACTTAAAAAATATCTTCGAGTTTATTTATCATCCGTTACACACAGAATTTGCGCTTGTATCCATGAATAATTTATTTTTTCGACTGCTACATTTATGAGTCCTGTTTTGTCAACTAAAACCTTATTTAATGCTAAAAGCAGTAATGATGGCATTTAATTCATATTTTTATTATTAGTTTCAATATTTCATCGCAAAAAGATATTTATATTTAGTTCACTTCAAAAGCTTAATTTGGTATTTGTCTGGTTTAATTTAAACTTTTGCATCTGACCTCCTTCAATATTTGTCACAAAAATATACAAATCCATTTCTTAAATAAAGTCATAAAAAAATTATCTAAAAGTAAGATTGAACTCTATCATATGTATCCATCTAAAAATTACTTTAAGAATATAAAATTGTAGATTAATATAATGAAATATTTTTGTTTAGATATAAATATTATTAATATCTATGTAAGGACCGAAAAGAGTTAGTCTTGAGAATGACAATAGTAATGAGATTCAAAGTATAATAATAAAATAAGCTTTTTTATATATATATATATATTGGATTTAAAGTTGTTTTGTTATCTTATAAATTTGCATTGTTTTTTAAAGTCATTGTTCTTGTTCTCTTTTTTTTGTCTTTTTTTTCCATTTCTTCTTATTGAGTTGTTGGATTTCCAGTAAGGAGGTGTCTAGACGTCTACAGTGTAGAGGGCTCCATAATTGATTGATCAGATTCTTTGTTATAGTCGGATAAGCTGTTTTCCCTTTTCTCCACATGTTCTTGAGCTGGATCATGTGATTTCTACTGGTTGCATGTAACTAGTAGCGTTATTCTTATAGTTTCTGTCAAACTCTAGCTCTAAAAGTTGTTTCTATCACTAATTTGGTGGTTTATAGGATTTGGTTGAGTTCATTGCTGTGTGAGGTATTGTTGGGCATTTCGGTAAGTTGTGTTGTGTGACCTTTGAGGTAAGGGGAGCTAGAATATTTTTTTAAATTGGTTGCATGAGGTGTATGTATACTGAATTCTGAATTGGTGTACTGCTTGAAGTTGTATTTTACATTTTTGAGTATATTGTGTGGTGTGTGTTGAAATGTGAAATTTGTGAACTATGTTGTGATGTTATGAACTGAGTGGATAAGTTTAATTTACTGTAATTGATTAGGTTGGGAATGATTTGGGGTGTGAAATCTGTTACAACATTGTTTAGATAGAAAGCATAGTGAATTGGTAGTGTTTTAAGTTATTTTGGAGGAAGTGAAATAGTGAATTTGAGAGTTAGGAGTCTAGGGCTCTTGTAGTCTGTTGGGACAGTATAGGGATGTTATTTGTGACTTGTTAGAGTCATCAAACTAATCAAAAATAGGTGCAAAGTAGTAGAATTGGAATTGGGTCCCTAAGTTGTGGAAATTGGTGGTTTAGAGATTATTTTGAGTCTTAATCACTCTAGATTTGTAGTAAGGAGGGTTGGGATCATCTAGATAAGTTTAATTAAGTATAAAACACAAATTAGGGGTGTTAGAAGTTGGGGAATATGACTAGAAATGGTAAAGGGTGTGTGAGTTGCATAATTCTGCAGAATTTGCGTTCTGCAGATTATGCAGATTCGTTGAGCGAATTGTTTTGCATAGCGAGTCACCCTAGCGAGATGCTCTCTGTCAGGGCATTCACACAACGAATTAGTGCGCTATGCGAATGGCTAGAGAGGGTTGCTCTCTGTTTGGTGATTCACATAGCGAATCTGGACATTGGCTTCCAGTATGCTCCAAGATGCGATACAGACTAACCTCGTGAGTGTGGTAGGGTGAAACCCATTGGCAATGGAATTGCAAAGCAGTACAAGTCACCACGAGTGCACGACCCGCCATAGCTCGACAATCATTCTAAGTCCGGACGAGTCAAGTTTAAAGTATAACATGTTATGATGTGAGGTCCAGTTTACTTGAATTAAACATGAATGTTGTGTGTTATTGTAATACTATGATCTTTGTATATCTAGCCCACCCTTGCTTTTGTGTTTGTCTGCCTGTGTATTGTTTCCTCTTTTGCGATGATCACCTTAATGGTGTAAGCTTAAGGATGCAATCTTTTCAGTTGGCTAAACGGGAAGTTAGATGAGAAGTTTGAAGTGTAGGTTGTGTTTTTGGTCCTTCAAGTGAAGAATTGTATTCTTCGCAAATCTATAGTTTGTTGTATCATTTTCTATGTAATGTTTATTTTAGTAGTTTCATATTACTACAATCCACCTAATAAATGTGTGTGTGTGTGTGTATATATATATATATATATATATATATATATATATATATATATATATATATATATATATTTACTTTTCAAAATTGGTCAAACTAGAATTATTAAGTGAGTTAGTTGCTTCTTGCTTAACTTCAAAGATTACTTTTTGTTCAAGAAAAAATCTTTAAAGCTTGGTTTAAACCCTTTAGTTGTTCCTATTTATGTGGATTTTTCCCAGTTTGATCTCCTTCTTATTAGAATTCCCAATTGGGTGCTTATAAGTGATAATTTAAATCAATTGAGCCCCTACCGTTAAATTTAGTTAACGGGGTTAAGTTTTTGCACAGGTGGAAGATTGATGTGTCAAATTTTTAAAACGTGGCATACTGAGAGTTGAATACGTGGAATTTAGCAACTTTTTAAATTTTAATAATATGAATTTCTGAAATGGGATTTAGGGTTCATAGAAGAGGAAGAAGAAGCTACTAGTGGCAAAGAAGATGAAAGTAAATTTGTCATTAAATGGACAAAGGATGACCAAAAGAACCTCATGGATCTGGGAAATTTAGAGCTGGAAAGGAACATGCGGTTGAAGAATCTTATTGCCAGAAGAAGAAAGGAGATTGATATCTGAGAAGAATCTAATAGACTTAGACCTTGCTGATATTCCCAATAAAAACCTAAACAGCATCCAAAATCTCCTCACGCGATCTCCTTCTTTCACCTATAATTCCCAAAATCCAGAAAATACAAAAAAAAAAAAACAAACCGCCACTCTCCTTGAAATCGTGAGTCTTCTCCTCCATCACCGTCTCACCACCCATAATCGCATCAGCCTACATCGCGCCACCTTCACTTGCAGATCCAGAAAAGCCAGAATTTAACCACCAAGAACTTCTTCTCCATTGATCGTGACGCAAACCCTGCAAGAAACCACTTCTCAAAATCGCGCACCGCTTCAATCTTCTTCCTCCTCCAGAGATTTCGAAACCCACGTCGCGGTAGTGCACCATCTCTCCTTCCAACATAAAAGCATGAACAATTTTCCTCAATTTGCTGAAATGCAATTAGGGTGGATTTGATTAACAACCACTTCTCAGATCTACAACCACTTAATCTTCATCCCTTCATCTGATCTACAACCACTTCTCAGATTTTTAATCCCATTCAATTTAATTGAACCCTAAATCCCATTTCAGAAATTCTAATATTATATTACTACATTTTACCAAAATTCCATGCAAGCCTAAACCATGCCACGTTTCAACTCTCACCATGCCACGTCTTAAAAATTTGACACATCAATTTTTAACCTGTGCAAAAGCTTAACCCGTTAACGAAATTTAACGGCAGTGACTCAATTAATTCAAATTAGCATTTATAAGGACTTAATTGGAAATTTAATTGAACCCTAAATCCCATTTTTGAAATCCTAATATTATATTACTACATTTTACCAAAATTCCACGCAAGCCTAAACCATGCCACGTTTCAACTTTCACCATGCCACGTTTCAACTTTCACCATGCCACGTTTCAACTTTCACCATGTCCCGTCTTAAAAATTTGACACATCAATCTTCCACCTGTGCAAAAATTTAACCCCGTTAACGAAATTTAACGGTAGAGACTCAATTAATTTAAATTAGCACTTATAAGGACTCAATTAAGAATTCTAATAAAAAGAAGATCAAATTGGGAAAAACTCACATAAATAAGGGTTTAAACCTTAAAGCTTTGTATTAGAAATGTGTTTCAACGTATTTTTTTAAAATGAATTTTAGAAAAAAAGTATATGAAAAAGTAGTTTTATTTTTTAAAAAACAATTTATTTTTATTTCAAAAAATTATGGATAAGCTTGTCTAATATACTATAGATACAAAATGTTTACTATATTTTAGGGTATTTAATTGTTTTAAACTAATTTATCTACTGAAAAAATATTGAAGGTTTTGAAAATTTACATTATCAATTTTAATATATATTTTTATTATTCTTGACCAGACGGTGCAACGTAGCGATGATATATGAAGAAAATCAGACGGATGCCATTAATTTGTGTGGGTCCTACTCTGATAATCGGTAACGTCTATCACGTGGGTCGAGTACAGCATGAGCCACACGCGGTACGAGCGCGTGGGTAAGCCTTCTTGGCGTGGGCACAGATTCCCTCGATTTTTCAAATTCAAACTTGGCCAGAATCCTCTGCTTCAAGACCCATCGTAAGCTCAAACTCGCCTTCCATGTTATTCGTTCAAAATTCAAGTTAGTCAAAAACAGAAGTTTAAAACACAAATAATCTAAACATAATTATTCTTAAACAATATTTATACCAGATTTAATAATATATTAATAATGTGAATGAAAAATTATAATTGAAATTGAATACAATATTATAGAAGACTGACTAATCATAATATGTTTACATTTACAAGATGATAAAATAAATAAATATGTTTATCGAATTATAATGTGATTTTGAATTACCTATTCTATCATTGTAGTCTCTAAATTCTAAAAAAATTATGTATAATTTTGATCTAGTTATCAAATTTACATATTTCATATTTTTATGATTAATTGCATTTTTATATTTAAGTTTTATCATTTGAGAATTAGAAATAATTTTTATTTATTTAATTTTATCATGTCGATGGAAGAAAAAGGAATGAATTCTATTATGAAATAGTTTCAACGGAACTAAAATTAATAACTTTTCAAAATTTGAATACTAAAATAAAATAAAAGCAAGAAGATAAAATAATAATGATTTAAAAACTATAATTCAGTTTTAATAATTTATATGAATATGAGAATTGATAGCTGGAAATTGATGAAGTTTAATATTTTAAGCATGAAAGAAAACCTGAAAAGTGCGTTTTCTCAAAGCACTTTTTCTCAGCTTTTTGGGTCTCCCCATTTGTGCTGTTTCAGAGGTTTCTGACACCGCTTCCACTCCTTCTTTCTACACTTTCTTCTCTCTCATTCATCTTCACATTACAAACAAAAAATCTCCATTAAATTTTTTTCATTAACTTGTAATTTTCTATTACCACCTCTCACCATGTGCTTCAAAATATTGGACTATTATCATGGAAGATTCCTTTATTTAAATATTTAGATATTTAAATTGTTTCCATTTTGTCCTAATATTATATATAAGTTAAAATATCCATCCACCTTTTGTTTTGTTCCATTGCCCAATAGCCATGGCCTAGAGTATTTGACAATACTATAAATATTTCTAAGCCAGACAAAAAATATATAATAAAATGTATTTTCCCACAAAAAAAAAAATCTTTTTAGATGATTCCATTTCTAAAATTCATTTTTTTGGGTTAGTGTGATCCTTAATCATGTTAAAAAGAAGAACAATAATCGAAGTGGTAAGAGAAAAGCATAAGTTGATGATGCAACAACTAACATTAGGTTAAGACAGAAGAATATGGAAAGATTATACCAAAAGAAAGAAAAAGGTGTTATGTGTCATTAGCATTAGTTTGATCACAAATTGTGTGATAAATCACAATTAGTGTTGTTGTACCTTTCTACTTTGTCCTTGTGTTGAAGGAGCATAGATTCCTTCACAAAGATTAGGTTTGAAGGATTAGCCTTTTTTGAGATTGGAGCAAAGTGTGAATGTCTAGTGAGAAAACCATGTTTTAGTGCCTTGGTTAACTAAAGATAAAGTTAAATTAAATTAATTAATTAGTCACCCAAAAATTACGTTTTTGCACAATAGATAAATATTTCATGTTGCTACTTTTGAGGCCTTGGATTTGCTATAGCCTGGAATCCTAGACTTGCCCGTTCTAAATTAGACTATTAAACAAGAAAAATAATTGACCTTCGTGAAACCTTTATGTGTATGAATGAACTTAATGGACTTAGCTGCATTCATATTATAAGTTTGCTTTATAATGAAAAAATAAAATATATAATAATTATTCATAAAAACAAAATTACATATGTTTAATAAGTTCATATATCTATTATAGTACATTGATATAAAACATGTATAAGAAGAAATAGGATAGTTATTCAAAATTATAAGACATAAAATAAGTAATATAATACATAAAATTAACACGAAATACGAATTTAACTAGAACAATATTCCGGGTCAGTATATCATAGTGCAATATTTTTGCAATTGAAATGATTTTTTTAACAAACTTTAATAAAATATCCTTCCTAAGAAATATATTTTTCTATTCAAAATATTCACGCTAAAGCATTTTAAAACAAACAAAAATATATATTCGAATTCGGTTAACGATTTTCTTTCATTAACTTCATATTTTTGTTCAATGTAAGAAATAAAGTATTAGAAGTTTTTAAACAATGAGATCGATTATTTTCATTTTAAAATTTTAATAATTTAAATATAATTTTATAAAAGTTTCTCATTATTAAAAATACGTATAATTTATTTAGGAGTGTTTTATAGACTTTCTCTACTTTAATTTATTCGAACGGTTTCTATGTTAATTTTTGTTCTTTTTTCTCATTTGATTTTTAGCTTAAAACACATGCAAATATATTTGAATGCATGTATCATTAATATTTTTTTCTAGTTCTTTGTTGATCAATAGTTTTAAGGACCTATCCTAATTATAATTTTATAGTTTGTAGGTACAAATAGAGTTGCTTGAGTTGAGATAAGAGTACTGTGTTTTTTAGAATTGTTTAAGCTTTCCAACTAGGTAAGGGAAGTTAACTATTATATTTCATTTTTGGTTTAGAAATTTTGAGTTTGTGTTCATTGTTGAAATGTAGTGTAATTGATGTTTAATTTGGCGAGTCATTGACAACATGTATTGGTTTTGGTTATTGGATGATTTATAGGTTGAAATTTGGTATTTAAATGATAATATACTTGTTGATTGATACTTATTCTTGAGGAATGTTGGTATGAATGATTGTGTTTGGTTTGTACTTATTTGGATCACTTGAGACTGTTGTTATGGGATATAATTTAGTGGAAATATGATGTTATTTTGAGATTGGTGAATATTTAGAGTTTAGAGTTAGTTTTGAATCAAAATGGAGAGTTTTAATAGGCAAATTTTTTAAATAATGGTTGAAGGGGAAAAACTGAGATTTAAAATTTGTTCTTAAACTATTTAAGACTTGTGTAGCCTTTTAGTTCAACTAAATCTAAGGTTAAATGTATAGAATCTAATCTATAAGTTTTAGAGTTTTGATTTTGGTCAATAGGTCGGTGTATGGATCAGTCTTAGTCAAGAAAAGAAGTGTTTAAATTGATCCAAAAACTAATACTTGTGAGTTCAAATATTCTTTTTCCCACGGAAGTTAAATTTTTATCACTCACTTTCACGACGCTAAGGCACATACAATTATAGCATTCTAGAATATTGTTGGCCATTATGGGTTTTAACGTGGTCTTCAACTTCTCCCCACCACATATTTCTAACCCTTATCCTATCACACCCTCATTTACTCTTCACGTAATAGTTTTTTGTGATTCTTTCTCTCTTTTTTTTTTCTCAGTTTTAGTTTAGTTTTACTTTTTATGACTGTGGAAGCTCTATTACAAGTAATTTATAGCCACTTTTTTTTTGTTAGTATCTTCAGACAAGATATAACATGTGTTGTGTAAGGTTGAGACCAGGAAATTTGTATTTGATTATTATTATTATTTTTATTTATATTATTTATAGTTTTTAAGTGTACAATAACATCTTTTTTTTTATTATTGTGTATTTATTGGTGAAAAAAGTGCATAATAAATAATATATATGTTTTTATCGAAAAAAGAGTATAGATATATTGAGGTGGAGCAAGAGAATTTTAAAAAGGTTGAATATTTATAAGGATTGGTTGTTGAGTTCCAAGTATAAGTACAATGAGAAATCTACATCCAAAAAAATTATGTTATGTTTTGGTAAGAATATTTGACATGAGAAGAAAAGGAGTAAGTGAATGAAAAAGTGGTTATGAATCCTCGTTTTTTTTATTATTATAAATTTAATATAGTACGTTGAATAGTTTTATATTGTTAAAAAATATGATATTAAAAATAAGTTTTAAAAAATAATTTTAAAAAATTATTAAAAAATCTTATACTTTAAAACAAATAATACTTCAAATATAATAATTGAGTTTAATAATCGATGTCATCTTAACTGAATTGAAGTCAGAATAATAATAATAATAATAATAATAATAATAATAATAATAATAATAATTAATATATGTTATATTAAAATCGTTGTTGTATTATTTATAATTATTGTTGACTTTTTTTTTTACTTTCACAACCTCTAAATTAATATTGAACATGTTCTTGAAAAGATTCCGATAGAATAATAAGCATTTTATTACCTAGTTATGATTAATCGAACTATTTTAAAATAGTATAAAAAAATCGTATAGTAATAATCACGTTAAGATGAACAACTTTAAGTCGATATCTCATATATTTAAAGACATCATATACCTCATTCATATTGTCCCAGATTTGAAAACAACGTAGGATGAAAAGTCTATGAATCATATTCTTTAATTACATATTGTTGAGTGTACACCCTATTTTACTTTTTTATTAATATTTTTTTTATGTGTTTTTTGCACACTTTTCACGGCACGCTATGAAGAATATTATGTCGGGCATTATGGAAAAGAAAAACTTGAGTGTTTGAAGAAGAACAAAGAATAAAACTATTTTGCTGAATTAACCTTAATATGTTTGTTTCTGTGGGAAAGATGAAAAAGAAATGAAAATATTAGGTTCCATAATCTTCTTTCTAACATAATAATGATGGAAACAATAATCACGATCAAAAAACATAGACGTGATTATTTTTAAGGTCATGTGGCTAAAAATTATTAGCCGTCATTCTCTCATTCCTGTTGGGCACAATGGAGCAACTGCCAACATAGAAGGAAGGCACAAACATGGAAATTAATTATCATGCTTTCACATTATTCACATCTTCTATATAATTTTTGTTCTCTCTATTTATGTGCATAATTATTGAAAGGTAACTTTGCATCACTATAATTTTCAATGTGTAATTTTATTTTATTTGGGTTAAATTTTTAATTTTGACCATCCTTTTAATTTTCAATGTGTAATTTTATTTTCTAAAAAAGATTGAAATTTTGATTAAATTATCAAGCTTCCTTTACTTTTGGTCAACTGAACCCTAGATCTAAGAACATATGCAATCAAGGCACCATAAAAATAATTTAATTAGTTAAATATGAAAATAAATGTACCAAAAACTCAACATGGGATGAAATTATATTATGAGTTTTTTAAAATATGTAAAAGGAAAAGTAAAAAAAACTACAGGAAAGTTAAAAAAAATACCAAAATTATAATTTATTTTTGTATATTTTTTTAAAGTGTGAAAATTTGCATGATGATCTAGAGTTGTCTTAATTGGAGAAACTTTCTTGGAAGTTTTCTTTTGTCTAGTATGAGAATTGAAGTGGGTTTGCATGTGTGCTTTGTTTTGTGCATTCCACTTAGAAAAATGGACTCTTTTGGAATGGGTCAACATCAACATCGAGAGCATCTCTTTTTGATAGAATATGCAGAAAGCTTAGGCCTTGTTCACTTGAAGGGATTTGGGGGAGAGTAATTGAAGGGATTTGAGAGAATTTGAAGATAAATTTTTTTGTTGTTTATTTGAGTGAATTTGGAGGTAAATGAGAGTGGATTTTGAAGTAATTTTTTTTAATCTGTCACGTCAATAAAATTCTACACTAATTCTCACAAATTTTACTTCCAAATACACTCTAATTTATCTCCAAATTCACTCAAATAAACAACAAAAAAATTTATCTTCAAATCCTCTCAAATCCTTTCAATTCCTCTCCCTCAAATCCCTTCAAGTGAACAAGGCCTTAGGCTGTCTTTCATCCATTACACTACAAGAAAAGGGTGAATAGGAAAAACACAAAACCTAAAAAAAAAAAATCTAGATTTCAAGCATAAAGTTGGAAATGATGACAATGGACCCAAGTATCCAACTTAAGTAAAAAATATTAATTAGGGTTTCCTTTATCCCTTTCCATAGAATGTTAACTAATTAATAAGTAACATGCTAAAAAAAGAGGTTTTTATTATACTAGTTTATCATGCATGCCCATGCTAGGTAAATCCATTAAAATAGCTTTAAAGTTTTAAAGAAAGTAGCTTTAAAAGCCAAATATTCTCTTATCTCTCACGAACTCCTTTGTACTATCACTACATGAAAACTATAAATATAAAAGTTTGTATTGATTAGTTTAAAAGAAACCCCTCTCAACAAAGTTAAGCATTGTTCAATGAAGAACATGGTGCGTGACTTTAAATGAACTTATTTTAAGGAAATGAGAATTTCATTTGTTAGACTATCAAAAGAATTGGTTTTGATATTGTGATAAAAGGAAAAAAAAAAGAAATATATATATATATATATATATATATATATATATATATATATATATATATATATATATATATAGATGACAAAGATTAAAATTAATTACAATCTTAATGATATAATTTTTAATTAATAATTGAAAGAAACACACAAATATGTAAGCTTCAGCAAATACTCGATTTTAAGTGGGATAATTTGTATGTTCCCTCCTTTTTTTTGAGCTATAAAATAGTTTTTGAAAGCTTAATTTTCGAAATAGGAAATATAAAAATGTGTAAATAGAAAAAGAACGAAAAACGGTGAAATATTATCATCAGTTACATAAAGCAACTCATGTGTTAGAGGCCAGCCTTATTTCTACACGGCCCAAGTTCCATAAAGGTGTTTCGTACTACAATTGCTATTAGAACACCTTTATTACTATTTGAAATCTCAATATGTTTGATGAAAATATCTTTAAAGAAACAAGATTTTACTCTGTTTTTACTTTAAGAAAAAACAATGCAGCAGAAATAATTTTTTGATGTATTAACTTAAAAAAAAAACAATGGACAATATTAACATTAGAAAATAAGTTTCCATTGTGTTATGTTAACTTTTTTGAAAAGAAAAATTAACGGTTTTGTTTGTGTTAAACTAATTCCTTTTATAAAAGATAATTTAAAAAATTAATACATCAAAAATTTGTTTATATAGTGTTATTTTTTAACGAAAACAAAGGTATTGAAAACTTGTAAAACTTCAAAGAATGGTATCTTAGGAGTAGTAGTAGGTTAAAAATAGTGAAACTCGATTATTTTAATATTAAATGGTTTGTTTATAAATAGTTTTGTTATAAACAAGTTTTATTATTTTAAAATGTGCCATCTTTAAATAAAACACTTTTCTAGAGTTCTCTACATTCTCTCTAAGAGTTCTAACTCCTGCGTAATCTATTTGACGACTAAGAAGTTCCTATGAGATCACAATTGAGTAGTCTCTATTTCTAACCAATTAGTTCTTGGTTTAGAGCAAGTAAGTTTCTACCTCTTTTTTCCTTTAGTTCCCTGTTTATGATTATGCTTAGGAAACCCCGACGCATGTATCATTGGTGTCCATTCCTTAGTTATTTGTCAATTTGTGGTCCTAGGGACTCTTTCCTACCACACTTTGGTGATTCGTAGATGTTTCTAGAGTTCCTTGTGCGGAAAGCAAAGGGTGTACGTTCTTAAAGCTCCTTAGTTTTAGTGTAAGGTAAGGGAAGCTAGAGTTTTCTTTAATTGATGTTTGTGGTGTAAGTTTGGTGTTTATATGTGTATTAAACTGATTTGGTATGATTTTTGTTTTTGTGCTAGTGTTAACTCATTTAAATGGGTGTATTTGAGTATTTGATGATGAAATGTTGATGTGAGATATCTTTGATGATATTTTGGTCATGAATTGTATGTGAATATGTTGTATTACTGATTGAAATGTGTGTTTTAAAGTTTATGGAATAAGGAGTTGAAAATGTAGGAGTTTTAGTAGTTAAAATGAAGGTTTTGATATGCACTTTGGTGAGATAGTGTTTGGATGGAGAAATCTGATATTGCAGGTCTGTTTATATGTCATTTGAGGTTTGTTAGCACCATGAGTTGGTATAAATCTGATAAGGAAATTGATATGGGTCAATGTAACAGTTTTAGAAGGTTTTAAGTTCAAATAAGGGGGTTTTGACATGTGAATTTTGATATAAGAGTTAGGAAGGAAAATCATTAGTTATTTGGTCTTTTATAAATGGTTTTGATGTTGACATGGAGGGAAATTTGATGCAAGAGTGTTTGGTAGTTGATAGGTGGAGTTTAACTTGGTTTGAGCTAGTTTTTGGGGGGTTTGGACTAATGAGATTTTGAATTTTGAATTCTATGTCTAAATGGTCATTTTGAGGGGTGTTAGTAAGTCATTTGTGACTTGTTGGAGTCCCTAAGTTGATTAAACATAAGCTATAATTTGTGGAATTTAATTTGGGTCTCTAAAGTGAGATTTTTATTAATTTTGGATTGAAATCTTGTGGTCAATCAATTTAAAATGAGTTTAGGTTGGTTTAAATATATTTGGTTAGGTCAATTTTAGTTTAGAATACAATCTAGGAGTGTTAGAAATTGGGAAAGATACATAGAATAGGTCATGAGTGGTTGTTGGATGCAAATTCTATACTTTGAATGTTGTATAATCATGCAGTCTAGATGAATGAGTGTATTTTAGCTGAGCAAGCATAACACTTCTAGCTGAGAAAGTATAGTCACTGAGCGAGCAGAACCCACTGTCTTTGTTTTCGCATAGTGAGCTTGGACGTTGAGCAACCAGTCCTGAACCTGTTTTGATTCTTTCTTTCTTTGTTTTCTTATAACTTTGAGTTATGCTTTGACTTTGAGGATGATGTAGAAGTATCTATTATATTATATGATGATTTATTCTTGAGGTTATTTATATATTTGATGTATGATCATTGATGCTATATGTTGGGATTCAATGTGAAAGTGTATGGACATATGTATATGGTTTCAAATGATTTCAAGGTTTGGAAGGTGGGTTCCAGGGTGGAACTCCTTGGTGTGGTTCAAGTGTGTTATAATATGCATGTAATTTAGTCTTGGAAGTTTTCCTGACACTTTAATGGTCATACATTCTCATATAGAGAGGTTTGACACATGTGGTGAGAGTAGTAGGAGGTCTTAGTCTAGGTGCTTCCAGTATGACCTTTGACGCGATACATACTAACCTTGTGATGTGAGGTAGGGAGAAACTCAATTGGTAAGGGCTTTGAAGCAGTAGTGGCCACCATAAGTGCATAACTCGCCATAGCTCGTCATTCTTTCTAAGTTTGGACAATCCAGGTCATTGCATGTTAAGATGCTTGGTTTGATTAATATTACACCTGATTCATGTATGAAATGTTTTAATTTTATGATGACTTGTTTTTTCATCTCGCTTACCCTTGATTTTGTCTTTAGTTTTCTGTGTGTTTTCTCTTTTGTGATGATCACTTAAATAGTGTGAGTTTAAGGAGACAATCTTTTCAATTATTGTGACGTGAGGTGAGGACGAAGAAGATGAGTTGGTTGATGGATCTACAAGATAGATCTATTGTCTTCTTGTTGGTTTGTTTTCATCTAAGTGATTCTATTATCATATAAAAATGTAATATTTTAGTAGTTTTATACTATTAAAATGAAATGTTACAAAATTTGTTCGTTATATTGGTTTTTTTAAAAGAAATATAGCATGTATAAAACTTGTTTTTATTATGTTTTTTTATTTAAATTGATATAAGGAAAATATATTTCTTCTTTTTTTCTTCAAAAAATTAAGTTACTTATTCAGTAAAATCATGTTTATGTCGGAAGTATATTGAATTAAATACCAAAAGTTTGACTTTTCACTTTGATTGGGAGTTTAAATAGTAACTTGGGGGTGTCAATGACTGGGATCATTTCTTAGGTGCTGTGCTTTGCTTCTAGATTGGGCAGCATGGCCTAATTTTTGTTTTCATAAGGCGGCTTCTTTTTGCACCTTCATATAATTTTTTTTTTTGGTTTTTTGAAATGTACAATCTAAAATATAAAAAAATATATTCAAAATTATACAATCTGGAATATAAAATATTATGGGGGTGTAGGTGAGATTATGGAGGAGCAGAATGAAGAATGGCCTTGAAAAAAATGTGTAAATAGATTTTGCTTCCTAATGTCACATGAAATATCACCTCTCATTTCTTATGATTAGCTTACGACAAATTCTTGAGTATACTATAGCTGAAACTCTACATGTTTCTGCACTAGTTATTGGCACAAAACTGTAGTATTTACTGTGAGTTTAACTTATCGTGAAGTTAATGATTTTTACTGTACAAGTTCCTTATATATTTTTTGTTTTTGTCAAATGATGTCTGTATAAGAACTAACTTAGACATACATGATTGATCTACAGCAGAAAACCTCATTGGCCATGCCCCATTTGAAATAGCTCAAGCACTAAGAATTATAAGTTTTTTCAATTAAGAATTTGCTTGTGTAGTGTTTTGTGGAAAGATTTTACTTAATTAGACAGAGAAGAAGTGGAAGAAATTAAATTTTGTGAGTTGAGTTGCAAGGAACAAAGCAAGATATGCCTTAAATTATCTCAGTGATATGTATTGTACATTAAGATTGGAGAAAAACATGAAGATGAATGGTTTAGAGAGTTGGAGCTCTTTCAGCATTTCCAGCAATGACTGTGAGCAAGTTGTTGCCAAAAGGGTCGCTGAGATGCTTTGCAAGGTTCTCAACAGGGCCTTCTCCAGTCACATAGGCTTGGAAGTAGAAACCAAGCATGGCAAACATAGCAAGTCTACCATTCTTGATTTCCTTCACCTTTAGCAGTGCAGCCTGATCTGGATCATTTGCAAGCCCCAATGGGTCAAATGGACCACCTGGATGAAGTTTGTCTTCGAAATTCTGCTCAAAAATAGGTCACAATTTGGTAAATCAAGTGATCAAGCACATCTTTGGGAGAGTGTTCATGCTCCAAAAACTTTATTTTGTGCAGAAAAAGTTATGCAGTTTGATTCCTATGATCATAGAACACATTCCATCTAACTGTGAAAACATGTAGCTTTCAGTAGGGATGAGAATGTTACGCTAAACTTCACTTCAAACTTGCTTTTGAGTTAAAGGGTCTAAACATAACTCTTTCAAACTCTATATTAGATGAAATCAATATCATTGAAAATCAAGTTTGCAAAAATATATCGAAAAGTTTTGTTACAGGTTTATCAACATGGTCCTTGTGAGCATTGCTGATTCAAATAGTTTCCAAAAGTAACAGTGATAAGATGGTGAATAAATAGTAGCCTTGTTGTTGTAATAATCCTAATGCTACAGCAAAGATTAAGAAAAAATGCAATGAGAACTGCAGCAGTAAATATTCTGATTGAGAAATTTATATACCAGGCCATTAGTAATTCTGTAGTACTCTGCACCTCCCACAAGAACTATCTCAGCAATGACAGCCACAATAAGATTGATGGGAATGGGTTTCCCAAAGTAGTTCAACGTACCCCCATCAAGAAGCAGAGCTCCTGTCTGCACCATTTCCATAAAGAAAATTGATTTGGCTTAGTGTATGCAATATGTAACCACAAAATGATTGGTATATGAGCTAAGTTGAAAGGTTGAGATTAACTCCAGTGAATAAAAAGTACATTATTAGCACAATTATCCGGATTTATTTAAGACATGGGTTAAAAATGAGCACTATAATTGAATAAGAGATGGGTAAAATACAAGTGAAAGAAACATTCTTTCAAGTTCAAGTCTATGTTGAATTTACATCACAATTGTCATTTTCACAAATTCCATATCCACCAGATATAAGACAAATTTACAGTATATAAACATATAAGCAGACACAAACATTTTCTTACAAGCCAGTTTTATAAACTTGAATTAAGCTTAAAGTTTTAAGGATTTCAAACTTTGATCTAGAATTTCAAAATTTGGTTTGAACTTGTAACGTCTGTTTGATTGCATTTGACTTACGAGAAAAAAAAAACAATGTATTACTGAACTTGACACAGTGACAGTTGCTAAAGAACATGCAAACCTTGAACCAAACAGCCTCAGGACCACAGTTAGCTCCATATTTGTTGAAGGCCTCAGGAATGATGAATCCAGCAGCACCAAGCATTGCCCATCTGGCGTGAATCAACTCAAATGCCTGATATCTGCATTAGACCACCAACCAACCTCCCAAACATTACAACACAAGTAATGTAACACAACACATAAATAGACATCTAAATCATGAGTCTTAGGCATACTTGGCAAAGTCCTCTGGCTTCTTGCTGAGACCAAAAGGGTCATAACCATAACTGCACGGACACACATTACATAATTAAAACAAAAATCACCAAAAACATTGTATGTTCAATGACTTGTATATCAATGTAGGAGAAGCAACATACTCTCCGGGGACTTCTCCAGTCAAGTACTCTGGGATCTCAGATCGGTCCAAGAGACCCTCTGGCAAGAAGATCCTTCTATCAGGACCTGTAAGCAAATGGGACAACAAAAGTTTATCAGCAACTATTTGGAACTGTGTTCAAATTACACAGTACTAGAGTAACTAAGAAGTGTATGATATGGATGTGAAACCAAACACACTATCAGTTATACTTCTTAAATTACACTGTTGAAACAACATAACTGAGATGAAACACAGATAACTGGAGGACTTACCATACCACTTGGCAAGTTCATCATTGGCAGGAGAAACAGCAGCAGCTTTTTTGGGGGGAGTTGGTGCTGCCTTCTTTTTGGAGAAAAGAGCCACAGTCTTGAAGGAGGCAGGGCTAGAGGGAGATGGAGCAGGCCTTGTGGCACCACTGAGGTTGATGGGGTTTCCAAGCATTTCTGACATGCCAAGGGATGCAGCAGCGGTGGAAGCTGCAAGGGAAGCCATGCTTTGGAAGCCTCAAAAACTCAGATGAATGTGTCACAAACAGAGGTAAAGGATGAAGGGTTAAGCGAATGCTGATGCAGATACTATATGCATGGACTGGTGGATGTAAACGTGCCATGTCAGATTCATCAACATGGAGTTTGATTGGTGTAGATGAGAGAATTGCAATCCAATGCAAGGATTTGATTGGCTAAGACTGATGTGTGAAGGATGATGATATCTCCTGAGCTGGAAGATTGCTTGGTTCTGGATAACATGTTTTATCCTGAAACCTCTTGGACCTTTTTCCATCAACCATTTGCATTTCCTAACCCACACAAGCAAGGTTTTTAGTTTTTTTTTTTTCTAAAGGTGACATTTTTATATTTATTTGACAGTCGTAAAATAGTAGTAAAAAAAGTGAATTTTTATGTTTTTAGGAAAAAAAAAGAATAATGTTTGTGTCAAAATATATTTTTGCTTTTGTAATTATGTTCGGAGTCAGCAGAAATAAGGGCTACCAATTGAAAGAATTTGTTTTGTTTTGGGAGAATTCTGTGGGCGGAGTTGTATTTTGAAAGAAGAATCTGAGCAAGTGGACCACCAGATTTCGCAAAAGAAGATGTAGAAATACACAACGCTTGCAACATTATGAGTGCTTCCAAGTTTATATCACGCAAAACAGCTTATGGTTGTTTTTCTATATGTAAAAGTTCATTTATCTTATATATTATTTTGGTTCTATTTTTGTTATTTGTTTAATTGAGTTATAATATTATTTTATTTTATTTTTGTCCATTTTATTCAATTGTCTTTCTTCTGTTTATATAATTAACGAAATACTGTGTTTATGGTTTATTTTATTTTATTTTATATTTTAAAATAAATATCTACGGATTAATTTAACATCGTGTTTCAGTATAATATTGCAGTTAGTGTTTATATTCAATTTAATTTCTAAATTAATTAATTTTATTTGTTTCTAAAATTCACTTTAAACTAAATTTATTTTACATATAAATATTATAATCATATTTTTATTAAATATTTCTAATTAAAGGTTATAATTGATTTAAAATTAGAATAAAAATTAAAAATTGAAAACTAGATTTAAGATTTTAAAAAATTTAAAAATCACATAAAATATTAAAATTCATGTCAACTATTAAATAAAAATATCATACAACATTATATTAATTGATTATAAAATAAAATTGTCAAATTTAAATATATTTTTTTATTTTTGTAAAAATAACTATTTTTATATTTTATTTTCTTTGTTATTATACCATAATAATAGTTACAATGATTTCTTTTAATATGATAAGGCGTTTTAATTTTTTATTTAATAATTTTAAAAAAATTTAAATCAATAATATTAGCCTTTAATTTTAAATTTTCTTTTTAATTTTAAACTAATTGTAACTCCAAATAAAAATATTTAATAAATTTGTAAATTTTAATAAAAATATTATTATAATATTTATATAAAAATTAGATTTTGTTTAAGAAATCAAATTGATTAATTTAAAAAAAAACTGAATGGAACTAAATATATAAACTAAATTGAATATAAAACATTACATTCTACTTAATTGACATATAAATATATTTCAAATTAAAAAATAAAAAGTAAAAAAAAGAAAACAAACTAAAAAATCAAGAACTGATACATATATTTAATAGACATTAGAAAAAAAAAATACTAAATCAAGTAAAAATAAGAAAAATTAAGACTAAATAAAAAAAATGAAGACTGAATTTAACAAACTAAAAGAAAAAACTAAAAAAAAAATCAATAGTAACAATTTAGATCAAGAAGACAGTTTTATAGGTTACGAAGTCATTGCTAATAGTTAATCATTTATTAAATTGCATAAACTAGAATTTATTAAAAATTCATGACCTGTAAATTTCATAGTTTAAAAATTATTAAATGGGTCATACTATCCACAACACACCAGTTCACTGTTTCAATCAGCCAGATCACCAATTCTCTCAAAATAACCGGTCCGAACAACCAGTTCGAACCAGCTATATAAACCGGTTTTGCTGTCACTGGTTGATCTCTACTACAGGAAATTGACCAAAACCTGTAAAAATTAGCTTACAAGGCCAATTTGTGTTAATATTGGCAGAATTCAATAATAGCCCCGCTAAGTATTAATATGAAATTTTAGTATCTCGTGTACTTTTACGAGTCTGAATATGCAGAGTTTGCCATGAATTAACATATAGAATGGAATATACTAATAGAGTTTTTTCTTTACACATTATACAATTGTACTTAAATTGCTTCTTCCATTATCTTCTCCACTTGTCAAATTCTTTTGATGTTGCCTTGATAAGCTTTTTAGTATTGATGACAAGGTCGTCCACAAGTGCAGTAATATCATCCCTGAAAATAACACGAAATATCCAAATGGCGTTAAAAATAAGATGAATTTTGAAAAGCAGCCAGAAGTCACGGAACAGTATCAGATGGACAAAAATCTTTCATGCAATAAGATCTTTGAAGTTATGTTATGGTATATCTGAAGAATAGCGAATAGAGCTCATTATAACCACACAGTGTGACGATGTCGTCTTTCATAAAAGTCGCGGAGTGCTATCATGTATATTAAACAAGATATTTTTTTGAAGAAGTATTAGTCAAATCATGTGAAGCGACAAGCCTTAAGAATTAATACTACTTGAACAGCAAGGCTTCAAGATTTTCATACTACTAAAATTTTTTGTTAAAATTGGCAGCAAAAATCTTAAGAGTTTTATTTCAGGTTCTGGTGTTTTTCATCGGAGCAGTCAATGGGCCTGAATGTGCTAAGTTGCTAACATTTTTTTAGTGTTCCAAGCACCTATCTATCAATTTTTATATAAGGTTTTATTTTGAAACCAGATCAAATCAAGTCCATGGATTTTCTCAAAGCCACATCTAAACACCGATCTTCTTACAAAATTAGTAGTCTCAAATTTAATAAATATGTAAATCTAAACATTCATTGAGCAGCTAATTGACCGAACAAAATTATACACCAAAGTCTTCGCATTTTTTTCTGACATTAATTTATTCCTTCTTATACTTTCTATTCAAATTTGCAAAATTTATTTTAGAATAAATATCAAATAAAGGAATTTGATCTCTTTTGGCAATTAAAAGTATTGGCAAAGAAAATAGAAAGGATTTTCACCAATTATTAGTAAACTAATAGGATGAAATAATTTAACAGGGTTCAGACAGAATGATAATATCTACAAAAAAAAAAAAAACAAATAATACGGATAGTTAGATGATTTACTTACTCAGAAATTATGCTTCTAGCTCCACGGAAAGGATTTCCAACATTAGAGTACTTCTTGTTCTCATCTTGTGCAATTCCTTTCCCCATACCATAGCCAAACCCCAAGCCAACACCACATCCAGCACCAAATCCAAAGCCAACTTGTAAACCAGGAATTCCAGGGCCAAAACCCACTCCTGGAATCAAACAAATATTGTGTAAGATTCTATGAAGCATAAAACAGTACAGGAAATATGTTCAAACTTAATGATTAAAACAAGAACAAATCAGTAAGCAACAGAAACTTCATCTCCTCACTACAATAGGGCAAGGGATGGTCCTAATTATTAACAGCCGCATCCGAAGAGGCATGTACAAGCCTAAAGCCATGTACAAAATAATCTACAGCAATGTTGAAACAAAAAGATGAAAAGTAGCACACTACCTCTCAATATTATGCTATTTTAGATTGTTAGGGATGTTTTCAGTTTTTCACCAATTCCACCGAGGAATAAAAAACCATTGGTCAAAAGTTAACAAAGATTTGTCAGAAGGCATAAGGATGTCAACAAAGTGTATGGGTTATACCATAACGATCAAACCAACTACTGAGCACCAAAATTTACCAAAATCCTCCTCAACTCTTATTTGGAAATTTAACTCTTAGACAGGTAATACAATAAAAAAGTGGATATTGTATTGCTAGAAACTGTAATTTACCAATGACTTGCAACGCCTTAACGGCCATTTCTTCCAGTACCCCATAAACATCGATTCCTCCCGCCCCCGCCTTTTTCCTTCTGGTGTAATGGGTACATAATGTAGTGTTTACATTTCGTAAAGAAAAAGACTGAGTAGATTTGTATGGATGCAGAAAGCAGCGACCTTCCTTAGATAGTTGACTCAGTCCGATTTTGGCCCAACAGAGGAGCAATAGCCCAAAACACAGCAAAACAATCACAATGTGCAACTGAGAAATTGTGGGAGAGCCCCCTTCCATTCATTTATAGCTAACACAAATTTATTAATCCCAGTCCCACCAATGATTCCCAAGAACAGTCAGCCCATGCAAGAACTTAATGGCAACATCTCCAAGAAAAAGTATAATTCCTATTTTAGTTCTTCCCTTTTCTCTCACTCCATCGCACAGATTTCTCTCCCGAATCTTTAATGGCTTCAAGTCATTACTTAGTAGTCAACAACCGAAAAATACCGCACCTTTTGAGATTTCAATCATTCCACTGCAAACTAGAATTCAAATGACAAAGAAAGGTCTATAAAGGTACAGAATGGTTTCTCTGTTCATTTTTTTGTTCCCCACTTGTATCTTGCTTTGGAGGCAATCTTGTTCAATGCATCGTCAGACACTAAATGTGAACACAACTCCACTAGATATTCAAACCCTGGTTAACCGAATTGTGAAGAACTGGCCATTCCACCACACTCAACACCTTAGTATTTCTGGTTTTATTTCTAACTACAAACTTCACCTTTCTTTTTTACATTTTCTTTAGCACAGACCAGGCCTATCCTCCTAAGGAGAAAAATACTACTCATGCTAACTAAGACAAATATTAATGACAAAGTTCGTCCATTGAGTATTCAACAAAGTTACAAGTTGGGGTTTAACTCGACATTTTATTCTTTCTTTTATAGAAAACCTTTTGCAACTTAAACTTCAACATAAAGTAAAAAAAAAAAAAAAAACTGACAATGGAAAACGATTTCTCAATCCAAACAGTCCTTTTCTTCGCCGAGTGATTAAAAATGGGTTTAGACTAACTGATCTTTAAAAAAGAAAAAAGGAAAAAAAGGTTTTCTATAACGGTAACTTAACTTGCTAAAAAAAAGAACTAAATAGATGACAAGAAATAGTTTCTACATATTAACTTAATAGACTATTTTTCATTTTTCTTCTTATTTTCACGGGTAGAAAGACTTACGTAAAAGCTTGATGCCCTAACTTGATTTTGCAAATAAATTTTGACGATTCACATGCAAGAAAACTCAATGATTTTTCCTATCGAAATATGGAAGCATCGAATAACAAGTATGCGAAATTGAAGCAAGTGAAGGGGAGGGTTGAGCAGCAAACCTCCGAGAAAGCCAGCGCCAAAACCAAGGCCGCAGCCGACGCCGATGCCAAAGGCGGGGCCCACCTTGCCGAATTGATCGGACTTGATCACCGGAAGTTTCCACAGCAAACCCTTGTTGTCATCGCCGTTCATCTTTAGCCCTTGCTATGTATCTGTTTTCAGTTTCTGTCGCAATCTGTGATAGAAAAGAGGGAGATAAAGGTCAATTTCTTTTCTATTTAAATCTCCAATGGTAAAAAAATATTCTATTTCTGATTTTCTTAAAAAAAAAAAAGAGAAGAATTATGAATGAAGTCTTAAAATAATTATTATTAACAAAAACATATGTATCCTGAATATGTGTATGCATAACTTTTATTATATTAAAATAATATGGTTCTAAAAATTTTATTTTAAAAAAATAGTATTAAAATAATAGAATTGGAATATATAATTTTTATAAAAACAATATTAAAATAATATAGGCAGTAGCTATTTTTAAATAAAGAAGTTATGCAATTGTACTTTACTTAAAAGAAAAAAATTCAATTATTTATTTTATTAAATAATAAGATTTTTTATTTATTAGAAAGTAAAACTACCTAATTAAAATATATATAGAAGGTGATTACTAAAAAAGAATTATCCTTGTATAGATAAAATTAATAAATTTATTATATTTTGATTTGAAACTATTGATATTGTAAAAGAATGTAGTTAGTCTTAGATTCATTACTTTTCATGTTGAGATGTCAACCAATAATAAAATCAAGCCTTAATTTTATTTTTAAGTTATAATTTTTGGATGAATATGATATTGGCTTTCAAAAATTAAAATTTAAACATTTTAGTTTCCCAAATTTAAAAAAATGCAATTTAAGAATTTAATTACTAATTTTTTTTATTTTCTACATAATAAATTTAAATATTTAAAAATACATTTTTTTAACAATGCGATTTTAATTTCTAATCACTAAATTTAAGAAACGAATTTTTTTTAAATTACTTTTAAATAAGTAAAAATATATATTTATAAAATTTGAAAGAATAAAATAACTTTTTCTAATTATACGGAAGACAAAAATTGCATCAATTCCAAAATTCAAGAGAAAAAAAATAATAGTCTCATCCATCTGCCAACTTTTTCATACAAGGAACTACATATTTTTTGTATGTACAGAATAAATAAGTAAAATATAAAAGATAACAATCAATTTATTTATTTATTTTATTTTGATATAAATTTAAACCTTCATAGTTTGTTTTTTATAATGTTATGGTTTTTTATTGTGTTACTTGACTTATCATTATTTTTTGTATGAAATTTTTACTGCAAATTTCAATTTTAATTACTTTCAAAACTTCTCATCTTTCTTGGTCGAATTAATATTTACACTTCCATAATGACTTTGTTTCCAATGTTTAAAAAAAATAAAAAACGTTCTATTTTTTTCTCTTCAATGTAAACAAACTAACAAACTACTGTGTTTTCTTTTTAACTAAATTTTATATATTATTTCTTATAACTTTAGTAATTTTTTTGAAATTAAATATGTTTTTAGTCCTTTAACTATAAAGTGTTTTTTAATTTAGTCCTTTTTTAAATTTTGTTTCATTTTCATCATTCTCTTTAATAAATATATAATATTTAGTTTTCGAAAATCAACCACACTAAAATTTTAGTGAGCTGTCTAACAATATCTCATGTTTCATGTCATTATATCATGTGTATATTTAGAAATTGAAATTCTGAAATTGAAAGTTTCATTCCTTCACCACCCTCTTCTCCTCCTCCACCACCTCCACCACCTTCCCCTTCAACTTCATCCTCACACAAGCCGCCATTACCAACCTCTCGTGCAAGTTGTCGCCGCTAATTGTGACAAAAACCAATGCAACAATCCTAAATCGCGCTCCAAAGAAGAAATTAATCCATGCAAATCGCAAAGCCATTGCAAACTTTGTCTTTGTAGGAACTCTTCGCACACCATGACGTCTTCTCCTTTGCGCAATCATCACGAAGTCTTTGTTCACCCCCAATTTGTGAACCTTAATATTAGAGAGACAATCCAAATCGCTTCTCATAACAACTTGTAAACAAAGCAAACCTAGAAACTCAAACAACATCGTTGCAATCGCGCAACCAAGACTCAATGCGATGTATCAACCATATTCATCTTCCTCGTGAGAAGCCTCAAACCAGTTACGTTCCTCCTCCTTCATCTCACAATGAACCTGCAGAGGATAAAGAAATGACAACCCAGAAAAGAAAACCAAACAACAGAGAAATCCCTAATTCATGAAACCGAGAATTGCGCCACTACCAATCTCCATCGCGAAGCACTATGTCTTCCATCCTTCTTCACATATTCAGGAGCCTCCAACCTACAATAAAAAAACAACAACCATGTTACGATACCTTGCCTTCACCAGAATAATCATGCCACGTAATTAGTTCACTTGAGCCTTCACCAGAAATAATGCCTCCATGTTCTCGTGTGATGGCACAACTCCCTCAGCAGCTCTCTAAAAACCCTAAACCCTGTGCTGAAGAAGTCCAATTCCTACAACTAAGAAATGTTTTGTTTTTACTTTGCTTTAGTTTTATTTAATTTTGATTAATCAACTTATTTGGTTATTATTGTTGTTTACAGGAGAAGTATGAAGGAGGAGAAGACGGTGGTGAAGGAAAGAAACTTTCAATTTCAGAATTTCAATTTCTAAGTGTACACATGACATGAAACGTGATACATTGTTAGTCAGTTCACCGAAAAAAACGTTATTGATTTTTAAAGATTAAATATTACAATTTCATTTGTAAAAAGAATGAAAATGAAAAAAGTTTAGAAGAGAAACTAAACCCAACACCCTTTGAAAGTTGATAGATTAAAAACATATTTAATCCAACATTTTATTAAATTATATTTTTAAAGTGCACATACATATTTCTTACAAACTTAAATTTATCATAAATATAAGTTGTGTAAAGGAAGACATGCCCACATTGTGTTGTGAATTGTTTATAACCTTATATATATATATATATATATTAATCAACACAATAAAAATTTGTCACAATTTTACGACGAAATACTGAAATTAAGCGGAAACAATTTATTGGTCATATGTTATTAGGGTTGATTATAACTTTTATTAATCTCTTTGAAGTGAAATTGTTAAAATTATTTATAACCTCTTTAATTAACAGGTTACTTATATTTTTATGAAAAATCTCTAATGAAAATATGTGATTATATTTTTAATTTTAGCTTTCTTTTAATCTTAACGATATTATCTTTTATACTATTATTCAATGATAATATGCACATCATTAAATGTTGAAATAAATACATTTAAAAAAGTTTATAAAAATTGATAAATAGTACCAAAATGATACGATTATGAAAATAAATTATGTTAATATAACATAACTTTAGTTTAAAAAATTTTTAAAATTAAAGTTGCGTTAATATGACACGACTTTAATTCATAACATTTAAATTGAAATCATTTTGAGATGACTTCTACTAAAATTGAATAAAAACCTTGTTATTTTATCAAGATTTTATCTAAAATGTACTAAACTAAAGTTATATATTTTGACATGTCTTCTGCTTAAAAATACTTTAAAAAAACTTATTCTTAATGAAGTATGTGAAGATGACATAATTTACAATTTTTTTTCAAATCTACTATTTAAGTAATTTTGAAAAAAAAATACACCAATGTTTTTGTCTCATTTTACCAACATTTACATAATAAGCATTATCTTCATATTATTTGAAATTAACAAAATTAAAAAAATGTTTTAAAATCATATATTTTCAATTATTTTAATATTAAAATTAAGTAGGCTTAAAATAAAATGACAAAAAAAATATAAAATTTTAAACTCGGGTGATAACATATTATATTTCAATAAACTTTAAAAAATGTTTTTGCTTTTATATTATTTAACTTTAAAAAACTATTATTCTTCCCTGACATCTCTATATGTTATTGAGAGCAATTGATACGGTATCACTCATGTAAAAAAAAAAAACCATTGAAAACACATCTGCATATATGTGTCTATTTTAATTATTGAAATAAAAATTATTAATAAAGTATAAAATGGTTGCTATGAAAAGATATTTATAAAAGTAAATATAATTTTATTATTAGTAATCTTTTTATTGAATAAATGATTTTTTATTAAAATAATTATATTTGAATTAAAAAGTATGCAAAAGTGAAAAATAGTTTTTTAATAATTATTTAAATTCAGAAAAGTAGTTGGGTAAAATTGAAAAAAATTGTGTCCATATAAATGAATTCCTTTTATTAATAGTAGATACAAAATTACTTGTAAGTTAATTTTGACTTTTTTAGATGAAGATTTCTTAATTACGCTAAAATCAATGTTTACTATTTTCTGATAAACCAAACACTGTCTTTTATCAATTATGTAATAAAACATACCCTAACGAACAACTGTGTTATGTCAGTGATTGCGCAAACAACCTTAGACGAGAGAAAGAATGAGTAACGTGATCGAGAAATTGGGCCTTAAGATTATAAGGAACCCTCCGGAAGAGATGCTCACTGAACTTGGTGTCAGGCAATGGACAAGGTATGCATCTTTTCTTTGCCCTCTTCATCTTCTTCTCACTTTTACCCTAAATTTCATCTATTTATTGATTGATCTTCTTCAGCATTGAATACCAAAGGATTGTGTTAGGTTTTATTTATGATGCTTTCTATGTAATGAATCTAATGTTTCTGACGTTAGAAAATTTTAAATTTCATTGTTAAGGTCTGGAAATCTGTATTTTGGACGAATTTTTTCAAGGCCTTTCGTTGATGAGCCGTTTTCTTGACATGTCTTGATGGATTTGAAACAGTGTAGCAGATGGTATAATCTGAATGGATGTGTGGATGGTTTGGACCGTTTATTATTCAAATGCAACCTGGTTTAGGCATTGATAAACCTTTCAATAAGATAAGATAAGAAAATACGTAAGGAAGATTGAATCAAAACTTTTTTTCCAAAGCAGAATCAAACGAGCCTCAAACTTTGAAGATAAAGCAGTTACATTTTCTTCAATTATATGTTTGTTCTTTCTTTTATGAAGTTCTTTATCTCTGTGACTTGCATTCTGATCTATAACAGATGGAGCTGCTCTCCGTTATCATTCCATTGGATATATGGATTTAAGGAGACATGCTATATCTTGGAAGGAAAAGTGAAGATTACCATAAAAAATGAGTCAGTGGAAATTGTTGCTGGTGATTTAGTTGTGTTTCCAAAAGGGATGAGTTGCACTTGGGATATATTAGTTGCTGTTGACAAGCATTTTAGCTATGCATGAATCTAGTAGTTGATATTCCTAGTGAATGACACAATATGACATTCACGAATAAATAAGAACTTTGAAATGAAATAAGAACTTTGAAATATATATTTCAGTTTTGATCAATTTAAGAACTTTGAAATATATATATTTCAGTTTTTTGGGTTTGATTTTTCCCATTTGTCCTTAAACATCTGATATACACTTAAGCTCTCTTACCACATTGATCAATTTACTACATTTGTATATCTTCCATATGAACTCTCTAAAATTGACTGCATTGAAAGAAATGTTATTTTATTGAACACCTTGTGGGCACTATTGAAGTATCCATCAGATGCAAAAGAAACAGAAAAATACTCACAATTTTTACTTCCCATGGTTGACCAAGAGAAACTGTATGACTAAGCATGAAGCACACAGTGGATAATTTCATCCTCTTTGCATTGCAGCCATTTCTTACATTTCTGGTTTTTGTTTCTATATATAATGAAAAGCAAATATAGCATCAAACGAGATTTGACAATGTTTTTTCTTTAATGTTTAACTATAGTGGGCATTTATTGTTGGATGTGTATGCCTGAAGATGTAGATTGAGATCCAAGGCTACCTTAAACCTCCATTTTATACCACACAACTAATAACAAAGATTACTCTTTTCCTATAACAGTCCAATTTGTACAATTCAACTCATCAACATCAATTACAACATCACCAACATACCTGCAACATATTTCACACATGAAGAACAATCCATCCACATATTTCTTTGTTATCCAATATAACAATTTAATTATAATAACCATCTATCTCACACCTCATATTTCTTTCAGAAGTAATTAACTAGCTTCCCTTACCTCTAGCAATACTACACCACTCTAGAAAATACTCCGACCAAGACACTTCCTGATTGTCGAACAAATGACCTGAGATCAAGAACTCTTAGAGAGAAGGTAGAGAACTGTTTATAACAAAACTATTTATAATAAAACCTGTTTAATATTAAAATAATCGAGTCTCACTATCTTTAGACTACCACCACTTCTAAAACACCATTTTATGGGGTTTTACATATACAAGATACTTCTTATTTATTTTGTTTGGTAAATTTTTATTTTAAAAGAATGTTTTTATAAAATCTTGAAGAATTCACTTTTATTATTTTTTCTATACCATTATAAGAATATTTACTTTTTTGTGTATATATTTTTGTTTTAATTTTACTCAAAATTGTCATTTTAAATTAAAATAATTATGTTTTTTATTTTTATCCTTTAAATTATCATTAATTTAGGTTTTATTAATTTTTAAATCTATATCATTATGTATAAAAAATTGTGTGCACATTTTCTTTTCAATTTTATCATTATGTATAAAAAATTATTTCCAATGATTAAATTTAAAAGAAATAGTTAAATGAAAAAAATAGGTTAAATTTAAAGAAACAATATCTTAAAAATAAAATTGAAAAAAAATGTATACACTAAAAATGGAGAATATCTTTATCTATATTTTTTCATAAAAGAATTTGTCTGTCCATAATTTATTTTTCAATTTTATCATTTTTAATAGGGTTAAATATGTTTTTAGTCCCTAAACTATCAAGCGATTTTGGGTTTCGTCTCTCTTTGAAAGTTTTGTTCATTTTCATCTTCTTAGTTTTAAAACTCTTATTTTTAGTCCTTAAAATTGAACGACGTTAAGTTTTCTTTGATGTGGCAAACAACGAGCCACGTGTTATGCCACCTTCCCTTGTTACTGTGTGCCACATTGTTTTTCTTCTTCTTTTTATCCTCTGCGACTCCATCATCACCTCCACCTTCACCCCTTCATCTTTATCTCCAGCTTCGCTCCTCCGTCCTCTGCCGACGACACCTTCTTTGCATATGTTGTTGGAAGAAGAAGAGAAAACGCGAGTAGAAAGACAAAAAGGTTCCCAAGTAGCAAGTAGAAAAAGAAAACATAAGCAAAGAAAACCTAAAACCTGCCTTTGAGCTCGCCATAACACTGACCTGATCTAGTTCTTTCAAAGTTATTCATATATTTAAATTGTTGTCACCGAAATGCAATTCCCAACTTGATTTATGTTTCTCTTTTAATTCAGAACTCCATACCAGATCATTGCTTTTCCTTTGTTAGATACACTTGATGAGCCAGCACTACTAGTGTCCTGGGAAAGTGAAAGAAATACAATTTTTGAAATCTTTAAGATTCTGGTAAGCATAATAAGTTATGTAAGAATTCATTCAGCGCCACTGGCTACAAATAACAAAAGCCGAGACAGATTCTATGGAGTTTCAGTCATGGATGCATTTAAAAAGGATGCGCAATTCAAAACCTGAACAAAAATTCTAAACTCAAGATTCAATCAGAATATCATAACAATTTCAAGAAGCTTAAAACATAAACTGTGGGGTTGGGAACAAAATGCGAGTGGACTTGTCCTGACAAAATGAATGATGTATATGAATGTAAGATAAGAAATGTTATTGGGATGATCGTGCAGGGAAGAGAAGATAAGATACTGTCAAAACTCAAAATCCTAACTACCACCGCCCGGTCTCGGTCATGCACCGCTCAGTCTCGGTCATGCCTCCGCTCGGTCTCGGTCATGCCTCACTGGAAATGCATCCTAATAGTAAATGCTCCATTCAGGATGCACAACTCAATGCAATTGAAGTTTTCAAAATCAATAACACAACAGGTAATCTCGCTGAACAGAACCCAGACCCTCTTCCACAAACCCCTAATAAACAAATCTCAAAGAAGAAAAATAACGGCACTAAGAGACCCCTTCCTGCTGAAGTTGCTAGTGTAGTTTCCGGTGTCGTTTTCCTCTCCCTTATCACCGTTTTGTTCCTCATCAAACGCAGAAGAACGTCTCTATCAACAAGGGTCCCAATAAAAAATATGGAACTTCTCTAGGTAGTGGCTCATCGTCGCTACCCACCCACCTCTGCCGCCACTCACTATAGGAAATGCGTTTATTTCCGGCGGCTTTTTACCGACGTCCTATGAGCCTTCGGTAAGTCATTCCTGAGTTCAATTACAGACGGCTGAGAGGCCTTCGGTAATGTCTTCGAAAAATTTTAAATTGTTCCCTCTCTGCAATTCATTTTCCCACCAGCCCTAGTGCTCTCGTCGCCCAAAACCTTTCCCTCCAACCCTTCTCCTTTGCTCCTTCAACGTTACCAAGCCCTAATCTTGCTCTCCTCTGGCCAAATTTCAGAAATTCCCCTTCTCCTCTGCCAAATTTCCGAAATTCCTCCATCGCTACGAAAACCCCAAGCCGTTCTCTCGCGGAGTTGTGGTTGTTGGTGGTGTGCAAAAAGATTGACGCGGCCCATGGAGGCCATGAGGTCTGGGTCGGCGAGGTGCGGCATTTGGCCCACGATCTCCGGGGCCCGCGGCTGCTCGAGGTCGAAGTGGTCGGAGTCGGAAAGGATGGGAAAGGTTCGAGGGTTGGGATCCATGGCGTGAGAATGAGTTTGGGGTTTGGGAATTGGGAATTGGGAATTTGTTATGAGTTTGGATAATTTGGAATCGATTCAATGCAGCGTTGAGAATATCATCTTTGGAACTTTGTTTGGTTTAGTTAGAATTAGGAATTTGACAGTAACTTCTGATTTCATTGCTTTCATTGCTGCACTGAAGTAAAAATTCAGAATGGAATCTGCTACAACTGAGTTCACTCACTGCTTACTCCCTTCTTTCGCACTTCGAAAATTACCAAGGGCTTTTGCCCTTCGGTAATTACCGAGGGCCAGTGGCCCTCGGTAATTACCGAAGGCTTTTGGCCCTCGGTAATTACCGAAGGGCAAAAGCCCTCGGTAATATTTAGCGACAAGAGATTTACCGAAGGATTTTTGGCCGTCGATAAGCCTTCGGTAAACACCCTTTATCGACGGCTTATGGCATTTTCCGAGGGCTTTTGGCCTTCGGTAATGCCCAACTTTTTTGTAGTGACTTCTCAATAGCGGAAATCAGAGCAACAATCAACAACTTCAATAAACTCTTAGTCGTTGGCGTGAGAGGCTTTGGTAACGTGTGAACAGAGACTCTTTTGTAGTGAACGAAGACACTCGAAAAATTACACCTCCAGCGATGCAGAAGCCACAAGCAGAAGCCCATGCGGTAGGTGCCGTGGAGCGGGTTCTCAACAGTAATGACAACCTTTGGGTAATTGTTAAAGATTGACTGGATTGACATGTTTCAGAAAAAAAAAAAGTGATATGGCTCGCCGTTTGCCACATCAAAGAAAACTTAACGCCGTTCAATTTTAATGACTAAAATAAGAGTTTTAAAACTAAGAGGATGAAAATGAACAAACATTTGAAAAGGGATGAAAACCAAAATCGCTTGATAGTTTAGGGATTAAAATTTAATTATTTTTTATTTGTTATATTTAAGTTTAATTATTTTTTAAAATTTAAAATAATGATTATAATAAAAAAATTATCTACAAAATAAACATAATTTATTTTTATCATAAAAATGATTTCTATTTACTTTTATAATTATAATTTTATTAGTTTTTGTAATTATAAAACAGTGAAAAAACACATGCACCCATGTGATTTTACTCCTATAATCTCACTAGTATAATAGTATATAAGTATAAATTTACTGTGAAAATAAAAACATATTACCTACAAATTTATCATCCATTGGCTATTTCAACTCATTTTCAAACTTTTTTTTCATCCTTAACAAATATTTATTTTAAATTTATATACACAGCATGTGTATCATGTTTACATAGATAATATATTTTTGGCTTAATACCACTTTTGGTCCTTCGAAAGGGAGGAAATATTCAAGTGCGTCTTACGTTTTTTAAAAAGTTAAATGTGATCCCAACTTGTGAAAAAAGTGTGCAATTAAATTCTTTTTGGTCACGACGTTAATTTTTTAACAGTCCAGCTAACAACTTGAACTGAACTGTGCAACGTGTCAGATAACGTGGCAGTGGCTAAAAAATATAAGGGGTTAGGGTTTCAGTTCCTGCAGCTTGGTCTCTAAGGTGAGGGAAATGTTTAGGGCGAGATAGGAATGACTTCTTCCCAAGGGTGTTCTTTTAATTTTGAAGACCCTTTGAAAGTGGCGGCAGCAAAGTAAGCATGATTAAGCCCTTCCTCCTCCGATTTGGGAACTAACCAAAAAGATCAATTTCTAGGGGTTTAAGCTTCCTTCTCCTCCTCCTTCTCTTGTTTTCATTTGAGTTTAGGGGTTTCCTATTTTTTTTGCACGCACGTCTGGGTGTGAACGGTGATGACAGGTGAAGATGGTGATGACGCGTGCTGAGGAAGATCGACGCGGCAACGAAGTTAATCTTCGGATTTGGCATATTTGGGTTCTGAAATTGGAAATTTTGGGGATTCTGATTCTTGTGTTTTAGGGTGGGAAATTAATATTCTCTGATATAATTGGAATTTCAAAATAATTGAAATTGTTTCTAATCTTGTTCTGTTTTTGAGTTTAGCAATGATGGAGTTTTCATTTTTGATTTGGGGTGGTTCTGTTTTCACGTTTTGAGTTTTCTGGGTTTCACGTTGGAGGGTGTTTTTGTTTCGTTTAGGGTTGTGGTGGTTGTTGGTGGTTGCGCGGTGGAGTCGCCTGGGTTGCGGTGGTTGACAATGGAGTCAGACAGCCACATTATCTGTATCTTTCCCCTCAGACTGCCACGTATTCACCCTTAAGAGACACGTTGCGCTGGCAGTTGGACTATTAAAAAATTAACGCCGTGATAAAAAAGGATTTAATTGAACACTTTTTTTCATAAGTTAAGACTACATTTAACTTTTTAAAAAACGTAGGACGCACTTAAACATTTCTCCCTTTTCAAGGGACCAAAAGAGATATTAAGCCTATATTTTTTATTTTAGTTCAAAATTTGATTTGTGGAAAATCGAATCTTGATATCCATTTTTTTTGTAATAGTAGTGAAACACTAGTCAGATCTCGGAAATAAAATTCTGAATTATTTTTTAATTTTTTAATTATTTTGAATTTTATTCAAATAAAAAAGAGAAGGAAAAAAAATTATAAATTTTTGTAATAAAAAGATATGTATTTATATGTTTGAATTTTTTTCAATTATTTTGTAATTTTGTATAGTTTTCAATTTATTTAAATTATTAATTTTTATGACTTTGATTTATTAAAGATTCGGAGTTGAGAATAAAAATTAGTAAAAATTATTTAAGTTTTCAATTCTTTTATGCGTAATTGATTAAATTTAATAAAAAAATTTGTATTTAATTATACATTTTCAATTTTATTATAACCGTAGCTCAAATTAAAATTTTTTTATAAAACATAAATAAAGAAAATTTGTATTTAATTATACATTTTAGTGTTCTTCGTAATTCTGCAGAATTTTGCAGAATTCTGCAGAATTTTGCAGAATTATGCAGAAAGCGGAGTGTGCACGTTTGGTCACGTTTGGTCGTTCGGTCTTGGTTAAGCGATCGGTCTTATACTAGTAGTTATATTAGTGATAGCGCTTGGTCTTATACTAGTAGTTATGCTAATGTTAGCGCTTGGTCTTACACTAGCAGTTATTCTAGTGTTAGCGCTCAGTATTATATTAGTATTTGGTTTAGTCTTGGTATTTAGCCTAGTTTTAGTACTCAACTTTAATATAGTGTTAGGCTTTCCCTAGTTGTCGGCCTTTGCCAGTGTTTGGTCAATTGTTATGTCTTGTCTGCTATAGACAGTTCGATTCTGTCCTGGGGTGGTGAGAAATTGTTCGGTCTCCATCTTTTACAGAGTTTTCAGTCTCTTGAGTGAGTATATGATTGATGAATGACATGCTATATTAATTGATGAGAATTATGTTTTTAAGTAATGTAGAAGAAAATTCCAAAGCAAAATGTCTCATGGATAATTATTGAATTGTAAAGTATGAATGTGGATATCGTGCTAAGCTGGTGTTTATCCTGATATTCTGTGATTACTCATTCCCAAGTAGAGAGGAGTAACTCATGTGTGAGAATGACAGAAGGTCCTTTAACTTGAGGTATCGAGGTAATATTCATTGGACTTACCTTGTGGGGTAGCTTGATGAATGTCTTGTTGTTTCACCACCACAAGTGCAGAAACACCTATAGCTACACATTCATACAATCTGGATGGTCAAGTCAGGTGTTCGGTCTATGCATGAATTATGGAGTTCGGTCATAACTACTTGAGTATTTGATTTGTATATGTTTGTTTGTATTCGGTTTTCGTATGTTACAGTGTTCGACCTTGCATTGTTTGGACTTGTACGAAATGTATGTATGTATATAAAATTAAATTACATTAGCTTACCCTTATTTCCTAATTTTGTCCATGTTCCTGTTCGGTTTTCTCTTGCATTGTTTACCCTTATACAGCCGTTTAGTAATAATTTACTGTTTAATCTTGTTAATAGTTTTGTATGAACCATTAGATTATAATCCTAACTTTGTAATAACCGTTCGTATTATGCACATAGTTTTGGAATAATGTAAAACTTTTGTAAAGTTTTAAAATAACGATAAGGTTACCTTTATTTTCCGTGATTGTTTTAATATGATAACTCCTTTATATAGTTTTATGCTATATGTTTTTGGATGCTAAAAAATATATATATATATATATATATATATATATATTTATTTATTTCATTTTATAAACATATCATTTCACAAAATCATATTGTAAATAATTTTAAAGAATTATTACAAAATTAATAAAGACAAATTATTAAAATTTTATTTCTTAATACAATTTTTCTTTACTAATTTTTATTCTCAACTCTAAATATTTCAAAAATCAAAATCAGAAAAATTAATATACGAAATTACAAAATCAACTTATTTTTTTTTTTCAAACATATAAATATATATCTTCTCATTACAAAAACTTATAATTTTTTATTTTTCTTTTACTAAATCAAAATCAGAAAAATTAACTATACAAAATTACAAAAACAACTTCAACAAAAAATTTCAAACATATAAATTCATATCTTCTTATTACAAAAACTTTTAATTTCTTTTACTTATTTTTATTCTCAACTCCTAATCTTTAATAATAATTTAAATAAATTGAAAATTATACAAAATTAAAAAAACAACTTCAAAAAAAATAAAATTCAAACAATTAAATAAATATTTTCTTATTATAAAAATTTATAATTTCTTTACTTTTCCTTCTCTTTTTATTTTAATAAAATTCAAAATAAAAATAAAATTAAGAAATTAAGAATTCTATTCCTAATGAACCGAATTCTAACTAATATTTTGGTCACATTAAAAAAAATAAAGATGAGAATCCCATTTCTAAAAAAATCAAATTTTGAACTAAAATAAAAAATGAATTATCTTTATAACTATGGTGCAGAATACTTATATAGGTAATTTTAAAATGAACAGGAAAAAAAAAATCTTCCATTTCCTTTGTCTGCTGGTATTATTGTGAAGAGAAGTTCCTCTCCAATCGAGTGACCTGGAAAAGACTGAAGGTGAAAAGGTATGTGCAATTATCAGAGAAGACACTAAAACTAAGAAGAAAAGAGAGAATGAAACCAAACTGCTCTCAGCAAATTCATTTATCCTTTCTTCTTCAACTATCTTTAATTCCGTCGTCACCGTAAGTCTCCACTCTTCTTCTTCACTTCAAAATCAGTAGCTAAAAAATTATTCTATTCCTGCTTCCTTAACTAAATCTCTTTTATTCTCTTTTTTCAATCCAAAGTTGTTAACTTTATATGATTTTAGTGTTACCCTCTTTTAAATTTTCCTTCGTTTTTCTTTTCTTTTTGTTAATGTTGATATTAATATTTAGGGTTTTATTTTCCCTTTATCAGAATCTCTCTGTCCGCGAGCATCTTTAAGTGCCGGGACTTTTTCTGAGGTTTTTTCTTTTGAAGATTGCGTCTTCGAGTTTTGGGTTCTTTTTTGCAATTGGTAATTTGGTTATGCTGTTGCTGCTTTTTCTTCAATTGAGTATATTTGATTTTCATTTTCAGTTACGAAGTTGTGTTGTTCAATGAGGAATTATATAGGTTAGTAGGAGGATTGGTTGTGTTTTTCTCTTTTGAAAAAAATCTTCTCATTGAATTTGAGGGGGCTGTTAGTATACTATAGTGGACGAGCTCCATTAACTCTATTTTCTTTCTCCCTTTCTTACTCCTGTGTTGATTCATTGCTGCCAATACAGCATTGTTTGATTATGAAGCCCCTCTTATTCTAGTTTGCAGGGAGCTACAGGAACAGAGAATAGACATACATGGGGTTTCCCCTACTTTCTTCTGCATTATGGAATCCTTCTCCTAGCTGTGAGTTATGCTTTTCTCTTAATTTAATTTTGTTATATTTTACTTTTAACAATATTCTTGGATACCATCCAAAAAGGGAAGCAACAACCACTCTCTATCTTGTTTTAATGTGATTTTATATTTGCAGGTTGTTCCTCTAGTGTGGAGCTTATCTGGCCCCACCTATCTTCTAAGTCATGTTGTCTTGGGTTGAAGGTTGATTTTACTTTTCTCCCATTTATTTTTACCTAATAATGTACATATTTCTAGAATCATATTGGTTCATTCCTCGAATGGAATTAGGTGTCCAAGCCTAGGGGAAGGGTCACATTAAATTAAGCTGTTGATATTGGCCAGCCAATAATATTATTATTATATTTGCGTAATGTGTGTGACTGATATTGGTTTCAGTCTCTGTCTTTTGGAGTTCTCTAATCTGAAGATTACATCTTTATTTTATATGGTTGGCTTTTATTGTGATGGTTGTTGCTGTTTGTCTCTGAGGTTATTATAGACAGTTTAGATGTTTATAAAGCGTTAGCTGCAGATCAGTGATTTATGTTAGGGCTATCTTTAAGCTGTAGTTCTTGGTTGGTATTACTGTTAGAATTTCCTGGAATACCTTCTATGTTGTTTCAAGGGGTGTCCCGGTATTTCACTTTTTTGTTTTAACCTTTTCTAGTTATTCAATGCAATTTGTTGTTCGTCAATTGAACTTGCTTCTTGTGCTTAAAGGCAGAGTTGTAATAGTCTCGTATCTAATTGCAAAAGTTGTTAATCTCTACACAATATTGTGGGGAATACAAGGTTAGGTCCTGTGCACTTTCATTATTCTCAATCCTCCCTCATATTCCTAATCTACTAGTTCCAACTTCCCCGTGTGAATTGCAATGAGTTCTTTTGGATAAACCTTTTAGAAAATATGATTCATTTCTAATGTATGGATACTAGTCACTTATGTGATATATATATAAAGGATGCGTGTTTGTAACGCTAGTGGGCAAGATTCTCAAATTTTTTGTAGTCTAATTTTCTTGAAATCCATTTTGTGTTCGTAATAGTATATTGTGGTCTTAATCCTACTGATCAGCCGTAGAAAATTCTGAGGGACTTTGCTGTAATCCTCTGTCTGACATTGAAGAAAGTATTTTCAAGTCTTCTAAATATATTGTTGTCCTTTTGTTTTTTCTTTCCAAACATCTTTGTTGGAACTTACAGTTTAGTTTTGTTTATGTTGCAGTTTAAGTGCCAACAATTTTACAAAGGTAGATCAACAATGCTGGGAGTTTTAGTTTGTTCTAGTCGAAGGCCGACAAGCAAAGAAACTGTGTGGAGACGAAAAATATTACCACAAAATGAGGATTTACCGCCAATTTTACCAAAGAATAAGAAAAAACCCTACCCAATTCCCTTTAAGGAAATACAACAGGCTGCAAGGGAGGACAAGAAACTTGCGCAGATGGGAATAGAGAAACCTCTTGAGCCTCCGAAGAATGGATTGCTTGTTCCAAACCTAGTTCCTGTTGCTTATGAAGTGTTTGAAGCTTGGAAGCTTTTGATTAAAGGTCTTGCCCAGCTCTTGCATCACATTCCTGTACATGGCTGTAGGTAGATTATATTATATTTTTTAATAAATGTCTCAGTTTCTTTGCATTTGTTTAGTTGATACAAGAGTTATATTCTAACCAATTGAATTCATGCAGCGAATGCTCAGAAGTTCATGTAGCTCAAACTGGTCACAACTTTCGGGATTGCTCTGGTCCCAGTGGTAGGGAGCGTCGGAGTTCTCATGCTTGGGTAAAGGGTTCAGTCAATGATATACTTGTCCCAATCGAGTCCTATCATCTTTTTGACCCCTTTGGTAGGCGTATTAAACATGATACACGATTTGAATATGACCGGATTCCAGCCATTGTTGAGTTATGCATACAAGCTGGTGTTGATATCCCAGAATATCCTTCACGCCGAAGGACCAATCCCATACGGATGTTAGGGAAGAGAGTAATTGACAGAGGTGGAAATTTAGAGGAACCTAAACCATGGCGCTTTGCAGACCCCTCTTCACTCAATGATTTCGATACATACAGAGCTTTTGAACGATTTTCTCGACCATCATTGTCAGATCTACCTAAAATTGCCGAAGAAACAATTGCTGCATATGAAATTGTGAAAAAGGGTGTCAGGAAGTTGATGAGGAAGTACACTGTGAAAGCGTGTGGTTATTGCACTGAGGTTCATGTGGGGCCATGGGGCCACAATGCTAAGCTTTGTGGTGAATTTAAGCACCAATGGAGGGATGGGAAACATGGTTGGCAGGATGCTACTGTGGATGAAGTTTTCCCTCCAAATTATGTGTGGCATGTGAGAGACCCTAATGGGCCTCCTTTGGCATCTGCACTAAGGAGATATTACGGAAAGGCTCCGGCTGTTGTTGAAGTGTGCATGCAAGCTGGTGCACAGATACCATATGAGTACAAGCCCATGATGAGGCTTGACGTTATAATTCCGGACCCTGAGGAGGCAAGAATGATTGCATGATGTGATCTGAACGGGCAGCTATCTTCCTCTGTCATTATACATGCATATTGTGTGATCCTAGCGTGAGAATGCATTCAATGATCTACCAGAAGGGGAGGCCTTGAGATCAATCTTCAATATTACGTATCGGATTTATTTATTAGGTGCTAGATTCCCATATATCCAATGTTAGTCTACATGTATACAAAGCCAACAGTAGAGCAAGTAGGTTTTATCAGATAACTTTGGTTCGCCAGTTTGTAAAATGTCTTAAACTAGCGAAAAGTTGGTAGAAGTTCAATGCATGTGTTAATTTATTTTGTCACAGTTACATTATAGTCAGATGAGCTTTTTGTTGCATTTTCTACCGTCATAAAAGTTCCCTCGTTCACAACCCTTCAATTAGTAGTAGGGCAAGTCCGTGGTTCTCACATAAAATCTAACTGTAATGATTTTCATTGTAAGAGAAAAGTGATTCTTAGACACGAAATAAGAATTTCTCCCTTCAACATACAACTTAATGATGTAACATGCTGTAAGTTGGCGTTCCCTCTTGAAATATCTACGTTGGGTCAGAATTCAGGAGGATTATCTAGCTTGTATTGATTTGTTAACCATTTCAATCTTTACTTCATCCTTCTTTGTGTTAGTTGAATACCACAGGAATTAAAATCAATACAATGGCTAGGGATCAGCAGGGCTTGAAAATATTTTATAATGTACTGAAATAAGGCTTCTCAAATCCCTTTTTTCTCTCCTTCCAACATATATTCACTGCTTTCGTTACTTATTAACAGTGGTTCGTGTATGTGCTTTCTATTTATTTTCTAATTGTTTGACTACGTGGACTCCAGTTAAGACCAATGTTTTATATCTTATGTGGTTTTAATAAATCCTTAAGATTAGTTCACTGGCTAGAGCATTGTGATTGCTGTTATAGTAGCAAAAAGTCAAATTTGAATATTCTAAAATATACTGATTATGATGTTTTAAAATATACTAAACTTTTTTTAATATACCAACATTAGAATATTTTGAAAGTTTAGCAGAAAATCCAACGAAAAAAGTAAAAATAAAGATAAAAGTCCAAATAATGGATACCAAAACTACAGAATAGAACAGAGCACAATAGGTAATAAAAATATATATTATGTTATTGAAAAAATAGGAAAATCAAAAGGAGAGAAACTCCAATTCCCATAACAGAGCTCCTAAACAGAGAAATCAATATTCTATATCCCAAAACCTTCTCCTTCCCTCTCTCTCTCAACATTCGCCTACAACAGAATTTCTCTCTCTCTCACCATAACAACCCTAACAGCGGATTAACCCTACTACCCCTGCCAGCTCAGCATCCTTACATTATGCTTTTCTTCCTTCTTCTCACGTATCTTTGCATAAGGATCAGTGAACATAATATCTTCATGGCTACTTTCCTGCTTGAATACATGGATTCCGCTTTTTATAGGCATTGAGGCTGCTTTCGATTCAAAATATATAACCTTCACATGGTTCCATTCATTCACTAAAGGCACTTTATACAGATTGTCGGTGAAAATTAAATTTCGTAGATCGAAAAGAAATGTGTGTTCTGCTCCCAACTTCAAGAACTTGATATCAAAGAAACATGCATAAAATTTGTCATTGATGACCAACATGAGTTTAACATAATCACTAATGTCTCCATCCTTCGGTGCAACAAAAAGACAAAGAACTTTGCCGGGGAATTTGTTGCGAATCCAGAAAGAACTTGAAGGTTTATGACTTAAGTAATTGAACCATTCAGGGTTCCTAGTTCCTGGCAAAACTAACATAGTTTTTCGATTCTCATGCAGATCCTGTCAATCAAAAAGAAATTCATAAATTTACAATCATTAGGTACACCATATGTTTTATTAAATAAAAATACATAAAAAACAAGACAAAACCTCGTTTAGGAACATGCTTATACTCGAGGGTGTCAGCGATAAACAGTTTGTTGCGTTGAAATGTTTCAACTTTGGTGGGATTCCTCTGATTTCCCGAAGATGCTTGCAACAACTCACGTCAAGCTTTTTTAAAAATTGACATTCTTTGATGCATTCAGGAAGCTGTGTGAAATTATTGTTCGATAGGTCTAAATCTTTCACATGAGCAAACCGTGTGAAACCTATTTGAAAAAAATCATCACGCAGGTTGCATTTTGGCGCCCAAAGCAATTCTACTTTTGAAGATACCATTGAGCCATCTTTTTCTTCGTCCTCTTCCCACTTTATCCACTGCCACCCTTCCCATCCCCAAGCCTCAATAAGTGTCAGTTCTGGCATCATGACGATGCTGCTTTGTAACTGAACAATTCCACAGAATAGCAGGGACAACTTTTTAAGCCGAGTTAGATTTTGAAATGAAAGTGGCAACCCTTTTATGAGAGTTCCTAGCAACCGAAGTTCCCTTATGTTTTCCATCTTTCCTATAATTTCTGGAAACCTCTCAAGACTAGAACAATGTGAAAGTTCAAGTTTTTCAAGAGAAGTCAACTTCAGGGGTGGAAAATTCCTAAGCTTGATGCAACCAGAAGCTTCCAATATCCTCAGTTTCTCCAGCAAACCAACCGAATTATGAACTCTAACTAAATTTACACAATTTTGAAATGAAAGTTCCTCCAAATTTTGGAGATCAGATACGGCATCAGGTATCTGAGTTAAACCTTCACAGCAGTCAAAATTCAAAACCCGTAGATTCCTGAGCTTCTGCAAAGAAAAGGAGAGAATACAAAGAAGGAAGGTGTGAGTAACCTTAAATGACATAAAGAGACTATGGGGTAACTTGCAAGACGTGGAGAGTGTACAATGTAAACTTGCCTTGCTTAATCCATCCATCTCAAATGACATAAAGAGACTATGGGGTAACTTGCATATTGCAAGCTGTTTTGGTTGAAAATAAGATGGTAAACAATGTGAAGGATATCTCCACCATTCCAACACTCTCAAACTATTTGGAAAACATTTGGGATCATCAGAAAATATTCCACTTCTAATAATAAGTGTTTTGAGGTTTTGCATCTTCTGGAAAGCCATCCCATTCCATTCTACCATTTTCTTTTCAAACAAGGGGAAATCCAGACATATGATTTTAATTTCACTTGTTCCCTGTGAACGTAGAAGGCTTGAATCAGGCAAAAATTACAATGCAAGTATATACAAGACTTAAATACATTTAGAAAAAGTTCACTCACAGTGTTGTCTTCCAAAACTTGGATTATATCTTTTGGTGACCATAACCTACTGCGCTTCCCTGGTTCTTCTGGTGACTCTTGTCTGACAATTTCCTTACCCATGTCCTCTACCAAGTCATGCAATGTAACACAATCATACTGACCAATCTTTATGAGAGATTTTTCAGCCAACACGCCAATATGATATTTCATACAAGCACCATGATGAGCATGAAGTATATCTTCAACTTCGGTTAATTTATATCCTTTGAAGCAACAAGAAATGTCAAGAAAAACTCTCTTCTCTTCTTCCTGCAAAGCATCGAAGCTTACTTTAAGAGTCTCTTGGATTCGATTGTTTGGAATTCTTTTATATTGATCTATGACAGATTTGCATTCTTGTATACTTTTTCCACACAGGTTGGCACCTATTACTTCCAAAGCCAATGGAAGGCCACAAGCATAAGTTACTGCACGATTAAGCACCTCCTCGTATTCTGGATAAACTTGTTCTGATTTGAAAACTTTCCATGTAAGCAATTGAAGAGCATGGTTCTTATTTAATTTCTTCACCTTATATGTTTTTTGAACATTATGAGATGCCAGCAGTTGTTTGTCCCGAGTGGTGATGATGACTTTGCTTCCAGGACCAAAACAGTCAGGCCTTCCAACAAGTGTCTGCAACAGCTCATGTTTGTCAACATCATCTAAAATCAAAAGAAGCCTCTTGTTTTGGAGCCTGTGTTGTATCATTGAAATTCCTTGTTGCTCACTTGCAAACATAATTCTCTTATCTCCAAGTATTTCGGAAAGAATGATGCTTTGAAGATGTTCCAATCCGTGTTTGCGTGATTTCTCTCTCACATTTTGAAGAAAACAGGAACCATCAAAATGGCTAGCAATCAAATTATAAACTGCTGAAGCAAGTGACGTTTTCCCTACCCCTCCCATTCCATAGATCCCTATCATGAGGACACCATCACTAGATCCTACATCCAAAAGCTTCATTACTTTTAACTCTTGTGAGTCTAATCCAACCGGGTAATCCGCCACATGTAAAGGAGTACGATTAATCTCACTAGAGACCCACTCAACAATCTTCCCAATAAACTTGTATTCATATCCTTCTCTGTTCCAAACACAAGTTTAAGAGCTATGTTTGAATGAATTTCTAGAAAAAGAAAATAAGAAAGTACAACGAAATAAACTTCTCTATAACTTAAAACAATTTATGTATAAGATTTGTAAAAGTTTCTCATTGAACTTTCCCAAAATCAGATTTTGAACTTTTGTATAAGCTAGTTTTAACTCAGTGAGAACGTTTTTCTTCATTTAAAAGTGACTAGGGAGAGATTAAGCTGAAAAGCCCTTAAGCAAGAATAAAAAGTTGTCAAGGTTAGCACTAATCTATATTCTCTTTAGATCATAGGAACAGTGAAACTTAATGAAACAAAGAATGGAATAAAAATTTGGTGAGGTGGGTACCCATATTTGTAATGAAAGCCAGACAAGTTAGCTACTTGATGAAGAGCCATCTTCCATTTCTCCAACTTCTCCATGTGATGGTTTAACCTCTCCTTATTATCAGCTTTGAGCCTTTCCTCATGCCAAGCCAATGCTTCACCAAAACTTCCTTTTTGGTGCCTCACAAAAGAAGGATCCACGTCATAAAAAACTGGCAAAACCAGCAACTTTTTTTCCTCAGCACGTTCAAGGATGTAAACCAGTTCATCTAAACAAAATGAAGAAGAAGCATAGGTGATAGAAAGCACAGTGATGGCAATCCTGGACTCTTGAATTGCCTTCACAAGTGTTGGTGCTAGTTCATCTCCACCCCGAAGCTTCTTGTCATCAATGAAAGTGTGGATTCCCCTGTCATCCAGAGCTTTGTAGAGATTGCCAGCAAAACCATAGCGTGTGTCTGAGCCTCTGAAGTTGAGGAACACATCGTAGGTGAATTCTTGGGAGTGCGATCTTACAGCCATGAACAAAATATACTCCGATTGCGGTTGACTTATTAGGGCTCTCCAAAACCAAGCCTGAATCTGATGATGAATATGAAACTAATAATAAGTCTTAACGCGGAAATATCTCCGTTTTCTTTCTCCATTTTCAGGACACCTTCGTGGACAGGCATGTTTAAAACTTGAGTGATTCTCCCTGGAACTCACCACCCTCAGCACCTCCAAAAAAAACTATAATTCCAAAAGTGCCCTTTCACAGTTAACGAGAAGAGAGAAAAAAAATTATTTAAAAAGATTAATAAAATTTGAAACCTATTTTACTCATCTTCTTCCCCTCCCCTGCCGCATCTCACTCTGCCGCATCTCACTAAAATCCTAGATCTACGCCCCCTCCTTCCTCCCTCTTTTTCTCTCCGTCCTCTCCTCTGTCTCTGTGTCTCTGGCATCCTCGGGTTCGTGGCTGACGTCCAGGTTAGTATGTAATATATTTGTTTCCTGTCTGTTATGTGCTTGGTTGGGTTTGGGTAGTGATTGGGTTCGTGGGTCGTGATCTGATGGGATCGGAGCTCTGGAGGTGCACGCCGTAGTTGGAAGTGCGGCTCGCTGGAGGTGCACGCCGCATTTGGAAGTGCGGCAAGGATTAGAGCCGCAGTTGGAAGTGCGGCTCGGTGGAGGTGCACGCGCATTTGGAAGTGCGGCAAACGTGCAGAACCGGACTTCGAAGTGCGGTTCGCTGGGGGTGCACGCCGCAGTTCGATCTGCGGCAAACGTAGAGCATCGAAATTCGATATGCGGTGGCGTTTTTCTTTAATTTTTTGATTAAACATTGATAATATATGCCTAGCAGGATCACATCTAGTGTAGTATAGCAATGCTCCATTAAAATAATGCAATGGAAGAGCAAACAGCATAATATATATATTTATATAAAATGACTTTCAATATGTGTAGCTATTGAAAAAATTAAACAAAACATGAAAAAAAAACATATACCACAACACACTTCAAAGTGCGTCACCCTAATTTAAAAACGCACTTCGAAGTGCGGCGGAGTCTTTCCGCACTTCGAAGTGCGGTTGCGTACCTTCGCCGGCGCAGAGTCTTCTTCCTCTTCCTCCTGCTGCTGTATCTCCAAATGCTATTACTTGCTACAGTAAAAAAATCATGAACAGGCACTTAAGGCAGCTCAGGGTTTATAAAAAGGGAATGTGGTTGGGAGTTAGAAAAATGGTTGGGGGTTAAAAAAATTTAATTTATTAATTACGGTTTTGACTTTTAATTAAATGAAGGGTATATAGGTAATTTTGGGAGTACAGGATGAGGTGAGGGAGGTGCAGGAAGATTCACTCTTAAAACTTGATACTTTGACCGATATAAACTTTTTTATTAATTTGACACTGTTATTTTTTATTTATTTCTTTTAAAATATAAAAATTAATATTTTTATAACTATTTTTTTAGCTTTACAGTTAAATAAATATAAAAGGATGTTATCATATTATTAGTGTGATAGATAAAAGAGTAACATTATTTTGATACGTAAAATATTTTACATACACTTTAAATTTATTATTTTATCTTTTAATCTCTTTTCTTCTTATAAATAAAAAAAATTAACTTTTTTAATGACTAAAGTAACTTAAAAATAGATTGTCAAATAGTGGAAGGCAAGTGTCAGCGGACGTTCGTTTGAACGTGGGAAGCAAAACTGATTTTTCTGAAAAACACTGTTTCACTCTCTCTGCATGCACCTTCTTCCCCAGAACCTGATCTTTCAAATTCTCCTTCTTCTCTCTAAAAAGTCATCTCTTCTCTCTAAGAAATAGCACCCTTTCTCTACTCCGATCTACATTCAGGCACCGTAGAAGCGTTCCCAGCGTCCTAAGCTTCATTTTGAACCGAACAAGTTTCAAGTTTGAACGGGTAAGTGTATTTGTTTTTGGTCGTTCGTCTTCTGCTACTTGCAAACCAAGTTCTGGTTGCATACAGTCATGTAGTCTAAGTTATTTTTGGTTTCATGTTGTTTGGTTTAGTTTGAAGAATTGTTGATCGTTGAGAGTAGAAAGATTTGTAGTCGGACGCACCCAAAACCTACCTTTAGGAAGTTCATTCACGTATCAAGGTAAGGGAAGCTTATTAATTTAATTTGTATGATTTTATGTTGCATGAATGTTTGTTGGCTTGATTGGATGTGAAAAATCTCTATGCTGTATTATGATGCATGAAATATCTAAATTTTCTATGTTTGGATGGTATGAAATATGAAAATTGATTTTTGATATGAATGTATAAAGGTATGAAATGATATGTTAAGAAATGAGTTTGAATGATAATGATTCTGGTATAAATTTTCCTTAAGAAAGTGTACGTACGTTACTGAACGGTCCTTGACCGTTCGATTTTCTAGTGAGTTTGGATTAGTGATGGATTCTTTCATTTGGAAAGAATCCTAGTTGAGGACGAGCGTCTGCACTCCAAAATATTGTACTTGAGCGTTCGATCAAGCACAGTTCTGTTTTAGATATTCTGATATAGATTTGTGTGTGTGTGTGTGTGTGTATATATATATATATATATATATATATATATATATATATATATATATATAATTGTATATTTTAAGTTATTCTTAATTACCACTCCAATAGTATATCAGTATAATTACTAGAACCTCATTCCTATAAGTTTAGTAACACCTAGTCTTATACTAAGTGTTTGTCCTAAACCAAATGTTTGGCCTTACGCCAGATATTCGTCCTATCTCCTTAAGCTAATTTTCTAATACGAGCGTTCGTTCAAGCCCTCTAGGGTTCACTCAGTATAGTGTTCAATATTTGACTGGCATTGGATTTCTTGATATTAAATTCATTTAAACTAAGTATTCACAAGTGTTCTGTTTCTTCATTTGAATTATTCTAAATATTAGTTTTGAATGTCTTGAAATATTCTTATTCATTGGTTTCACTCTAGAGTACTCACCCTTGTTCTGGTCTTTGATGTTCAAATAGAGTCTCAATAGTCAGTTCAATTGATTGGTCTAATGATGTAATTAACGTTCGTCCCATTTGCTTTTGGTGTTAGAGGATTTCACTCATTATTTTTCTTAAACCCGATATCAATCCTTAGTCTTAATCGACTCTCAAATTGAGATCTCTTTGTCTCGCTTTATGTGTTCGGTCTAGTTATGAAATTGGGATAAGCGTTCGTTATTTGGAATCCTCATAAATATTTGAACGAGGTGATTAATGGAGATGGTTATTAATAAAAGATGAAGAAATTGTGATGTGGAAATGTTGTGAATTATGGACGAGCATTCCGGGGAGGAACGACTCATGAATGAAATTGAAATTGGTAAAGTATGACTGTGGGCATGCTAAGTTGGCTGTTTATCCTGATGTTCCGTGGGTACTCGTCTTCACGTAGAGGAGAGTAGGTCATGGGTGGGAACGGCAGGAGGTCCTAGTCCTTAGGGGTACTTTGGACAGATAGGGCTAACCTCGGGTGGCAGCTGTGGAGGGCATCCCAATTACTACATCACCCGGGTGCACGAATGCCTGTAGCTACACAGATGTCATACAGTCCGAACAGTCAGTCTAGTGATAGGCTTTGTATGATACTTATGTTGAAATTTATCTTGTATGTTGGATTGTTTGAAATGTATGTGTATGTATGAATTAAATTATATAAGCTTACCCTGTGTATTCCTTATGTTGTCTGGTTTTGTACGTCTGTCCTTGTCGTTGCAATGATCATCCGTGTGGATGTGAGCAGAAGGAGACGCGCTGTTGGAAGAGGCGCTGGAAGAAGAAAATTTGATAGAGGTGGAAGTGAAGGCCGAACCGTAGGAACGTTCGGTTAATAGATAGTAGTTTTATTGTGAGGTGATCGTTCGATTACCTCCTCTTTTGTTTATCTGACCGTTCGGTAAGCCCTTTTGTAAACCGTTCAGTCATGTTTTCTCTTATTTTGTACAATTTAATTGGAAAGCTTATGTAAGGTCGTTCGGCCATAAGCATACGTTGATTAGTGTAAGACTGAACTGATATATTGTTAAATATAATTATTTCTATTATATGGTTTATTACTGTATTTATGGGATGTTACATTAAATAGTGTATATAATATAAAAAATTCTAGATAAAATATTTTTTATGTTTGAAAATATTTTATCTTATTGACCATTTAAAATTTTTGCTTTGAGTATTTATGGTTTGATTAATCCTTAAATTAAATGAAGTTATATGATTGTTATTTACTTGTGGATTTATAATATTTGTATACAATTAAGTTATATATATAAGAGGACATAACACAAGAATGAATAACTTATCTTCTCTATATATGGACTTAGGAAGATTTCTATTTGTTGTTGAACATTAATTACATTTAGTTTAAGTTTAACTTTTGATAGTTGGTTTTGGATTGTTTTTTAGATTATTTAGTACTTTGTTAACTTGAAACCCATAAAATATATTATATTTTTCTATGATGGGACAATTTTATGTTTTTCAAGTGTGATTTTATTGTAAAAATAAATTAATTTAAAAAAAAACACCTAGTAGGACATATGTTATGGACTGTCCGATGTTTATTGACGTCTGTCAATGCACATATAGACATCTAATGGCTTATAGTGACAATTCTAGAGGTGGTGCAGTCAACGTATTGGATGTCAGTTGTTGGGTCTGACATCTCTATAGACGTCCAACTTGAGCAGTCTGACGTCTCTATAGGCGTCCGACCTCTGCAGACCGACGTTTATATAGACGTTTGGCTATGGGGTCTGACCTCCCATTGACGTCAACCAATAAGACGTTGGAGAAGGGTCAAACGCCAAAAACCTCCAACGTTAAAAGTCTTTTCTGCACTAGTGTTAAAGTATTGATATCCCATTTAACCAACGAAAATAAAAATAAAAATAAAACAAAATTTAATGGCCACAAAATATAAAAATAACATAGATATCTACTAGTTAAGAAAAATGACAATGAACAAAGATTTAAAAATTATGAGAAACCTTCACATAATAACTTTTATAATGATATCATTAATATAAATATCTAGTTTCATTAATAAACGAAAAAAAAAAGTGTTTTAAGAGATACAATAGTAATTTAGTGTAGCATATTTTGTTTTATCCAAGATTTAAAATAAGAAAAAATGAAAATTTGAAACAATTAAATGCATTATTTTCTTTTTCTTGAACTTGAAGAGAGAGAAAGAGATGAATGTGCCCTATGTTTTTGAATGGAATGAACTTGATTGGTGCAATTTAAAGACTAAATAAACAATTAAACCTAAAATACATTTAAAATAATTAAAGGAAACAATGCAATGTTATTGTCTTCCACCAGAGTTGCAAATAAACATACAAGAAATAATGTAGTAAGCTAATATGCAAAAGAGTTTTCATAAAACAAACATAGAAATATCATCATACATCACTCATTCATAAAAACAACCATATCACATATAAAGATTTATACTAAAATCAATTATTCGCACATAAATATTAATGTGAAATATTTGCATTTGTACTTACCTCTACTATTATAGAGAACTATTAATGGTTTTACCTACCACGTACAAGTTAATCTATTATCTTTGGACAAGGTAAATTTTATATATATATATAGGCTTAATACTTCTTTTAGTCCCTCGAAAGAGGGGGAATGTTTAGAATTGTCCTACCTTTTTTAAAATGTTCAAAACGGTCCTAAATTTTGAAAAAACTGGTCAACTTAATCCTTTTTAGTTACGCCGTCAAATTTTTAATGGTGTAGCTGCCACCCTAGACAAAAGTTAATGACGTGTACAGTTTCTCTGATTCCGTGGCAACCTTAATTCCCAAACCCTAGCTTCCTTGTGCCGCCAGCACCATTGGCAACCGTAGGCCGTCGTCAGCTACCCTGCCATCTTGCCGCAACCGTTAATATGAATTGATATTGTTGGGGTATGATTTCACCTACTTCACTCTGATGCATGCAAATTTACACCTTCTTCATTTACTTACTAATGTCAATCTTCTAATTTACTCAAACGCAATTCCTTGGTAGTGAGAGCCTAGACTTCCTTATTAAGCTCCAGTTCCTTGGAAAACCTAACAAGTTAATCCGCTTTAAGACTTGAGACCTAAGACAACCAAAATTTCAAGTTCTATCCCTAGATACAATTCCCTTTGGGTAATTTGTTCCAGTTCTAGGTTCACACAATATTTCCCAACATCAAGCAAACCCTAAAATCATGTCGTGGATAGCAATGTCACAACAAGCTTTATGAAAAGGAACAAAATACTAGTAATCATGAAAGAAGCATCAAATACATTCAAATCAGTAGCAATACATAAGAGTTTGGTGGTTGCATCAATACCCCAACAACAAAGAAACTAGCTCTCCATGAATGGAGAGCTTGAGCTTACAACAAGGATGGAAATGGAAGAACAAAGAAGACCCAAGGAAGAAGATGGACTGTTCCCATAGCTCCTAGCTCACCTCCAAGTGCTCCAAATGAAAGAAAACGCGTCTGGGTCAAAAAAGATCCAAATCTCTTCGAGTTTTAGCCCTAAATAGACCAAATTTGCCACATCAGCATCGCTATCGCTCAGTTGCACCCCAACGGAAGCATTCCAGTAACAGAGCGCTCAGCTACACGTCAGCGGTAGCATTCCAGAGAGTTGGCGCTCAGCTGCATTCCAACTGCACCTCAGCTACAACAAGCCAAGATGAATGGGGCTCAGCTGCACGCCAACTGCACCCCAGCCACAACATTTATGTTAAATGTTCTTCTTTTCACACTTCTTCTTGCTTCTATGGTTCTTTGACTTTTTTGGATTGGCACAAAAGCTTCATGTGAATGATCTAAACATAGTAAAAAGTGGGGATTAGTGATGAAATTAAATCAATACAACTCAATATGTAACTACTTAGAAACACAACAAATTGAGGCATAAAGAAGGTAGAAAGCTAAGAAAGAGTTGATTTTGTTTACTTATTCATAAAAGAAATATAGGTAAAATTCAACATTATCACCCTTCTCGCCTTTCGAATTAAAATTGCAGTGACTCCAGGCCACCACTAGTTGCACAACGACTAGATTCGCTATGCGAATCACCAGACAGATAGCAGCACTCTCCAGTCATTCGCACAGTGCACCAGCTTGCACACTGAATGACCTAGACAGTGAGCACTCTCTACAAGGACTCGTTATGCGAGACAACTCGCATAGTGACTTTGCATCATCTACAGAACGTAAATTCTGCAGAATCATGCACTCACACCAGCCCTTGCCATTTCTAGGTCTTTTCTCCAATTTCTAACACTCCTAATTTTTGTTTTGCACCTAATTAGACTTATCTAGATGTCATAATCCTTCCTACTACACTTCTAAAGGGATTACACTCAACTTTTACTCCTCACCATCAATTTCCACAACTTGAAGATCCCAAACCCAATTCTAACACTTTGCACATACTAGGACCACTTTGGTGACTCAAGCAAGTCACAATACACTTGCTAACACTGCCCCAATAGCCCAAATGCACTCTGGACATCCCAAAGCTCAAAATCACTCTCTCACTTCCCCTCAACAGTTCCACAACACTAGTATTTCACTATGCTTCTGCCAAATCCAGGTTATAGCAACCTTCTACTCAAAATACTACTAACATGAACAATTTCCACAGTCCAACGCATCCAATATAGTTTATTAACATCACCTCACAGGTTCACAGATTCAACACTTCAGCATACGCAAATTAAGCTACCAAAATTAAATAACATCTCAAACAACATACCGGTTTAGATTTCAACACACATACACATCATACACTAAAAAAATCAGAAGAATGTCTAGCTCCCCTTACCTCAGAGTTGAACTGTCCAGCTCACAAGAATGCTTCTCTAAAGTACCTCACACAGCAAAGACCCAACCAAACCCTACAAACAACCACATTGATGGTAGGAACAACTCTTAGAACTAGGATGGAGTAGAAAAGGAAAAAGATGAAAGCACAAGACTCATGCAACCAGCAAGAATGTATGTGCTAGGTTCAGAAATGGAGAAGAAGTTGCATGCAAGGACTTACCAGCCTAGAACCCGAAATGAATGGTCAGTTCCAAAGCCCTGTGGGCGCCACCTGATTGGAGATCCAATGGCTCAATGAAAAGAAATGGAAGAGAGAAGGCAGAGATATGATAGAAAGAAGGTAGAAAAGAGGAACTAGGACTCAGAAGAGTGACAAAGTTTTCCTCAGATAATGAAATGATCTTAAGTCCAGAATTCTTATATTAAAAATTATTTTATTTTAAATATTTAATCTCATTATCTGCTGTCACGTGTCTTGACTTATTTCTTCCCATCTTTATATATATTATATTTTATATTAGTTAAATTTTATTTTAAAAATTTATAATTTTTAAAATATTTACTTATACGTATAGATTTTAAATTACCTACGCATCTTTTTTAACAAATATACAATAAAATAGCTACAATAGAACGTCATTTTTAATTATGTTATTTGGTCCTACTCTTAGTTAGCAATGGCATCATTTGTAATAATGTTTAAAATTCTACTTTATAGGAAATAGTTCCCAAATTGCAATTAAAATATTCTGCCATGAGAAAAAGTGGAAATTCTTTCCGTTCCACAGTCCTCAGAAGACAACCTTTTGGTGAAAAACAGAAACTGCGATTTGGTAAAGCAATGAAGCCGTCTGTGCTGGGTTTGTCACTTCTTGTTGTTCCTCTGCTTCTCTCCCTCTTCTTTGTTGCACTCATGCCTAAGGAAACCGCCATGAAAACCTATGAGGTGTTTGGAGTGAAGATTGAGAAGAACCCACCTCAGTCCAAACTCACTGAACTTGGAGTCTCAACTTGGAACAAGTAACCGTCCCTTTCTTTTCACTTTTTTTCTCCTCTGTTTTTCAAGTATGATCTTGTTACTCAATTTTGCACTGCTGCCCGTGATGTGTTTCCTTCAAAGTTTCAACCTTTTCTGCTCTGCAAATTTTGGGTGTTGCTCATGTCTGTGTTCACACTCCTGTCTCAGAAGTTACTGTAGGGGTTAGGTAGTGGGAATTAGCTCATTGAAATGAACAATTCACTTTGAAGGTATAGGTAAAATCGGTAACTTTCATCATTGATAAAAAAATCAAGGCAAATGATGTGTTAGAATATCAAATGTTGATCTTCTCCTTAAAGCTAAAGTAAGTAATTTCTTTCATTGATAAGAAAATCATCAGTTGATGGTAGTATACTGATGTAACTAATTTTCACATTGATTTTCACATTTATATTGGAATGTCAATAATTAATTTTCACATTGATATTCTATTTATTGCCATTTGTATGACTCTACCATCTTCTTACTGGGAAAATTAACCATTGATATTCATACACACACATTATTTGTTATGTATATATACATAGGTAGAGTAGGGTATGTTAAGACAAATTCTATGTAAACATTTTAGAAAGGAAAAATAAAAAAAAATGAAATTTTAGTTTTTCCATAAGCTAAATTGTAGAAGTTCTTTCCTGTAGCTTCTCTAAATTCTTATTTTTAATTTATACACGTTAATTTTAGTTTGTGAAGAAATCAATTTTATTTTTTCTTCTTATTTTTCCCTCCTAAAATTGCTTTGTATGATTGTATTGTACCCAAAGGGTGGGTCTGGGTTTAATAATGACTCTGTTTCCTATCTTTGCTGGAAGCGACACATGTGGTTCAACGTTTTTGCACTGTTGATTTTCCTGTTTTGTTTCCTTGTGTGTCTTAAAGCAATGAGAAAGAGGAACGCCTATATAATTTAAAAAATACATATCTTGACACCATGTGATGGTGAAGCTTTTTGTAATACTGGCATCCCTTGTTTAATACAAGAGCTTAAAACATTATTACCATATCATATCGATACTTTGTAGGTCTTCAATTTAAATCATATAAAGAGAGCAAAATTGATCTAAATTATGACCAATTGTTATGAAGGTGATATTTTAATCCTTTTTTAATAGTATAGGTGTTGGTTAAAAAAATAAATTAGTGTGAAGGCATCCCGATGGCTAGTATTGGTGTTTCTTTTCTATTCTTTTGTATTTATATTTTTTGCAGTAAACCATTAGCATGCAGAAGATGAGATGAAATGTTAAGAATACTGTATATTTTGAATTTTTTACGTGTTACTGGATTCTTCTGTTGATGCAAGCAATAGCTTAGTTTTTAATTATCTGTCTGCACTTGCAAATTTTTATCATTGATGAAAAACCTTGCATTCCATTGCTTATTCTCAGAAACACTTTGCACATGTGTCAATATTAGCATTGACTATTGACACATGGGTCTAAATATTGAACAGGTGGGAAGGTGGTCCAACCAAAATTCCATGGTACTTTAAAGAAGAAGAGACTATGTATCTGCTGGAGGGAAAAGTGAGAGTTACTGTTGAAGGATCTGTTGGGTCTTTTGAAATTGGGGGTGGTGATTTAGTTGTCTTCCCAAAAGGAATGAACATTACTTGGGAAGTGATTGAAGCTGTGAAGAAGCACTACAGCTTGAAAAAATAATGTGTACTAATGATATGCCATGTATATGAACTTGATCAAGTAATTGCTACTTACTATTAGCTATAGTTACTAGTTGCTACTGGGATGTACCAAAGTTTTCACTTCCATGACATTGTACCGTACCTTGACAATGATCCTATTGAAAGCAATATCTCATCACTATGTTTAAGATGAACACGGAGGGAGCACATTCTCATCTCCTGATTGGATTCTCTGCATTATCTACATAGTTGGTTGAATCCATTATTGCAGATTCATTGTCCATGAGGACAAGATATTCTGCTAATAGATTCGTCTGAATGGTTTGTAGCTATACAATATGTTGTTAGCCATTTCAGTTGGAATTGCTCTAAGTCAATGAATTTAATGGAAAAGAATGCACCTGTCATGTACATGACACAAAACTAAGAGACAACCTTAAACAACCGTTCAAGGTTTTTTACAAGATTGCTGGAGGGCAACACTAAAATATGAGGGTATATCAGCAATAATTGATAGACTCCTGATGTAATTTTTTCAGAATTGATTAAGGAAATCTTAAACCAGAATATACACCAAAATGTCAGGGAGACTTCATCACAAATCTATCAATAGTAGTTCAGATAAATTAGAATGTCTGCCATGTACTAATACGTCCAGTGCTTAAAGAATAGCATGACCGATATTTTTAATCTTCAAAAGATGTTGTTTATGTTTGAATCACGTGATCTCACGCTTAAGACACTACAAGAAAGTCCTAGAATGCATGCTTTGAGTTTACATAATTTCAGTTTACTCATTGTCAAAAGCATCAACATGTACGATAGGAAGAGAATACTCCCTAGTATGTGGAAGTTTATGCATGCCATATTGCATAACAAGCAGATACAATTTTTAACAATGTACAGAATTTCACTATCAGTACTACTTTGAATATATTCTAGGCCGTCACCTTTTAGAAACCCAATCTAAGTTATCACTGAATGTAAAAAACACTTTAGTAATAATCTTATAATTTTTTTCACCAATCTCCTATGCCATCTTAGAATGTTGATTATGGTTGTAATGTAAATTCCAAACCAAAAGAGGAAAGCAACAATCAGCCTTTCCTATAGTTTGTCAGGATAACATAGTAATCAATTTTACCTTAGAAGCCATGGTGATAAGTAGAAACGGTTATCTATTATTTTTTAGCTTCACCATAAAAATATAATTCATGAGAACTGACTAATTTGGAGCTTCTGAAATTTGAATATCTGGTGTTGCTCCGGTATATATATGTGGGATTTCGCAGTTAATGGTTTTGGAGGTGTCAACTGTCTAGAATTTTGAGGCTGTAAGGTTAAAGTTTTAACCAATATTGAAGATCATAAATTAGCTTTCTATGTATCAGAAGATCATGAATTAACCAATATCACTGATTGTTTTTTGCCCAGATGCAATCTAAAAATCTTACAACAGAGAAAACAGTTACTATACCGAACAAATGCAAAAATAATATTTTCAATATAGAAAATGATTATTTAATACACCTAAATTTTTTACATTTGTTTGATACTATTCTTATTTATTTTTTACTCTCTTTTTTCTTGAAAATAATATAAAACTTTACATTTTTATAACCATTTTATTTTTGTATTCTATATCAAATAATGTAAAAGTATGTCATGATATTTGTACTTTTTTCAATAGTATTACGATTGCATCCGTGAATACCTCAATTTGCTTCATGTAAGCTAGGTTTTAGCATTCCATCAGTAAATATTTAGAGAGATGTGCATTTTCTTCTGTAACAACAAAGTTATGCATAAATAGCCTTTTCCTTCATGTAACGGTTCATCCAAGAAATTATTGTCAGATATTTGTTTGTAAGATGGCGTTTTATGTCACTTCCTAGGGGCTTTTACTGTTGTCTCATTTCAGAGGTGACCCGGTTCATTTATCATTATTAACCCTTGGTCGTTTTCAATTCCATAAACATATATTTTGAAGTGAAACATCTTGACAATCTGAAGAATCCTTGGGACAATTACTAAGATTAGTGTATCATGTCACATGTGAAGAGGTCACAAGTTCAAGTTGTGAAATCAGTAAAAAGACTTCTTAAAATTAAATCCATAATAGGTAATTGCTCAGGGGGCACCAGTAGTAGAAAGTAAAAAAATGTCTTCATTGAGACTTCCTAAAAAATTATTGAAAATTTTGTATAATGTGCTGCCTAAATTAGCAATGCTACACTATACCTTTCTTTTTTCTTCTATTATTTCTTTCCTATCCAGTGAACTTAGATATCAGTAGCTATGCTGTTATACAAGGGATAATTACAGCAACTCTTTTTTAAGAGTTTTGTACAAATAACAATAACAAATTATACACTGATTAATGACATTACAAGCTCATGGCTCTTGATGAAAGCTCCAAATCCCCCTCATTTAGGTCTGATTCGCCCACATCAACATTAACCTGTAAAAGATCAAGCAGGTTTAGTCCAAACTCAATACAGCATCCTCATAGCTCATAATGCATCAAATGAAGGAAAACATCTCCTGTAGGGGGCATGTTATTATTACATAATCAGGGACAACTACAAGGTAACCGGAACAATTGATAGTTTTTATAACCAACCCTCCAACATAAAATCCAATGCATTCACCAGTACATGGAGATCATACCGCTGAATCTTTCATCTTAGCTAGGTACTGCTCCAAAGCACCATCTCCCCGAAGAATTTTCCCCCCACATCCGAGGGAAGTTAGTGATCCTACTGACTCTTCATCAACAACAACTGCATCAATTCGATCACTTCCGGTCTTAATATCAGGAATCTGGTCCACATGAGCATGGTATGTGTTAGTAAAAATCTGTAGAGAATTATGACAGTTTCTGATAGATATATACGAATAAGCAAACCGTTCAATACCTCAAACATCGCCTCAGTTAAAATGCTTTCCAGTAGGGATCTTAAACCTCTAGCACCAGTATTTTTGGACATTGCTTTCTTTGCTATCAGCCTTAGAGCTTTCTCTGTAAAGTGTAACTTGACCTGGAGAATAGGGATAAAGTTTGAGATAAATAGATTTCCTTGTGTCCACCCTTACAAGCTACTTGCACTCTTGATTGTTAAAAAAAAAAATTAACAAATGGACACACCCGGGACAATTTTAATATTTTTAGCAAAAGGAAAAAACAAGTTCACAAGTTTGACCCACAAAGAAGAAACACCAAATGGCCCAAAAACAATGGCAGACTAAATCAACCAAGGTTAGTTTTGATCAGTCTTCTATGTCAGGTTTCCAATATAGGAAGGCAAAAATGGTTTTTAGACAAAAGCTCCAGGCATCATCAATAGATGAAAAAAAAAGGAGATTAAGGGATAATTCTGTCATGGTAAGAATAGGAAGAGGGAAATAAAGTGATTTATTATACAAAAATTTGAAACAAAAAATATATGAAATGAGTGACTAAATAGAAATTTAAATTAGTCTGTCATGGACAATCATTAAATCAATCCTTTTAACCAAGGTCAAGTTTGAACAGTTTGCTTCTCAGTGTGCCTAAATTTGTTCCTTCGATATGGATCTGGTGGCCACATGAGTTCAGGTTTTCACACCAAATAGTAGTCATATGCAGAGTCAGGCACTCCAACCGCCATAGACACAAAAACACACAATGAGAGGCACAGAGAGAGAGAGAGAGAGAGAGAGAGAGAGAGAGAGAGAGAGAGAGAGAGAGAGAGAGCTGCTTACATTATTCATGCTAAATAATTTCTTGTACTGCTTGCCAAGAGCATTTTTTGGTTCAGTGAGGACCTGCAAACCCAATAGCCATATGACTATGTTTTCAAAATCTAAATATGAAGGAACATACTAGAAAGAAAGGGATTCCCATCTTTCAAAATCTTTTCTAGTTTCCCAAAAACGTTTCAATATCCTTGCTTTACTATAACTGAAAAGAGAGGATAAAGTGTCAACATCAACAACAACATCAAATAAAAAGAGATCACCTTTTTTAGATGGGTGTTTCAATAACTATAGGACAGTCACGCAATTAGGGAAATCGTACAATCAAAGAACTATTGCTAAGTATCAAGTACTTGCGGAATCCTCCCTCAAAAGCCAGCTATTAAGGAGGAAGAACCACACACTTAAAATACTCTACCGAGAGTCCCATACTACACAGTATGGGATTTGGGCACACCACAATACTCAAGTCTTCTCACTGTTATAACTACCTTGAGGAACTTCTTCCAATTTTGCTATAATTATAAATTAAAACCAGTTCAGACCATTTTTAAGATTTATATATTATATATATGTACTCAGAGAATCTACCACAGTGATGGAAACCCCAACAAGGATTTCTCTGCAACCGTATTATTTGATGAAAAAGAGAATCTACCACAGTTATTGCATTCAATGAAAAAGATAAACCAGAGCCTAGGACTCATATCCAGAGAGACACCTACCAAACTACCCTTGTTTAATATTCTTTTCTGCCTTCCCTGGTTCCCCTGCTGTTCTATTGAAGTAAGCTGTAAAACAGAAATGCTAATAGAATTCCTTCTGCAAATGCTGTAACTGTGTTCCACCTCACTAACTAATTCTGTCTTTTGAACACTCTTTCTTCCTTCTACAGTATACTTTCATGTGATGGGCTTTTTCAAAGTTAAGTCCAACAACTGATCCCATTCTTGCTCATCATCAAAATCGGGCTGGAGGATCCTATCAGACACACCCTTTCTAACACCTTTTCCCATTGATTAAAATTTATACAAAACTACAAAATCAAGAACTTTATTAAATAAGATGTGAGACAAAAAAGTGCAATTTCAAACAAGCAATGAAAGAGAATGTCCCTAACATTCCTTGCTCTGTGACATGCACAGTATTGACTTTCCTTTTACATTTCATACCCATATCATAAGTGCCTATTCTAGTCAGTAAAATTTTTCAAAAATCCAATTGCTTTCCATGCTGTTAAATATGAACCATGCACCTCCGTAAAAAGACCATAAGACTATATGTTCTTTTCTTTATCAAATTTATTATTATTTTTATAAAAGTATTGAAGTTCATTTTAAATGTATAACAAAAGCCTTGAATCTTGAGAGAAAAATATAAATTTAAAGCTTTAAGGAGGCTGAAGACCCATATGGATTCTCAAGTCTTTATAATGTAGAAAGCATCACAAATCATAAATGACAGAACAGAATTATCATAGGATGGACCACTCAACAGGGAAGCAGAATCAGTCATTTGAGCACTAAATGGTTTAGAGAAATCGGGAAGTAAAAGATACGACATGACTAAAAGACATAAAGAAGGTAATAATACCATCATAAGTTGGTCTTCAGTTAAAGCTGACAAGCTGACTAAGATGGGGAATCGTCCAATAAACTCTGGTATGAGGCCAAACGCAATAAGATCAGCACTTTCCACCTGGAAAGTGTTAAACGCAACATTTTAGTCTCACTATGATAGTTATCAGCTACAACAGTTCATTATCTTACTATTGTGTCTTAATCTGGTGTTGGAATATAGTAGAAAGCACACACCAACATCGTAGCTTAAATGCATTATTTACAAGCTTCAATTATTAAAAAAAAAAAAGACCAGTATTTCAGATAATAAGAGGCAATACTCACGGACTCAAGTAAAGATGATGTTACTACAGAATCTGTTATTCCACCAGTTCTCATATTGGCACGAACTGGTGCTCCAAAACCAATTGAAGAATCTTGTCGTCTGGTTTATTTGATAAATAATAAAAGTTAGTGAACACTCTGCAGAAACCAAGTCATATGTAAAGCATCTATGATTTGTAAATAATAACTCCTGCAAGACAAAAGCCAAAAACATCTACCTTTCTGAAATGGTTTTTTCAAGATCGATAAATGCTCCACCACATATAAAAAGAATATTTTTTGTGTCCATCTGCATAAGATAAAAAAACGGAACATTAGTGAAGGAATTAACAAGTGTTACTAGCTATATGCAAAACTGTACTAGCCACTAGGTCACTATTGAAAAGTACTATGTTGGGAGAAACAAGAGTTTTCAGAACAAACTCCAGCTATCTATGTAGCTTTTAAAGCAAAGGTTCGTCGTTATTAACCAACCAATGAGGTTATTGTACCATTTTCCTTTTTTGCTTTATTTTTCCAATAAGGAAAAGATACATTAATCATAAAAATAGAAACACGTTTATAAGTTATACACAAGGTAGTATTTTAGCATGTGCAACGCTCATTATAAACATTTATTTTATATAACTAAGATTTATAATAAATAAACATTTTTCAATATATAAATTATATTTTTTTAACATAAAAATTTGTTAGGAATAAATATCTTTTAACATATAAAATCATTTTAAATTCATAATAAACAATTTATATCATAAGGTTAATTTTAATTTTGACAACTTATTCTAAAAAATATTAATACTCAATTTACAAATAAAGATAAAAAGGATAGATTGTAAGAGATAAGAGATGAAAAAAAAAATTCTAAAAATGCTGTTCCAGATAGCTAATCTAGAGTGTGTAGAAAGAGGATATCATACGATTCAAGACAATGACAAACTAACATGAAAACATTTGTTAATCACACCCTGGTGCATGGATGAATAACATGACTAATGACGTTATTCTTCCAAAACAAGATACCTGAATGTTATCCCCCCTTGGATGCTTCCTGGCTCCTTTCTCAGGAACATTTACTATCTAGACAAAAAGAAATAAGTACAAGTTTAGGATACTGCAACTAATAATGGCACTAACCAATTTAGCACCTACCGATTCAAAACCTTCAGAACAAATAATCATCTATAAGAGAAAAGATGAAAATGTTCCACAAAACAGAAAGGTGATGTTACCCCCAAAAAAAAACTATTAAATTTGGAATATGAGAACTTGCATTTATATTGCAAGCAAAAACTACAAATAAATCTAAAATTAAAATGAATCTTAGAAAATTCACTAAAAAGGGCTAAAGAAAATGCAGTTTTAGAATCATAGAAGCAAATAAAACTAGCTTAACAGACCAGGGAGCAAATTTCGTCTCACCTCAAATAGTTCTAACTTTTTCATTTATCATCATGATTTTGTTTACCATGGAGTTCCTAGGCAAAAAGGATGTTATGATAATTCAATGTTTGTTCAGTATTGCTGTGGGTGCTTTGATGGTCTAAATAAAGGCATCTTTTTCTCTTAACAAGAGACTACTTGATAAAAACTGCACATTTTCCTCAGATGTCAAGCTAGAATACCAAGTTCTTTTGGTTTGCCCCCAAGCCTCCAACAACAGTTCGGGAACACAATCTTTGGAAAAACAAAAGCAAATGAGCTATATTACTGTTTAGTTTATTTTAATTGGACAGAAGAAATTGGGAATACATAGCTTTCCTCTGTAGAAACAAAATTATACTCCAATTACCTTTGCTTTTACTAAACCCAATAACCAACACCATTGCATCAATTCAAAAATCTTGCCTCACGTTCCAACATCTCAGTCCTCGATACACAAGAATTATAAAGCATGTCCACTTCATCTCACTGAATATATTAGAGTTTGTCCTAGGAATCTCAAAATCATATACTACCATGCAAAAATAAATACATATAATGTACTTTCTCAACCTAATTGAGATTACCATTAATGTATCAATGCTATTTGCTACTACCCCGATCAATTACCAGTTAAATACCCTAGGCACAAGATTAAATACCTATGTGAATAAATTGCTTGTCAAAAATGAAGATTTCAGTTCCAGAATGAATGAGGTAAACCACACCAGTTAGCAACAACTGCATTTAGGATCTTGTACTTACAGTTCCTTCCAGCATTTTTAATAATGCCTGTTGAACACCCTCACCAGAAACATCCCTGCTGATATTTAAGCTCTCAGCCTGTGACAATATTTAGCATAACATTTAAAATCTTTAGTGGGTAAGAAGTATGAACTTATCAAATTAAAAGCAAAGAAACCTTCTTAGTTATTTTGTCAACTTCATCAATGTAAATTATTCCTTGTTGAGCTGCTGCAACATTGAAATCTGCTGCCTGTATAGCAAAAATAATCAGTATAACAATGATATGGGAGACAGGTGCGACAAGTGAGATAGAAAGAACAATTTGCAACATAAGAACAGCAGACGAGGAGATTCAAACACTAGCTTTCCTCCCTGACATGCATAATAATAGCAATGAGGGAAGAAATCCAACATAACAAGCATCTAACTGATAACAACCTATATACATACAAGGATAAAAAGACTAAAATTTAGAAAAATAAAGAATATTTCAATTTTTACCATTTAGAAATTTTCTAACCAGACAACACAAGTCAATAGTTATTGATTATTGTATAAGAGAATAGATGTTCACAAAATAATGAGGGAACAGAGTAATATTTTCTTGTCTATAACTAATGTAAATTGCTAAGAATTTGGGCTGACCTTTACCATTTTCAATTAAGTTTATAAAGCAAGGAAGTTTCCCTGAATGTAACAAACTCTATTGTGAGAAAATCCATTCATCATCAACTGTACAGTATAAGTGACCATACAAAAGGAAAACCTAAGAATTTCTAGGACACTGAAAATTGATAAACAGGGCAATTCCTAAAAGTGAAAGAATTGATAATTTAGCAAAACATCATAATTGTGTAGAACAACACACATACCGCTAGTAGTTTGTACAATATTGATTCAACATCTTCTCCAACATAACCAGCCTGCAAATTAAAATGCTCTTTTAGGTTTTGTCCAAGAAGAAATGACCCAAACACAAAGCCAAATCAGATATAGTTACTGATACTTAATACCCAAAGTTTCAGCTGAAAAAAAACATTGAATCCAACACAACATACCAAATACATTCTTATCTTTAAAATAAGAAGAAGAAAAATCAGATATTTGCCACAGGAAATTTGACAAATTTGCATCATTTACTTGCCTATGCCATACTTTGTTTTCCAAATTCTAATATTACCTCATCAATGAATACTTGCCTGTGTTAAGGTTGTTGCATCAGCAATGACAAAAGGCACATTCACAAATCGAGCCAGTGTTTTGGCAAGTAATGTCTTCCCTATTTGATAAAATGTAGATTAGCATAGCACGCACACTGTAATTTCAGATGCAGGTATAAAAGAGCAAGCAATGTGGACACAATTAATTCTCATCTTACAAGAAAAGAAGAAAATAAATGAATCAATGAATGTCATACCTGAACCTGTTGGACCCATCAAGAGAACATTACTCTTTTCTAGATCCACATTATCGTCATCATCTAATACTTCTGAATCAACAGTTGACCTAGTATCCAACTCCACTAATTCAATCATAGTAAAAAGATAATATGAAAGAACAAACTATGATTTTTACATTTGGTAAAATCCTCATACATCTATCATGACATATAGATTGGTTTATACATGAAGAGATCTGTATAAAAACGGGGAAATAAGGAATCAAAAGAACCGGCTGCAGTTCCACCAAGGGGTAGTAAAAGAACTAACCCTTTCTGTAAAGTGGCATGGTATATTCTTTTATAGTGGTTATAAACAGCTACAGAAAGCACCTTCAACAGAAACACGAACCATTAATGAGGTACAGTCAAATCAACGCATTTACAGTGACTTGTAAAATATCAGCAAGTTCAATTGTTTCATACAACGAATGAATGGAAAAAAAAAACATTGGAATCAAATTCAAAACTATGACGTGAATATAGAATAGACACACATTTCAAAGAACTAATTTTCTTTCTATCCTCATTCTGCATCCTAAACTATCCAAAAGGGGCACATTGACACATAATTACACATCAGCAAGGCAAACAAAACTCAATAAAACAGGATACCTTCTTGGCTCTCTCTTGGCCAATAACAAACTTGTCAAGACCCTTACATATCTCCTTCGGTGAGGGCAAATCCTTCCCCAAATTAGACCCTCCCCAGGCAGTCTTCTCACCATTGCCTCCACCACCACCTGAACCACCATTCCGCGGCCCCGTAGCCCGGATAACATTAATCCCAGGTGCAAAAGGTGGCCCTGGAGGAGTATGCACAGCCAACCCATTCTCATTCCCATTAACACCAGGCCACGACTCAGGTGGCTCCCCATTACTACCATTACCACCACCACCACCATTGTATGACATCAAAGTCTCCCACAATGACACTTCAAGCCATTTACTTGCACTATTATTACTCTTAGGACCAGATTCCTCTCCTCCATGAATACCCCTACTAGTACTACTACTACCTTCTTTGCCACCACCTTTCCCATGTGTGATCCTCCTAGTTGAATGTCCCTTACCACTTACATTATTAAGACCATTATTGTTAGTGCTACTGACCCTACCAATCTCCACGAAAGTACCTTGCAAAGGTGTAGTGTCATAAGGGCGAAAATAATAAGCAGTTTTGCAACTCGGACAAAGGTTAACCGCTTGGTAACCCTTTTCTCTCTCTCCCTCGCCATCCAATTCAGAATTAGACTCACTTTGTGGGGTGGGAAAATGGCGATTAGAGAAAACAAGGTTCATGTCCTTAGTACAACGTGGACAATTAGCCTCAGCCCGGATCTTCCGGGTCGGGTTGTCGTCGGACCCGCCACGGTCCCACTTATACCGCTCCTGAACCCCCACCTGAGCCTCCCACCGCCGGTGGCCGGATATCATATTCAGCTGGGTCGAAATTGGGCAAAAATTTAACCCCATTCGCTGGTGCCCACGTGGCAGAAACCCCGAAAGCGACGCCATTTCCTTCGCCTTCTTCCATCTACCAAAGAGTCGCGACATGGGTCGAAGATTTTGATCCGAAAAGCCAAAATCGGGAACTTGGGATTAGGTTTGCGTTAATTAGTAAAGTAATGCTTTGAATTTGGATAACCCAGTTGAGAAATTAGCGTGGAATGGTGAAAAGGAGAATAATTTTGGATCTGTGTGGGCGGATAAGAAAATGGGTGCGCGTGAATTTATGGGAGGGAGAAGAATACGGGAAGAAAGAGAGAGAATGAAGGAGAAGTTGGATTGGAGGGGAGAGGATTGAGCAAGAAGATAGAGCTAAGGAGTGTTTCTCGGTGAAGGAAAGAAAACTGCCAACACAAAGAACATGACACACGTTTGTGTCTCTCTCTATCTGTGATTTGAGGAAGTGTATGAAGTGGGTGGGTGATGGTTAAAGTGTTGTATTTTTTATTCTATTTTTAACACTTTGACCATATATGATGTGCAATCCATTTTGTTAATGCTAAATTCTTAACTCTCACCATCTTCTTCTTCTTCACTTCATCCTGTGTTGGATTGCAGCCATTTCCTACATTTCTGGTTTGGTTTCTATAAATAATGGAAAGCAAATATAGCAGCAAAAAGAGAGTTGTCAATGTTTATCCTTTAATGTTTATCTTTTTAGTAAGCATTTATCGTTGGGTGTGTATGCATGAAGATCTAGATGCAGATCCAAGGCTATATCATCATATAGATATAAATAATTCCACGTGGATCACATTCATTGATGAAATTCATCACTGCTATTCTATTGTTTAAAGATGAATCACCGTTCCTTTGTCTATTCAGTATACCAAATACTTCTTATTCATTTTCTTTGGTAAATTTTTATTTAAAAAAAATGTTTTCATAAAATCTTTGAAGAGTTCACTTTCATTACTTCATCTGTAATATTATGTAAAAAACAATTTATTTTTTCTTTCTAATTTTACTTTTTTAAGTAATTTTTATTTTAAATTGAAATAATTATATTTTTAATTTATAATTACAGTTAATTTAAATTTAATTATTTTCTAAATTGATATTATTTGTGTATATATACTCTTTTTTTTTTATTTTATCTTTTAAATAAATATTATTTTAGACTAAAACAATTATATTCTTATATTTTTAAATGATAGTTAATTTAAATTTAATTATTTTTTAAATTAAAAAAAAATTATTAGTTATTATTTTTATATTTATGTTTATAATTTTTTAAATTAAATTCGTTATCTATAAAAAAAAGGACACACAAGTATATAATACAAGTGTTTTCATTAATATATAAAAAAAATGATATGGTATTCCTCTTTCATAAAATCTTGTCCATGTAATATACACAATTTTCTTAACGTTTAAATTCAATTATTCCATTATCTCATCACATTAAACATCTATTATGAATATAAATGATGTCTAAAGTCTTAGGTTCCTGAAGCTCTCTTGAAATTTAAATTCCAATTAATGTCCAGCAGAACCTAAGTAGTGTCCAACAACAGTTAAGTAACATCCAACACTAATAACGTATGAAAATTAATATTATCAAGTGAGCAGCCAACATTTCTCAGAGAAAGCGCCCATCATGAAACTCATTATCAAGTGAGTGTCTAACGGTATGAACCCACTACCCAATATCATATCAGAAAACCAATGAATAAGAGCATCTAAACTTACTCAACTAAGCATACACACCCAAATTAACATAATTAATTCTCATTCACCATAATTTCATTACGTTGAATATAGTGAAAATTATGTATAAGATTAATCTCCCTTGTGTTGAATATACACATAGGGTCCTCTATTTATAATAGAAGAAATATGGGTTAAGCCAAAAATACAAATAAGAAATAATAACAAACAAACTAAAGATAAAAGATAAATATTAAATAAAGATAATATATATAACACTCTCCCTCAAGCTAGCACATACATATGTACCAAACTTGTTACTAGTATAATTCATCAAGTCTTAGTGAAAATATTTGTTTCTATACTCGAGTGACACCAAATTGCTAATGATTTGCAAGACGACATAGCAGAAGAAATACCAACCAAAAAGACTCCCCCTGAGCAACAAATCTGGGAGGTTACTTCATGTAAATCTCTTCTTACAATTCGCCTTTGAGGAATGCCACCAGTGTATAAAGAGGTAATTGTAGGAGAGCCACCACGGCTATAAATAAACTAACAAAAAAACATAATTTCCATAGGAAAAAAACATATATGGACGGGTCAAATGCAATAGTGACAAAATAGAGGTTAGAAGAGATAGCAGTGGAAGAAGTCGTGGATGAACATGAGAGACAAACTATAAAAACCAAAGATTTTTCAATCAAGGCACCTGAAAAAGGAAAAAGAGCAACCTCGATGCTCTAAATAGCTGCCTAAGAGGAGACAGGACATGCAACAACATACAATGAACGCGACCTCGACACTCTGAATTACTACTAAACATGCCACCATACATGACGGAAAAAGAAGCAAATTCATAACTTTAAAAGGCGTTGAGAGGGCGTAGGAGCTCCGATGAAGGCGTCGTTAATGACATGATGGTTGTCTGACCAAGACGATCAAAATCATGTGATCATCGACCGAAACTTGAACTCCAATAATGGCAAAGCCATCTACTGCTATTGTAAATGTTTAGAAAATAATATTTTAGAATTGGTAGTTATTTAAAATATTGATACTCGATTATTTTGATATTAAAAATGCTAAAATCTAAATAGAAGTTTTATAAAAGAGTTTCATTATTTAAAAACAGATAATCTCTCTAGAAACCACTTTTATAAAGATTTTTCACTTCTCTTTAAACTTTCTCATTCTCTACTTCAATATTTGAAGATTGGATATTGTAATTCAAGTTGCAAGTCAAAGTTATTTGATGAAATTTAATAATGTTGTCTGAATTATATCGCAAGTGTGATGAATTGAGTTTAGGTATGCTATATAATTTGTAATTTGTGTGGTTTGAACTCTATATGTGGTATTAACTTGAACTAACTTGGTTAGAATAACATAAAACTCTAGATTTTTGTTTTCTTTAGATTATGTAGACTTGTTGGGCAAGGGGCTGCGTTGTTGGACAATGCCAAAGTTAGAGAGTCACTGACTTGGTAGTCATTAGGCGAGGATATTCTCATTGAGCGACTACAAAGTCAGAGAGTTCGCTAGCTTGATTGTCGTTGAACGTGTCTAGACTTCGTTGTGCGAATTTTGGGTAATTTAATTTGTATGAGTCCTATTGTTACTGTTGTTGAGAAAGACCTCTAGTCACTGACGAGTGGGCCTTTAAGCATTATTTGTTGAGCGAGTGGATTGTTTCACTAAATGAGACTAATAATGTTTTCAGCCATTTATATGTTCATTGTTTTTGTGTGCTGATGTAATCTTATTGGTTGTTAAGAGAATTATTGTGTAGGTTATCTGTATGAGGATAAATTGTATTGATCAAATGAGGATTAAGATTTTGTTTTATTAGTGTATGCATTTATATAAGGATTTAATATTGAAAGTTATCTTAATGCTCTAATATTTATCTAGTCTCACGTAGAGAAGGATTATGTATGTGGTGAAAGAAACATGAGGTCTTTTAAGGGGCTTTACCTTGGCTTAATATCTTAATGAATTAACCTTGTATGTCGTAAGGTGAAACTCATTGGTAATGGCTCTGTAGAGCAGTAAATGTCACCTCAAGTGTAAAACTTGTAAGAATTTGATATATCAATGCATGTATCTAGATAATTAAGTATTGTTCTAGTCTTAATATATGATGTATTTGTCTTGATGAAGGACTATGTGATGTTAATATTATTTTTATTTTTTTTGTTGTTGTTGTTATATTGTGTTTATTTATTTCTGGTTCAATAACCGTCTTTATTAATGTTAGCAGATGGAAAAATAAGAATTATCTAACTGAGAGAGATGTAATTGTTTAGTTTAGGATTAGCTTTCAGATGTTGAACCTTTTTTAAAGACTTTAAATTGTTATTTTCTATTTCTAGTTATAGTTCCTTTTAAGTTGTATAAACCTTTAGTATACGTTTTGTGGTTATGATTATACTGTGAATAATTAAAATAACACTATATAATTTTTGGATTATCCTATTTTGAATCTAAATTATGTGATGTTTTATTTCTATATAGTTACTTTATTAGAATGGAATGTTATAGTGATTATGGTATTTTATAAGAAAATATTAATGTGATATTTTAAATAGATGACATGACACGTTAATTGTTGCATTGAATAAAGCATAATTCTAATAAAAACACAATTAAAAATTTTCAAATTTATTAAATACTTAAATATTAATTAACCAAATAAAGTTTAACTTTTCCATTAAAGAAGAAGACAATCGCACATGCATCTACTCACATCTTGCCATGTGAGGGGAATTGAATATTATGATTTATTGTGCTTTTGCTATATTCATATTATTAAATAATAACTTGGTAATTATGATTTATTTTTATTGAAAGACATGGGCTTTTAATGAATAAAATAGTCAATAATGTTTTTATGTGTTTCAAATTAAGAAAATCATCTACGATGAAAATAAATAAATGGTGGGGACGCTGAATTTATCTTAATTATTCAATACGTTAAAGCTTAATTTAGAAATAATTAATAATTCTTTTTTCGTTTTCAAATTATGCTAAATAGGAAATGACTAATTTTTATTTCAAGATCTAGAAATTTATCTAATATTTACAGAAATTAATAAAGGGTTAGGATACCAAATTTTTCTGAATACGTCAAAGGACAAATTAGAAAAAGTAAATAATTTTTTTAAGGAACTTAAAAATTAGGTATTTGATATAGTGTTTTAAATAATTAGATCATGTTATTTTAATATTAAAAGTAAAATGTATAAATAGAAATTTTGTGAAGGAGTCTCTACTTAAAACTAGAGCCGTCAAAATGGGTTGAAACCCGTGAGCCAATCCGGCTCACCACGGGTTTGAGCCGGGTTGGGTTGGAAAAAAATGTCAAATTTTTTATGCGAGCCAATTTTGACCCGGCTCACTAAGAACCCGGCTCACATGGGTTGAACCCGTGGTGGGTCGGGTTGGCTCACCAACCCACCTACTTTTTTTAATTAAATCAAATTAATTAAATTAATTATTTAAATTCAATTTTTTTTATTAAAATTAAATTAATTATTCAAAATGTATAACTTTTACTTAGTAATATGTCTTTAATTATTTATTACTTTGTGTTTCAATATTATTAGTTAACACTATTTTTTATTGTATTGTAGATGGAGATAAAGAAGAAGATGCTTCAAGAGAGCATAATCCTATGGATTTATAATAGATGTTTCATTTTCTTTTATATTAATTGATCATATTATTACTGTTTCAATTTGGTGAATCAAAGTAACATGTTATAAGAATCTCCGAAGAAGAGAGTGAAAAAGAACTTAATTAAGTGAGCCAATGAGCCAACCCGTTTAACCCACCAACCCGTGGTGGGTCGAGTTGGGTTCGAATTTTTTCGGCTCGCTAATAAATGAGCCGGGTTGGGTTAGCTCACTAAGTGACCAACCCGTGGTGGGTCGGGTTGGGTCGGGCCGGGTTACCCGTTTTGACAGCTCTACTTAAAACAATTATTATCTCTTTAGAATTTATTCGGAGTATCTTTTTCAAATTCTAACCATTGAGTCATCTCTTTGAAAATCAAGGAGTGCCTATGTAATCATGACAGTAAAATTTTCATTTCTATCCGATCAATTTTCTCAAAATAGTAAGTTAGTTTTAACTCTTTTCTTGAGTTGTAGGTTTTTCCATGTATGTGAGCAATTTTCTGTCACATGTGTCTTCCAAGCCTTCTAGTATGTTCCTTATTGATCAATGATTCTAATCATGTACCCTAATCATGATTCTATGATATGTAGGTGCAAATAGAGTTTTCTAAACTGAGGGAATAGTTTTTTTATCTCTTAGAGTTGTTTGAATTTCCAACAAATAAGGGAAGCTATATGTTTGTTTATAAGACTTTTAACTGTTAAATTTGAATTAGTGTGATTTAATTAAGACAATGGATTGAATTATGGAGTTAGGATATATAACTTGCTGAAGATTCCCATGATCTAGTAATATGATTGTTTGAAATTGATGTAAATGTATGTTATATGGAATTAGAGAAGTATTACTATGAATGCTTGAATGTTATTTGTTTTTATCACTTGAGCTATTGTGTTTAAGGTTATAATTGGATAGGAACTGTTATTGATTTTGAAGTAGTGAAAATCTTGGATTGGTTTTTGTCTATTTTGGGGGTTTTGACAAGTTAAAATTTTAGAGGAATTGGTTTAGGAAGGAACTTGGGATATGAAGTATGTTTTTGAGTCATTTAAGACTTATTTAGCCACTTAGTTCACAAAAATCTGGTTTGTAACATATAAAATATGTTTGGTTGTATTTTGGGATAGTTGGTTTGATTAGATGGGTTAAATTCTTGAACAAACGAGCAAATAGGTATTTCATTTGAGTTAAAAACCTATTTTCAAATCAATTATTGTGCCAGGAATACTAGTTTGATCATTTGGAAATGTATTAAATGCATATAGATCAAGTATCACAATTTTGCATCTTTTAGTAAAGCGTTGAGCATCACTTTGGGCATTAAGCGTCACAAAGTCAGTGAGCTCTCTGACTTTTAGGCGCTGAGCGCCACTTTTCCCTACATGTCTGGATGTGGTTTTTCCCAGTTGGGCGATGGATCTTGAGTTGAGCGAGCCTTATTCTGGCAACTTTATGATGTTTTTCTACACTCTTTGATTTATGTTTGTTTAAGATGTGATGTATAAATTTTATCTTGTTTATAGTGGAAATTTAGTGTAGATTCAATGAATGATATATATGAATTTGATTTAAAGTTGTTATGAGATGGATTTGTGAGTATAAAATGATATATGATACTAGGATTTCAAGAAGAAATCCTTAATATGATTGTGTATTATATAATGTATTTATTGATATAGGATGCTTGTGATTAGGGGTTATTCTGACACTTTCTATAACTTCCAATCTCAAGAAGAGAAAGATAATTATGTCGTGGAGAGTAGCATGAGGTTTTTAGTCTGATGGTCATTTATTAACCATAGATGTTTAACTGATTAACCTAGCTAGAGTGTGGTAGTTGGTATGGATAAGTTGTTACACCACCTCCGAATGCAGGACTTTCAGAGTTCGATTTCAATATATGTATCCGGATGTAGAATAAATAGTTAGATATTTATGAAATTGTTACTTATTGATGATTAATTATAATTTGACGTTTGCAAATGATTATATGTGTATTCTTTGATAAAATTACTTTACCTTTTTGTCCGTGTTTGATTTTTCTTGTTCTCATGTTTGTAGTGATCATCTTTATGATGTGAGTAGATAATGAACTCTCAATATCATACTTTAGGAAATGGAGATGAAACATAGACTTTTATTAGGATTTTAGTTTAATTGGTTTTGTAAAATATATATATTTTCTTTTTTCACATACTTCTGATTTCACTTTAGTTCTTAAGTAAAAAAGAATTTGTTAAACTTCTTTTTCTTCTTGTATATATTTTACTATTATAGTTATATTTGAATAACTATGACGATTTCCTGCATTTTTGTTTAACTATTTTAATTTATTAAACATGTGATGATTTAAATATTATTAAAAGTTTGAAATGTCATATTTTTTTCTCTCTTATAAAAATATCAAATTAGAAAATGTTTAATAAAAAATAAACCTTTTTCTAACTCAAACATACACTTTGGTGACACATCTTTTGTGTATTTTTTTTTTCTGTATACGTTTTATGAAATTTTAAAAGTACACATAAAGGATTAATTCACAAAAACACGATAGGAAAAAAGCATTGAAAATTATCAAAATTGTAGAGTTAATATCATGCTATTTTAAGAAATTTCTCCTTGCCATAAATATTGTATACTATGTTGATTTTTTTTTACTTGTGAAAATTTATATGTAACTGCCATTTATTGAGTGAGCGGTAAAGTTTTGGAGTTAATACATGGATTAGGATACCTTCTTACATGGCTTTTTTTTATTAGAATAAGTAATAAATAAATATATATATATATATATATATATATATATATATATATATATATATATATATATATATATATATATATATATAATACTTTCACCTTTTAAGTCATTATTATTTTAAATTAAAATAATTACGTTCCCACTTTTATCCTGTTATCTAAATTTAATTATTTCATAAATTAAAATAATTATTTTACCATTTTATCTTTTTAATAATTATCTTCTAAAATTCAAATAATTATATAATACAAATAATTTAATAATAAAATACATACAAATTATTTATTTTTATAATTAGTTTTAATAAAAATTATTTTATAGTTTAATAAACTTTTGCTAAAATAAAAAAGGTAGAAATAATTTCACTAACGTAAAATAAACATAATATCATAAAAAACAATATAGAAATTTGTGATTTTTTTGGGGTCTATATGTAATAAATTTTTTGATGAATGGATATGGATTATAAAGTTTTTAAGTTTAAGATTTAGGATTTAGGTTTTAAATTGAAGGGAATTATTTTTCCTGTCTATGTTTGTTTTTTAATTTAACCTTTAAATATTTTTTTAAATTAAAATAATTATTTTATTAGTATTATCTTTGAAGTGATTATTTATTTAAGTTTAACTGTTTTTTTATTTGATAATTTTTTAAACTCGACATTTTTTAATTAAAAACTTACCTGCAAAATTAATAAAAACTAATTACAATAAAATTATAAAAAAGAATTTTATTACAATAATTATAATAAAAACAAAAATAATAATTTTATTATTTTTATTATCATAAAAATAAAATGAATACTCATACATGTACCACATATATTTTTACTAGAATGGATAAAAAAAATTTAATATGTTCATGAATACGGGTTTTATAGACCTTCCTGATTTTTTTTTTCATTTCTATGCCAAAGAAAAGTCTCAATTATAAATTTTTTTTCTAGATTCCATCATATCAAAACCACCACAAATTGAATCAAAGTTTGTCTTCAATGTTAAAATCTTCAATAAAAAAAACTAATGAAAAATATCACAGGTTTTTATAACAAGTAGTTTATTTATCTAACATCCTCTTTTAATATACATGATAACTTATAAGAAACTCGAGATTAATAGAGCAGAAGATTCTACTCTTTTAGAGCAAAAACTATCTATTATGTTGTTTCTCTCTCAATCAATCGCTGAAAAATCAATTAAAAGATGTTCCATTCTTAAGCTCACACCGGTTAAGGTGATAATTGCAAAGAAAACAACACAAAAGCAGACAAAAACAAATACAAAAGGTAAGCTAGTGATAAAAAAAGTTTAACATAAAAAAATAATATTCAATATACAATTTCAATCACACAATTAATATAACATCTCCCAAAATTCACACATATAAAAACTTGTTTCTCATTTACACCATTAACTCATACTTGGCCAAACCCTTACAATATAGTATAAATATCGAGTCATGAAATGTTCTGCACTTGTGTGGTGGAACAATTGACTCATTCAAAGCTGTCACACAATGTTAGTCCTTAAAACGTCCTTTGCCACCATGAAGAAAGACCCTTAGGTTAGGACCTCCTACTCCTCTCACGACATGACTTATCACTCTCTAATTGAGCATCAATGATCATTAGAGTATCATGATAACCCCGTATCGGCTTCTTACAACTTATACTATTTATACACATGAATCCCCTAATAAGATATTCCTCCTTGGAATTCTCTTTTTTTCAACCTTGAAAACCATTTGAAATCATACATATGTCCATACACTTTCACATTTGAATAATACACCAATACATGAGAATATTGATCATACATTAAAGAATTAGAAGCACACATACAAGTCATTAGAAATCATCCAATAACACAATTTATTCATGGTATCTTGATACTCATATTTAGGTAAGGAAAACAGCTCTTAAACTCTCACCAATAGCTTCGGAAGGGACCAAAACCCCCAAAACAAAAAAAGAATGTCCAAAATGAACACCCGAAACCCCAAATTTGAGATTCTGAAAACTGAAAAAAAAAAACCAGAAACTGTTGAGTGGTGCGTAGCGCTCCAAAAGGGGCACCCAGGCGCCAGACCCCTAGAACAGGGCGCTTAGGGGAGTTTATCTCGCAAAAAGAACGCCTAGAGGCCTCGTAGAGGGTGCCCAACAATGCACGAGGTTCTAAAATTCACCAAGTTCTAAAATTCACATATTTTGACTTTGGTGACCCCATAAACAAGTTTAAATGATTTCTAAACACTCTTAGGCATTGAGAAACATCTAACTTGAATTGTCCACTCCAAACCCAAATTCACTCCTATAAGCTACCTAAACTCAAATCTACACTTTTTAATCCCCATATTAGTTTCCTAACTGCATAACTAGGTCCAAATACACTTGCTAGTACACCCCAACACCTCAGTTTCATCCCAGTCCTCCTACTTTCAATTTCCAACACTTAAAACCTCCAGAATGGGACCCTTTCAACCATGACATATGTATGAGCCAGACCGTATTAAGTGCAAAGACTCCCAACTGAATGTCTAGAAACTCATTCTATGAAGCAATTAACACTTCCATGACAGATTTTTCTGATATGAACCTATATACAAGTCCTAATTGGTCTCAAAATATGCTTCAAACTCTCGAAAATAGTTTACACCACTTATTTCAAAATCTCACTACTCAAAACCCTCTTTTTACACCAAAAACACTTGAAAGTTTCAATTTTCAATCATGTAACACTTATAGCAAGTCCCAATTAAGCACAAAACATTGCTAAATCAATTATATTCTCACTCTCATACCTATTTCTCAAATTCACTCGTCAAAACCCCACTTTTTAGACTTAAACTCAAGAATTTAACCCTTTCACCTCACCACTACTTTGAATTCAGTTTCCAATACTAAAACATCATTATCACACTTAATCAGGACATTATCAAGCATCACAATCACATCATACCAAATATACACAACATCATACTATTAAAAATCATCCATGAGACATACATAGCATACACAATCATACCAATTTCTAAAAATCATCTATAACTTATAAAGATAGCAAAATTTATAACATAAACACAAATTAAGACAATGTCTAGCTTCCCTTACCTCAAAATAACAACTCAACTCAACCTACGGAAACGTCCCGCCGATCGCTTGAAATGCAAAAAATTCTTAAACGAACCTATGAGGCATCAAAATTAAAACGGACAGAGTTCTTAGAACTCTAAATTCACCAAGAGCAAGAAAAGATAATCAAATGATACATGCATAACAGTTTTGTACATGATCATTGACCGAAGCAAATAGGACAAAAATACGAAGAAACTTACTTGCTCTAAAACAAAAATTGATTGGTTAAATTTGTAGACCTTAAAACTATTTATAATAAAACAATTTAACATTAAAATAATCAAGTCTCACTATTTTTAAACTACCACTACTTCTAAACTATCATATTTTTTCCTGGGGTTTTACATATTTTGTCATGGGTATTGTTAAAAAAAAATAGAAAAAATTTAATTTGATAACACAAAATCAAAGTTATAATGTGTTGGAAGAGTTATATAATATCTAACATGATATGCTTTCGTTTTAAATTGTTAGGGAAATTTTTTGGATATATGATTGGAAGCCATAAACATTAACGTGTGAATATATTAATTATTGAAGTTTATTTTTTCAGAGAAGCTTCTCATTTTTTTTTATTGTCAAAATATTATAATACACTATTAACTGAACTTACAAAGCAAATTACCATACTAGACTAAATTTAACAATATAATAACATACAATGCACCCTTTTGTAATAAAAAAAGTTAGAGAATGAATTAATAATTACAAAATAAGAAAATATAATATAAAATCCATCATTTAAAAGTCTTCCTTTTCTTTTATCTCTGTCTTCTTTTATATCTATCTTGACTGTAAATAAATTATTGTCCAAGTTCATAAATACAAATACCCCCTTATATTCACACACTTATTTATGTTTATTCCTTCCAATAATATATCCAATAAATAAATTTTCCTAACAATTTAAAATGAATGCATCATGTTAAATATTATATAACTTCCACAACAACACATTATAAATTTGATTTTGGGTCATCAAATTAAAATTTTCTCCTTTTTTGGTAACAATACCAATCAATATATATATATATATATATATATATATATATATATATATATATATATATATATATATTATGTTTTATTGATGAAGTTCATTTCCATCAAAATGTAATGATTTTCTTCATAAAATGTTGAGTTTATTTTCTATGGTAAATATAAAAACAAGGAAATTCCTAACTTTACCTACACCAATATTTTTTTTTGTCTAAAACTAAAATAAATTAGTTAGTTATCATAAAAAAACCTGTGATCTATATTTATCATTAGTTTTTGATTGAAGTTTTTGACATTGAAAAGCATTGATGCTTGAAAGACAAACTTTAAGTCAATATGTGGTGGTTGATATGATGGAATCTAGAACAACTTTTAGATTGAGTTTTTTTGGAATAAAAATGATAAAAAAAAAAATAAATTCAGTTGGAGGTTTATAAAACCATCATATTCATGAATATATTATTATTTTTTGTATGTATATGATATAATTCAATAAAAAGAAATAGGAGAGCTTACTTAAAAACTTCATAATTCATGTCCATTCAACTAAAATTTTACAACATATGGAGCTCAAAAAATCACAAATTCCTATATTCCAACCCTTTACTAATTTTTGTAAATATTAGATAAATTTCTAAATCCTAAAATAAAAATTAGTCATTTTCTTATATAGCATATAACATATTTTAAAAATGAAAAAAATAATTACTAATATTTTCTATTTTGAGCTTTGTCATATTGAATAATTAAGATAAATTCAGCATCCCTACCATATATTTATTTTCATCATAAAAATTAGATCATTTTATGAAAAACACAAAATATTCTTGACTATTTTATTCCTTAAAAGTTCAAGTATTTTCATAAAAAAAAATCATAATTACCAAGTTATCATTAAATCACATGAAATTTCTCTTGGAGCAAAATCACCAATAAATCACACCTAATCTCAATACTCCTTCACACATGGCAACAGGTGAGTGGATGCATGTGTGACTGTCTTGTGCTTTAATGTAAAAATTAATTATATTTAATTTTGATAGACGAAGCTTTAATATTATAAAATTTATCTCAGCCAAACTATTTATACTAATATTTGTAACTGTTCACATGCTCATTAAATACTTTATTTTAAAGTAACTATTTAAAAATATAATGTTATAAAAAAATTAATAGAAAAACAATATTTTTTTAATATCAAATAACAAAATAAAATGCTAAATAAGTTATATAATTTATATAAATTATATGATTAAATAATTTTTTATTGTGTGTTTTTTATTATAAATAATTGTTTGAATTTAAAAAATAGTTACTGAAAATAAAATTAAAAAACTATTTATTGTTGAGTAATTGTTTGAATTTAAACAAATAATTATTAAGTAAATTAAAAAAATATGTTTACTTGAATTTTAAAAACTTATTTTTTTATTACGAGTAATTATATAAATTTTAAAAATTCGTTATTAAAAAAGAAAAATTGAAAAAAATATTTATTGGGATTTTGAAAAATAATTATTAAAGGGATAAAACTGAACAAAAAATTATGTACACCAACAAAATAAATTTCTTTTATTAATAGTATAACTTAATGAGATATATATATAAATTTTATACTTAATTTAAAAAATTTAGAAATGACCTAGTTTTTATGAATGATTGTGAAGAGAAATTTGCATTTGTTGACGCCATATATTATAAATTGTCTCCAATTTATTGCAAAATTCATTCAACAAAAGAGAAAAACATATTATTGTGAAGAGAAGTTCCTCTCCAAGTGAAAAGAGAGAAGGTGAAAAGGTATGCACAATTCTCAGCAAAGACACCAAAACAAAGAAGAAAAGGGAGAATGAAACCAAACTGATCTCAGCAAATTCCTTTATTCTTTCTTCTTCAACGATCTTTAGTTCTTTCGTAAGTCTCATCTTTTCTTGTTCTTTACTTCAAAACGCAACCTGAAAAATTCTGCTATTCCTGCTTCCTTAACCCATTTTACTAAATCTCCTTTTATTCTCTCTTTTCAATCAAAAGTTGTTAACTTTATCTGATATTAGGGTTGTTCTTTTTTTAATTTTCCTTCATTTTTATTTTTCTTTTGTTAATGTTGATATTAAGATTTAGGGTTTTGTTTCCCCTTTATCAGAATCTCGCATTCCGCTATCATAGTTAAGTGCCGGGACTTTTTCTGAGGTTTTTTCGGCTTGTTTGAATTTTGAGTTCTTTTATGCAATTGATAATTTGGTTATGCTGTTGCTGCTTTTTCTTCAATTGAGTATATTTGATTCTCATTTTCAGTTACGAGATTGCGTTGCTCAGTGATGAATTATATAGATTAGTAAGAGGACTGGTTGTGTTTTTGTTTTTGAATTTTGTTAGGTTGTTTATTTCATTTAGTGTTACTTGCTGTTTTGGTCTTTCTGTGTTGATTCTATTCCTGTGTGATGTGCTGTGCCTAATAACATAAACATATAGTGTAATTTGTTTCAAATTGAAGTGCCTACCAATACCTTTAGTTTATATACTGATTGGTTTAATAGGTTTAATATGTTAAGTTGATGGTAAGGAAATAGGTTAAGTTGATGTTAGTAAGGAATAATGGGAATTGACGGGTGAAACAACGGAATCACGATCTGACTGGTTGGTTTGGTTAGGGCTTTAAAACATCAATGTAATGTAATGAAACCTTTCCATTTGTTTTATCTGGAAGCTGTAAATGTAACTGATATTCTTCTTAATGAAAATTTTATGCAATTTTGTGTTGTTTGTTTATGAAAACTTTTAGGTCCCACATTTTTAAACTGTTTCTGTTGCAGATTTGTAATTGTTGTCCAATGAAGAGGTGCATTTGTAAGCTTGAGTGTATTGTAGCATTACACAAATATTATCACCCTTGTATTTTCTATAATTGATTTTCACTGAATTTAATTTGCTATGCAGGTCGTTAATTTAGCTTGACTAGTTGAGGGAATCTTGTGAATTTATTCCCTTTTAGTTCTCGGTGTGGGTGCTCTCCTCCCTTTACCTTTTCTCTTTTAATTTATAACTTTGAGTGCTTCGTGGTTTTGGAAATTGTTGAACATTTATAATTTATAATTATGTGATGTAATCATAAATTACTTAACATATATGTTAAGTTATTTTAACATATTGGTCATCCTGCTACCATTAAGAGGATTTAGGGTTAGCTGCCCTGTGTTGGTATTTTGTGATTGGCAATTTTGATTAAATTAACGCCAAGATTTTATTCTACTCCTTTTAAGTACTTTGTTAGTGATGCTTGTTATTTTTTTATAACATTAATGGTCTTGTCACAGCTGGATGCTTGTTGCTGCTTTGGTTATTTTCTAAAACTTGTGCAGGGACCAATATTTTAAACTGTGTTGTATTTTGTAAGTGCTGACCATTGGCTGTTACGATTTTAAGGTTGAGACTACTGGTGCATTATCCAAATAATATTGCATGTGTATTTTCTGCATTTGAATTTTGTTGAATTCAATTTGCCTCTTGGGTTAATTTATTAACCAAAATTTGTTCTGTCTTTGCAGGTTCGGTTGCCATTGACAAATTCCTTATCAAAGCTTTATGGGAGCTCAAACTATGTAGAAATTTTTAAAGAAATAGGATATTTTTAGATTGAAATGTGGATATTGTTATATCACAACAAATTCTTGAGAAAGTAGACAAGGAAATTGAGAAGCCCGGGCGACAAAAATGGAGTGCAATAAGGATGAGGCTACCAGGGCTAAAGAAATTGCGGAGAGGAAGTTTGCTGCAAAGGATATATCAGGTGCAAAGAAATTTGCTGTGAAGGCCCTAAATCTATATCCTGAACTTGAGGGTATTTCTCAAATGTTAGCAACACTTGATGTATATATTTCTGCTGAGAATAAAGCAAACGGAGAAGCAGATTGGTACGGTGTACTCGGTGTGGATTCCCTTGCTGATGATGATACAGTAAGGCGACAATACAGGAAGTTAGCTCTCATGCTTCACCCTGATAAGAACAAATCCATCGGTGCTGATGGGGCCTTTAAACTTGTGTCAGAGGCATGGAGTTTACTGTCAGATAGGGCTAAAAGAGCAGCATATGATAAGAGAAGTGGAAAAGAACGGAAAGTTTCTGCCAAGTTTGGAGGTTCATCAGCACAAAAAAACACTAATGGTAGTTACAATTTTACTAAGACTACCCCTTCAGGTGCAACTGCTCAGAAGAATACCGCTAAAGAACACACTTCATCTTCTGCTCATAAGTCAAAATCAAATACATTTTGGACTGTTTGCAATAGGTGCAAAATGCAGTACGAGTATCTTAGAGTTTATCTTAACCTTAAGCTCTTGTGTCCTTGCTGCCGTACAGCATTTGTTGCTGTAGAGACTGCTCCTCCACCAGCAAGCGGTATTAGGCCTGCAACTCAATGGAATTTTTCACAGAAGAAGCAAACTTCCAATCGCCAAGTACCTAGTAAAAGCAAACCAAATGCCGGAAAGCATGACATGGCTGCTCCAAATGTTGGAGCAGGGTCCTATAATAATACTGAAACAGCCAGTTTTCAATGGGCTCCATTCTCAAAATCATCTGGTGTTTCCAACGTTGCTCAAGCTGCAAGTGTGGTTCAGCAGGCATATGACAAAGTGAGGCGAGATCGGGAGGAGGCACAAGCGGCTAGCAAAAGGGAAGAAGCCTTAAAAAGGAAGCAGCATGCTTCTAAAAAGGGTTACCATAATCCTGCTAAGAAAAGAAGAGGGGGCACGGAGGATGCAAGTGCAAGTGGTGGTAAGGAAAGCCGAATGGGTGGGGGAACAAACCCATCTAAACAGGCTAATTTTGAGTATAATAGGGTTAATGGAATCAACAAGACCGACAGTGTGGGGGATATTTCCCCAGTTGAACTTCGGAATCTTCTTATGGAGAAAGCTAGAAAAGAAATTAGCAATAAACTCAGGGAAAATCAGTCAAATGCTGTTGATAAAACAGTGATGAAAGACAGTGGAAATAACTTCTATAAAGTGAACGATAAAGGAGAAAAAATCCTAAAAAATTCTGAAATGTGTGCTCGAGATAACATTGCCATCAAATCGTTTGCAGGCTCTACAATCGCCAAAGGTAATAGAAAATTTCTAGAAACAACAGCTATAGAAGTACCAGATCCTGACTTCCATGATTTTTACAAAGATCGAACTGAAGTATCTTTCACTCAAAATCAAGTATGGGCTGTATATGATAATGATGATGGGATGCCTCGATGTTATGCAATGATTTGTGGCATCATCTCCCTGAATCCATTCAAGATAAAGATCAGTTGGCTCAACCCAAACACCAACAGTAAACTGGACCCCATAAAATGGGTTGCTTCAGGATTTTCAAAAATTTGTGGTGATTTCAGATTGAGCAGACCTGAAACCTGTAGCTCGCCCAACTTTTTCTCCCACAAGGTTAGGTGGAGAACAGGTGCTGATGGGGCTATTTGTATATATCCCAGGAAGGGGGATGTTTGGGCCATATATAGGAATTGGTCTCCTGACTGGGATGAGCTAACACCAGATGAGGTTATACACAAGTTTGATGTGGTTGAAGTACTTGAGGATTTTATTGAAGGGCATGGCATAGATGTTATCCCACTGGTCAAAGTGGCTGGATTCAGGACGGTATTTCACCACCACTTAGATCCAACAGAAATCAGGATCATTTCGATGGAAGAGATGTTTCGATTCTCTCATCAAATACCTTCATATGTACTCACAGGTCAAGAAGCTCCACATGCTCCAAAGGGTTGCAGGGTGTTGGACCCAGCTGCTACTCCAATTGAGTTTCTTCAGCTAATAGAAGTTGTGAAGGAGGAAGACATGGCAGACAAAGATGATACTGATGTCAAAGAATTAAATGATAACATAGAAAAATATAGAATTATGGGAAAAATTGAGGAAGAAAAGGAGGGGAAGGATGAAGACATGCAGGAAGTAGATACAAGTGTAAACATGTCAAAAGCTAATAGTGAGGAAATTATCAATGATGTGGGAAAACATGAGGAAGGAAAGCAGGAAAAGAACAAAGATATGCAGTCAGTAGAAACTTTGGATGAGGACAGAGAGAAACAAAATACGCAGTAGCTTGTATCAGCGAAGGAATGTAGCATGCTAGATGGGATGGACTTTTGGAATCTCTGGCTCGTGCAAGGATGAAGAATACTAGAAAGCCAGAATTAATTTGACAAAACAGGATCCAGATAGAGTTGACATTGTGATTAGTTATTATACAAAGGTAAATTTTGTCAAAAATTTTCTAGCTTTATGTTATTTGCTGTCACAAATTCAGGGATTTCACTTCTTTTCAAACATTGCAATAGCTCGTGCTCATACACCTATTTACATTTTTTAGGGTCTTACTCAATTTTGTTTTTTGTAAATCAGAGTAGTGGTATGATCTTCAACTGCTGTGCATAAATTTGTAAGATATTTAGCTCCGTTCAAAATTAATACAGACCTTACAAATTGATTCCAGTTTCTCAAATAATTTTTTTTAATCAGGTTGTGTTACCCGATTTCTCTCATTTAGTACATGCTGCGTCTAATATGCATATTTAGGGCATGGTGCACCAAACAATATATTTTATGCAGATTATAGGATCTTCATCTTCATCTCTTTACTAATTAAAAAGTTACTTAAAACAATATATTTTATGCAGATTATAGGATCTTCATCTTCTTCTCTTTACTAATTAAAAAGTTACTTAAAACAATATATTTTATGCAGATTATAGGATCTTCATCTTCTTCTCTCTACTAATTAAAAAGTTACTTAAAATTTCGGCTAGTTATTACTGAGCGTGATTTTAAACCTATCTAAATACCATATTCTTCACTGCATACCAATTTCAAGCATACTGGGTTTTATGAAGTAATATATATATATATATATATATATATATATATATATATATATATATATATATATAATAATTTTATTATATAGATCTCGTTGTAGGCTTTGAAATCCAAGTAAATTTTTTTAGGTTTAGCATAGTAGCAATGTCAAAAAATTGGTAACGAAACCAGTTTCTGTCTAAAGGGTTGAGATTTGAGAAGTCATTAACTAGGTATGTTTCCTCCCTAAGATTTTGTACTGTCTTTGCTTTTTTATGTTAGATTTTAAAAACAAATTTACGGAAATTAAAAAGAACAGTTATTTTGTTAAGGACATTACAGTTGTTAAAGTTTATGTTATCTTTTGAAAGTTACATGTAAAAGGAAAAAAAAATACTTTTTATACTTTTGTCCCTTGTTGGGAAACTTGTATTTAGTTTTAATCCTTTAAATTTTGGAATACGTGATTTCAAATATTTTTATAATTAAACTTATCACTTAATAGACGATTATTATATGCCACAATGTATATATATGGAAAATGATATTTCAACATGTTTTGACAATATTTAGGCATTGGATGTGTCTAAATTTCATTGGTGCACGTGGAAAATGATTTTATAATAATAGAATGACATGATAATGATAGAATTGGGGGCAAATTCAAAATTGAAGTTCATTTCGAAAATTTCATATTTGCAACATTTGAGAGAGAGAAGGTCAAGAACATTTCAGAGAAAGTTGACCTCCTTCCAACCAGCCACAACACTTGCCGGAGTGCCGTCGTTCCTAGACTCTGTTGTCTTCCCTCCACCCAGTGTCGTCGTAGTGCCACCTTAGTGTCGGTGTTTGAAGGCAAAACCTAGATGCCGTCGTGTTCTCTCATCCCAACCAGCATGTCGCCGAAGTGCCAGCATTCGAAGGCAAAACTTAGACGGTGTCGTCTTCCCTCCTCCCAACCACCCAGTGCCGCCGGAGTACCTTTATAAAACATCTTTTCTTCCTTTTATTATTAGTAAGACTCATGTTGCAGGAACATAATTGATACCATAGGTAAAATAAGTGGGTACTTTTGTTGAACTTTTTGCACAGGAAGATCAACTACGTACACCAAACTCATTTTGGAGTGCCTGGTTTTTTGTTTCATCATTTTGTCAACTTATAAGTAATTTGAGAACAATTATTAAACAATTTATTAACAAATTCGTGCCAAAAAAACCATAATTATTAAGACTCATGGTGCAGGAACATAACTAGTGCCATAAGCAAAATAAGTGGGTACTTCATTTCAACTTTTTGCACACGAGGTCACCTACGTACACCAAACTCATTTTGGAGTACTTGATTTTTTTTTTCATCATTTTCTCCACTTATAAGTAATTTGAGAACAATTATTAAACAATTTATTAACAAATTCGTGCCAAAAAAACCATAATTAGTAAGACTCTTGAAGTAGGAGCATAACTAGTACCATAGGCAAAATAAGTGGGTACTTCATTTGAACTTTTTGCACATGAAGGTCAACTACGTACACCAAACTCATTTTGGAGTGCCTGCTTTTTTTTCATCATTTTCTTCATTTATAAGAAATTTGAGAACAATTATTAAACAATTTATTAACAAAGTGGTGCCAAAAAACATAATTAGTTACACTTATGGTGCAGAAACAGAATCGGTACCATAGGCAAAATAAGTGAGTACTTTGTTTTCAACTTTTTGCACAAGAAGGTCAACTACATACATCAAACTCTTTTTGGAGTGCCTGATTTTTTGTTTCATTATTTTGTCCACTTATAAGTTATTTGAGAACAATTATTAAACAATTTATTAACAAATTCCTGCCAAAAAGGAAGAAAAGACGTTTTATAAAGGTTCTCCGGCGGCACTACAGCGGCACTCCGGTGGCAATGGGTGGTTGGGAGGAGGGAAGACGACACCGTCTACGTTTTGCCTTCGAAAGTCGGCACTACGGCGGCATGCTGGTTGGGGGGGAGAGAACACGACAACGTCTAGGTTTTGCCTTCAAACGCCGGCTAAGGCGGCACTACAGCGACACTGGGTGAAGGGAAGACAACACCATCTAAGGACGACGACACTCCGACAGAGTGTTGTGGCTGGTTGGTAGGAGGTCGACTTTCTCTGAAATGTTCTCGACCTTCTCTCTCAAATGTTGCAAATCTGAAATTTTCGAAATGAACCTCAATTTTGAATATGTCCCAATTTTCTCTCATTGACATGCCGTTTTATTATTATAAAATCATTTTCCACGTGCACCAATGAAATTTAGACATATATCCAGTGTCTAAATATTGTCAAAATATTGTTGAAATATCATTTTCATATATATATATATATATATATATATATATATATATATATATATATATATATATATATATATATATATATAATGCTTCGCAAAATTATTTGTGATAATATCATTACTTTTCTTAACTAATTAAATAATACGGAAATGTTAATATTTTTTTCCAGTCTCCATGCACAATTTATAAAATTACTAATTCATTTACTACAAAGTTGTAAAATAATTAAAGGTATTTTGATAAAAAAGATTAAAAAGTCTTAAAAACTTTTATAAAAAACCATCAACAATTTCTTGAAAGAGTTTTATAAACAAATTCTGAGATACCTAATGATAAAAAAGTTACTCATATTTCTATTTCTTTATCGAGATAATTTTCTAAAGCAAAGAAAGAGGAGGGAATAATTTTATCAAATGTCCCAAATTTAAGAAAAATACACAATATATATATATATATATATATATATATAATAATTTTAAAGGTTTTTTATTATTATAAATCTTTTTGTAATTTTTCTATTTATCTTTTTCTTTCCCATGACATTTCTTTTACGTGTGTTTTTTGTCTCTTTCCCATCCTTCTCACTACTCAAGACATACATTTTGAAGAAAATATACCATCAATTTCTCTTCATTTTATATTAAAGTTTACACATATTTTGTTCTTTAATTTTATTTGTATAAATTTATTCTTGGTTATTTCTAATTTTGTTAAGAAAGACCAACAACTTTAAGTCTATTACCATATTATTATATATGTCACAGTTCTTTGTAAAATTACATTAGGAATTTTCGAACACGAATTTGCGAATGCATTTCATGAGTTACATATTTTTTTCACTGGAGGTGTTATATATCTTTTAACAGTTACATATCACTTAAATAGATTAATAAAAATCAAAATATTTCATATTATCATTTAAACTAAAACACATCTAAATGGTATAAATATAAATAACTCAAAATACTATATATTTCATATATATCATTTAATATATTACAAGAATTTAAAATAAATTGAATTAAAAAGATTATGTCTATTTAATTTTAAAATTTAGAGGCAAAACTATATCAATATTTACACCAAACACAAATTCTAATTTTGTCTCAAAATTGAGCTACTAAATAGACATTTATCCCAAAATTTACTCATAACATATCAAATGTGATTGCTCATGATCAAACGCATATCACGAACTCGTGTTGTATAAGTATTTGATGTTCTTCGTCTTAAGAAAAAAAGGCAAATGAAGCGAAACCTGAACGAACATGTGTTGGAAACACTGAGCAAGTGCAATCATCTGAATCATCTGAAGCAACTTCAGGGTTACCTCACCACTCTCGGCCACGCCCATACCCACTTCTACGCCTTCAAGCTTCTTCGCTTCTGCGCCCTCGCTCTCTCCGACCTCTCCTATGCACGCCTCATCTTCCACCACCACCCGTCCCCCAACACCCACCTCTTCACCGCAATCATCACCGCCTACGCTGCCCACCCTTCCAACCATCCCTCCGTCCTCATCCTCTTCCGCCACATGCTACGCTCCCAGACCACCCGCCCCAACCAATTCATCTTTCCCCACGCGCTCAAAGCATGTCCGGACTCATGCGCCGTTGATTCACTGCATGCCCAGATCATTAAATCCGGGTTTCTCCACTACCCTGTCGTGCAAACGGCGCTAGTTGACTCTTACTCCAAGGTTTCCGGTGGGTTACCGGATGCAAAGAAGGTGTTTGATGAAATGTCTGAGAGAAATGTGGTGTCTTTTACCGTTATGGTTTCTGGGTTTGCTAGGGTGGGGGATGTTGAGAGTGCGGTGAGGGTGTTTGATCAGATGCCCGTGAGAGATGTGCCGTCGTGGAATGCTCTCATTGCTGGGTGTGCTCAGAATGGGGCTTTCACTCAGGGGATTGAGTTGTTTAGGAGAATGGTTTGGGAGCGTAATAGGCCGAATGGGGTTACTGTGGTCTGTGCACTTTCGGCTTGCGGTCACGCGGGGATGCTCCAGCTTGGGAGATGGATACATGGTTATGTGTACAAGAATGGGTTTGTATGTGACTCGTTTGTCTCGAATGCGCTTGTTGATATGTATGGGAAATGTGGAAGCCTTGGAAAAGCAAGGAAGGTTTTTGGGATGAATCCGGAGAAGGGGTTGACTTCATGGAACTCGATGATTAACTGTTTTGCGTTGCACGGGCAGAGTGAGAGTGCAATTGCCATTTTTAAGCATATGGTGGGGTCTGGTGGCGGCGTGAGACCGGATGAGGTCACCTTCATTGGTTTGTTGAATGCTTGTACTCATGGTGGATTGGTTGAGCAGGGTTATAGGTATTTTGAGATGATGGGTCGGGAATATGGGTTAGAGCCGAGGATCGAGCACTACGGGTGTTTGATAGACCTTCTTGGTCGAGCAGGGAGGTTTGATGAGGCAATCGAAGTTGTCAATGGTATGAGAATGGAACCAGATGAGGTTGTTTGGGGTTCTTTGCTTAATGGATGTAAGGTGCATGGCCGGACTGATTTGGCTGAATTTGCGGCCAAAAAACTGCTTGAAAAAGATCCACATAATGGAGGTTACGGTATAATGTTGGCCAATGTATACGGGGAGTTGGGACAGTGGGATGAAGTGAGGAATTTGAGGAGAACACTGAAACAGCAAAAGTCTTATAAAGTTCCAGGGTGCAGCTGGATTGAGGTTGATGACCAGGTTCATCAGTTCTATGCTCTTGACGAATCGAATCCAAAGATAGAAGAGTTGTACGGGCTCTTGGAAAGTCTCGTTGGTTTTAAAAATGAAGTCGTGGTTGATCTGTAGTCCGTGACCTGAACAGTTTTCAACTTACCATACTACATTTGGAGGATTAAACAGAAGAAAAATCAATTGAAACCCAATTTTTTGATAAAAGCCAGTGCTGACCTTGCAACTATTTCCTGGTACATACAGCCACATCAGATGACCAAGGATATTTCTAGTGACACCAAATTGTTTGACGTAATTATTCTCTCGTGTCCTCGCAACTCCGAAGATTTATCAAGAACAGAGAAACAGAAGGAAAAAAACAGCCATGTCTATATTTTATTTATTTTGGTTTGACCACTGTATTATATCAACAAGCTGTCTAAACCTAGTCCAGTTTTTTATTCCTGGGCTGTTTTTTGGCAACGTAAACTACAAAGGGAAGACATACCCACAATCTTTGAATTTCGTTTCTCTGAAAGATGTAATTGAAGGATGCTTTAGTATATCTGATTCTCATGCAAACATGACAAAATTCTTCAGCCACATTATACGACCAAAGGTTTGCAGTTTACCCCGTGTAAATGATATTGAATGCTATAATATTTATTTTGCACATCATGGAGTGACATAATCTGTGTTATATCTGTTTTAAGTATGTCTAACATTGTCTTGATGGAAGCGAATATTTTGAAAGCTTTAACAAATGGATAACACATTCTCCACTAATGGACCTCGTACTTTGTTATGTATTTTCTTGTCATTCCCTTACTACTTTATTTAAGAATCAAAGGCTAAAATTTGAGTTAGACCACAATAAAATCAACAAGCTAATCAGACAAGACCAGTGTTACATGATAACAACCAAAGATCTCTGTAGAACTCTTTTATCCACAAAATCCTTGCTCAGAGTACATACCCTTTTTTATCGATCATTTATTAGCACACAAAAAGTCCACGGGAGTATAGTTATTATCATTTATTAATAATTCAAAGATCTTGCTTTCGCTCATCATCCCCTGCAATGTTAACCACCCTTGAAGCTTTGGTCTTTTCAGGTGACAACTTGGCCATGGTGAGAGTAAGCACTCCATTCTCTAACCTAGCCTTGAGAGAATCAAAATCTACATTGTCTGGTAACTTGAACTGCCTCCAGAATTTGCCATAAGATCTCTCCACTCTATGCCAGTGATCCCCTTCCTTCTCCTCCTCCTTCTTCCTTTCTCCACTCACTCTCAGCACTGTATTCCCCTCCACTTCAATCTTTATATCATTTTTCGTCAACCCTGGCACATCTATCATTATAACATGTCCCTCTGGTGTCTCCTTCCAATCTACTCGGGCAGGTGACACAGCCATGGATGCCTGATCTTTGCCAAACCCAAATGGGATTTGCTCTAACGCACGAAATGGATCAAGGAAACGATCAGACAATATGTCAGCCCAGAGTGCATCAGGACGATCTGTAAATGGTTGCATAAACCCATTTGCCTTGGATAGAAAACCAGCAAGAACAAGCAAAATCAGTGGTACTAGTACTAAGTTTCTCATTTTTGTTTTGAAATGTGTAGGTGCCTTCTGTTTAGGTACGCACAAAAGAATTGGAAAATTGAGAGAAACAGATTGTGTTTGATTTTGGCTATATCTGAAGTTTGTCTTGAAGCTTTATTTAAACTAATCAAGTTTTACCAATTCATCTTATTTTTCCCCCTTTATTTATGGGTTTCCATTAGATTTAAGAGGTAGCCATAATTTTCTTATTTATTTTAATTATTTAATGTATTTTATGAAGCCTGTCTAAAGACTTTTCCGTATATTCCGCAACACCAGAAATGATGATTTATTAAATCATGTGTTAAGAAGTTCTATTCCTTATTTCATGCTTTTGATTGAGTGTTAATTTTATTCTAGTATTGTAATGTTCGGTATCAGAACTGATTAGATGTGACATTAATTGCTATTGTAAGCTTAAGAGAGTGAGTAAAAAAAATAGATAGATAGAAAAAAAAAATTATAGTGAGTGAGAAACAAGAGTTTTCGTAGTCAAAAAATATATTACAAGAGGGAGTTATGATAATAGATTATAATATTATATGGTCGGATTCCAACTAAATGGAAAACTTGATTATAAATATAAGGAGTTGTTAATAACTTACCATTTAAAGACTTACAAAATTTGAAACTTCATTGACTAGGATTTACTAGATGAAGCTAACAAAGAAAATAAAAGGAAAGATAAATTGATACTATCCCTTACAAGGAGTAGACTATTTTATTTTCGCTAAAATTATGAATTACAAAATTGTTAAAAATGTGTGGAACATTTTAAACTTATCATAAAAAGGAATAAAGAAGAAATAAAAAAATCAAAGTTGCAATCTATGCACAGATATTATGACAAATTTGAGATGTTCAACTCAGAAAGTGTTGAACAATATTTCACTTACATAATTGGTCTTATTAATAAAATGTATATAAAGAAGACGTACTTGACAAAAGCAAAAAAGTAGTAGAGAAAATTTTACCTACCTTTTAATATAATTATGTGATGACCATGATGTTGGCAAAATAAGATGATAAAGACCTATGTTAAAAACTCAAAATGATGACAACATTGTATTTTATTTATATACGTGATTAAATTTTTATAATAAGTCATTACTGAATAAATTAAGTGTAATGAATAAATTAGGTGTAAGATTTAGCTTATAGGATCAGAAAGCAGCATACACAACTTAAGAAAAATTTTATTTTTCATATAAGCTCAAAAATAATTGATTATCTAAATAAAATCAAAATATTTATAAAAGATTTTGTGATAATTGATTATTCATTTATGGTAATTAATTATCATAACCATAATTTTTTTTAAAAAACTAATGTGATAATCATTTATCTCTTAAAATTTAAAAAAATAGATTATCAGTAACAATTGTAACTTGACTTTTCAAGTTCTTGATCTAATTTTAAAAAGAGAAAGTTTATATATTTAGTTAAACCTAATTTTGAAAACAATTTTTTCATTCGGAGGTTTAAAGTTGTGACTGTTAGAGAAACTCTATGTTTGTGAAAAAGAGTTTTGAAAAATCTAGTATGGACAGAGTGATAACTTTGAGTAAATGATTCTTGGGTGATTGACTTTTTTTGCTAAGAGAAGTTGTTCATTTGTGTGAGTCAAAGGAGGCGATTCATTCCTTGTGTGATTCAAAGAAAGTGTCTTTCATCTATTGTGTCTTTAAGAGTTTATAAACCTTAAACTCTTTCTTTTGTGATTGTAAGTTTAGTTTATTTTATTATTTGAGTTAATCCCTCGTTAGAGAGATTAAAAACTGTACATAAAGTCTTTTGATCATAACAAGTATAAAATACCTTGTATGATCTTCACTCTTTAAATTATTTGTTGTTATTATAAAAGAAAAGATTTTAATTGAACTTTGATCTTTGAAAGGGGAAATTTGTTTAAATGTACAATTTTATATTAATAAACCAATTCACTCCCCCTCTTAGTTTTATTCAACATAAACATTCTATTGCACCATTCTAACATATGATAATAAATTCCCAAACACATCTTTTAAAGGAAAAGGATGTGGGAGTTTCAATCAATGGAGAAATCCCAATTTAAGTCCATATGTAAGACCGTAATTTAAGTCTAGAGACATTCGTCCTCTGACTTTGACATTCTAAAGGCTCTCCATATAGATACTTTTGTCCTCTATCTAACCTCAACACTTAAGAACCGAGTATCTAACACTAATCAATAGAGTTCTTTGCCTAGAAACATTTGTCCTCTTACTTTGACACTCTAAAGACCTTCAACAGCAAGTATCACTTTATTAAGCTCTTAGTTTAAAAGAGATTCATCCTCTAACCTCGACACTCAAGAACCAAGTATTAAACACCAGTCAACATAGTTCTCTATCAAAAGACACCTGTCTTATGACTTTAACACTCCAAATACCTTATACACACAATCACACCCAAACACAATTCATAGAGTTCTCTACTTAGAAACATTTGTCCTTTAACTTTGACACTCTAAGAACCATCCATTCCATCAAGTTACTTACCACAAGGGATCCTCTCAAGGGCACCCACTCGAGGAGCATGCTTTGAACAAAGCCCATATAATGCTAAAAAAAGCCTACCCTAACAAATAACATAGCTCTAACCCGAGCTCACACAATACTCACATGGAGCTACTTACATGCATTCATTGAAAGACCGAGTCTTTTCCACTCTTACCCAATAAAGCTAACAAGTGAAGTCTTATCAAGTTCATAATCTAGTTTAATCAAAATTGAATTGTACGATGAGGAGTATGTTTAGAAGTTGTGGAGTTATTTAGAAGAAGAAGTAAAAGTAGCTTTTTTCTTGAGGAGATGAATGTTTTCAATTCCTTTAATGCTAGTGTAGATTTGAAAGATGAAAGGTTTGCCTTTGGACTTTTCCATGGGGTTACTATCATCCATATGTGTTGTATCATTGGAATTCATTTATTGGGATAATAGGAGCTAAAGTTAATTTATTTGTGGTACCATATCCCTCTCCAATTTGTTTAAAAAGGAGCTTCTGACTTTTGTTTTCTTAAACAATGATGAAGATGTTCAACATGTGATTCATTAACATCCAGTAACAGTCCTTATGGAGCTTATGTGAATTAAGGTTGAGAAGTTTGACTATGTTTGTGATCCATCATCCATTGATGATGATGGAGTGACTAATGTTAATCTTTGATATGTTTTGTAAGTAATCTAATGTAATCTCATTTTCTTTATATATTTGTGTTTTATGACAACCTTATAATGGTTCAAGTTAGAGTAATGAAATTTGTATTTGTGTTTTATGAAAAACTTGTAATGATTTAAGTAAGAGTAATGGAATTTTTATTTGTTTTATATACTTATACATTTTTCTTTTTTTAATTTTTATTCTCATCTCCTATTGTTTAATAAATGAAAATAAAAAAAATTATTTCCAAAGTATAATTTAACAAAATTTAAACACATAAGTAAATATTTCAAAAACATATAACTTTTTTTTCCTTCCTCTCTTTATTACAACGAAAATAAAACAAAAGAGATTAAAAGACCAATTTGAAAATTGGTTTCCTGAGAACCGAGTTGTAACTAGTAACCCAACTAATGTTAACAAAAAAAGGCTGGAATTTAGCTATTCGAGAACCGAATTTTGAACTATAATAAAGAAAAATAATAAACTAGCTTTGAATTCGGTTCTCAAAGAACCGACTTTCTACTAGTAGCTCGATTGTTCACAAAAACGAAGGTCAGAATTCGGCTTCACGAGAACTAAATTTTGACATCTCATAAAAAAAAGGTTAAATATGTTTATGGTCCCTTAACTTTTGATGAAAATTAGAATTAGTCTCTCTTCCAAATTTTGACCTAATTTAGTCCTTTAACTTTAGAAATGTATGAATTTAGTCATTTTAAATAAATTTTGTTGAGATTATTAATGTATTTCATGATAGTATTTGAGTTATTTACACTGTTTGACACATTTTCTCTTTAATGTTAGTTGAGAAACATGTTTGAAACTTCAAATAAACTTAACAGAATTTGATTAAAAGGATTAAATTGCACTTATAAAGATGAGAGACTAAATTAATCCAAAGTTTCAAAAAAAACTAATTCCAATTTTCACTAAAAGTTAACAGAGTAAAAACATATTTAACCCTAAAAAAAGTAGAAACTAGTTCGAAAATCAATTCCATAAGAACCGAGTTTCGAATAATCGCCCGATCGATGTTAACGAAAAAGAAGGTTAGATTTCGGCTCCCTAGGGACCAAATTATGACTTGTAAAAAAAATACAAAACTAGCTTAAAAATTGGTTCCCTGGAAACCAAGTTTCGACTAGTATCTCAACCGATGTTATTGAAGAAGAATGTCAGAATTCTACTCTTCGTGACTTGTAATAAAAAATATATACAAAACTAAGTTAAAATCATTACAAGAAAAACAAGTATTACTGACGACTAAAATTCGTTGATTTTTTGACATGCCAAAATTTGTTAGTAATAGTGTAGTCGGTAACATTTACCAACGAAATGTTACACCCATCGATAATTATCAAAGGAAAAAAGTCATTGGTAATTATAGAAAAAATATGGAGGTAATTACCGAAGATATATTCATCAGTAATTACCGAAGAAAAAAATCGTCGATAAATTTTGTTAGTAAATATCACGACTGGTTCATCTTCGTCAACCATGATCTTCTAATGTTCCTCCATTCACTTCATTCACGCCACCAGAGAACACAATACACATGGCACTCTCTTTGTCTCCCTCCTCTCTAATACTTTTTTCTTCCTGTGGAATGACGTAGCTATTGGTGCAGAGGAATATTCATTAGTTGTTGACGTAGTTAGGTTTGGAAGAAAGAAGTCGTTGCCAACACCAACTCCATTGAATGTTTTGGTTGTCGTGATGGTGGATTGCAACATCGCAGTGCGGCCTATTGGAAAGGATTTTAATGACTCTGTTTGGCACTCTTGCGAAAAAAGGATGAAAAAGAATCTTCTCAAGCAAGAAGAACAAGAAGAAAAAGAGAGGAACGAGATGCTAGTGACACTTTCGAACGACAATGCCTTTGATGGTTGGAGGACGTGGCTAGCGAGCAAACACGCGATGATAGGATTGAAAGAAACCCTCGTGTGGAAAGTGAAATTAAAGGAAGAAGGGGCAAAAGTTGCAACGTCGCGTGAGCTGCTGGGCGCGACAAGCGGCAACCACGAATGGAGCTTGGTGAATATGACACCATTAAAAGAAGAACAAAACCCTACGCAGGGAAAGAGAGGCTAATCGGTGCCATCAATAGTGGTTGTGATTGCAAGCGTTGTGGTACGATGAGTGGTGATGGTGTGAGCAGTGACAACCTAGTCTACAGTTGGTGGCTTGCAAATGTGAATGAGACGAGGAATGATTCTTACATGGTAAAGAAGATGAGAGCGCGAAGAAGATGAGATGGCATGGATGGAAAATTTGCTACTCTTTTTATTGATGAGTTTGTCTATAGAATATTCTGTTAGTAAATAAAATATTATCGATAGATTTATTAATAAGTTTTTTCGTAAGTAATGAATCAATTGATAATTAAAATTTGAAAATTCATTGGTAAAATCTATCGATAATTGAAATTTACTTACAAATTTATTTTTTTCGTTGAAACTTCATCAATAATTGTATGAGGTTTTGTAGTGAATTGAATTTCCCTAGAACCAAGCTACAACTGGTAGCTTGACTGTTCACGAAAACGAAGATCAAAATTTGGCTCCAGAAAACAAATTCTGACCTATATAAGAAATGTGCGATCTTTGTGAATATGTTGCATAATATGTTACGTGGAAAATTTCAAAATGAAACCGTGTTATATAAAAAAAATTGATAAAGTTTATTGAAGAAATAAGGTAGAAAAATAATAGGTTTAATTGTTCAGATAGTCTTCACTTTCAAGATAGTGAGTCGACTTGGTCTCTGATTTTAAAAAAGTGTCAATTACATACACAATCGCGTTAATGTGCTTCAATGAGGTCGTTAGTTTTCTAGTAACAATGTTAATTGTGTAATGATGTGACAAAACAATGCAATGATGTGGCAAAATAGTATGATGATGTGGGAAAACTGTGTGGTGATATGACAAAACACATTTAAAACATGTAAAAATATAGTAAATAAAAAGAAGGAAAAGGACAACACAGTAACATCAAATTGAAATCATCATTTTTATCTCTACACACCCTTTCTCTACATATGTTCTTCCCTTTTACTCACATATTTTATCAATTTCTTGCAACATCTCATTCTTTCCACATTTTCTCCACAAAAGGGAAAAAACATAATAACAATAATAATGAACAAAGCTACATTCTAATGCAATCAATATTGTACACATGATACTCAAATTTAACTTCAAATGGTAGAGTGAACAAACATTAATTTCAAAATTTTCAAGACAATAAAAACATCCCCTTGTTGTGCTAATGTAAAATCCAAGAGGGGAGTCAAAGTCACTGTCCAAGTTAAATCAAACCCATCTTCCTCAATGCAATCAAGTGCCTACTTCTCCAAATCTTGGTGACACAATCCACTGCGACGTTCCACGGTAGCAAAAACAACATCATGTCCTGTTCCATGAAAACAAAATATCTCAATCCAATTCAGATAGATGGGAGAACCCATATCAAAGGTGCAGGCGTTATTAGGGATCGTTGGAAAGAAGCTCTACAGACTTCCGTTCTACTCCAACACTAACATGGTAGTGGAGGAGACCCTTGATTGCTTTCAAAATGGATAATTATTTTTCTAAACCCTGATATTAAAATAATTTCACATTAGACAATTACAAATATATTTGGTTATAACACTATTGTTAGAAACATAATCAAATGAACTTAATTAATACTTAATCGATTATGAACGGAGTTGACATTTTTTTTAAAAACAAAATCAAGTAAATACACTGTTATAAAAATATAATTATTCGAACAATTAAACCAAAATAATAATAACTTAACAAAAATAACAAGTAAAAAAATTGAGCGACGTCTGATGTGATAACTTTAGCAGAATAATTTTTCTACATATAAGAAATAAAACTTGTAAGATATTATCTCTCAAATTTAATTCAAGTTTCGTAAATGTTTTTCAGTCAACAAAAACCTTTTCAAAATTTAAATCAAATTATAAAGTTAATTATTAATTCTTTTTCTTCAAATCTAAAACATTTGAATGTTAATTACTTCGTTTATTATATATATAATTCTGTCCTTAAAATTTCTTTAAAAAATTTTAACAACATTTTTACGTAGGAATTTGTGTTGATCGATTTTAAATATATTTATAATTGATCTGTTTTTCAAATATACTGAGTAATCAAATATTGACCAACAAAATAGTAACATACTCTCTTAAATAAAGTTGTTAAAATATAATGTAAACTAAAAATCTCTTTAGTCCGACTAAACTATCATTTCGTGACAGTGAAGGAGAGAGGTTTGTTGTTTAACAAAAAGAAACCACTGGAACACGTTGGAACATTCTTGCACCCTCTTTCACTTCCAGAACCCTCTTTTCCTCATCGAAATATCAAATACTAGAACATTCTTCTTTTCTCTACATTATACTATCACACTTCGATTTTATCATTGCATGTTTCAAGAACAACTTAACCCTTTCCCACGTTCTCTCTCCCTGTATATATAAAACCACCATCACCTTATATCTTCAACCAGTTTCAAAACAAACTTCAGATAGCCAAAACCAAACACACAATCTGTTTCTCTTAATTCTCCAATTCATCTGTGAGCACCCATTTACACATTTCAAAGCACAAATGAGAAACTCAGTGCTAGTGCCACTGATCTTGCTTGTTCTTGCTGGTTTTCCATCGAAGGCAAAAGGGTATCTGCTACCATTAACAGATCGTCCTGGTGCACTCTGGGCTGACATATGGTCTGATCGTTTCCTTGATCCGTATCGTGTGTTGGAACAAATCCCATTTGGGGTTGGCAAAGATCAGGCATCCATGGCTGTGTCACCTGTGCGAGTAGATTGGAAGGAGACACCAGAGGGGCATGTTATAATGATAGACGTGCCAGGGTTGAAGAAAGATGAGATAAAGATAGAAATTGAGGGTAATAGAGTGCTGAGAGTGAGTGGAGAAAGGAAGAAGGAGGAGGAGAAGGAAGGCGATCACTGGCATAGAGTGGAAAGATCTTATGGAAAATTTTGGAGGCAGTTCAAAGTACCAGAGAATGTGGATTTTGATTCTCTCAGGGCTAAGTTAGAGAATGGAGTGCTTACTCTCACCATGGCCAAGTTGTCACCTGATAAGATCAAAGTTTCAAGGCTGGTTAGCATTGCAGAGGATGATCAAGGAAAACAGGATCTTTGAATTGCTGATAAATGGTAATAGCTATATGTATACTGTTATGAACTTCTTGTGTGTTAGTAAATGATTCATGAAAAAGGGTTGGATTGTGTGGATAAAACATGTTCTACTGTACTAAGGTCTTTTTGTTGTGATCATGTAACAAGTTACTGGTCTTGTTTGATTTACTTAGTTGATCTTATTTTCTGGTCCCTCTCAAATTTTATCCTTTTATTATGAAATAAGGTTGTAAAGGAATGACCTTTGAATAATACAATTTTTTTTCACATTTTAATAAGAAAGTGTGTTGATATTACAGAAATAAATGGTCAACTTATTATATGTTTGAGATGTTGAGCTTCGGTCAATTTTATTATCTATTCGTGATTTATTATAAAGTGTAGAAGACGTGTATCATGTTTTTTGTTCTACTTCATAAACTCTTTAATAGGATTGAAGGATTCAATGTCAACTCTCTTACTGATGTTCATTTTATACTTATTATTTGTGAAACAAAATGGTAAGAAAATAACATTAAATATCCATAATATAATGTTTTTTTTGTCATACCCATAACATCAAATATTCATACAATATAATAAAATATAATAACTACCGAGTTTTGATAATCTCGTCATATATGATTTGTTATAGAATTCCTGATACGGTTACCAATCCTATGGTCATCTTCTCTAACTTGAGATGATGAAACATTATACTCATCCTTTTCATTCAACTCGTTATCAACTTCATTAAGTAATGAGTCATCGTTATCCACTCCATGAAGGAAGTTGTGTAAGTATACAACAAGCTAATATAATGTCTATCATTGTTTTCAATCCATAGTGTGGTTCAGTGCCGCTTGCAATGATAGAGAATCGTTTTTTTAATACACCAAAAGTTCTTCCAATAACATTTCTCGACATTGAATGTCAATGATTAAACAACTCGCGTGCATTTTGTAGTTTTCTACGTGTATATTCTTTAAGGTGATATCTTACGTCTCTATATGGAGTTAAGATTATGCTTTTCAACATAAATCCAGCATCACCGAGATAATATTTTCCTACAATTTTTCACATATACAGGTAATTAATCATACTAAAGAAAATGTTGAACATCACAATGTACACACTCACCTTGGGGATAATCAACGGATCATCTCGATCAAGTGCTTTTTAAAATTCTTAAATCAGATGCAGTGCCTTCCCACCCAGTAAGAACGTATGTGAATTTCATGTCAAAATCACATGCCGCAAACACATTTTGAGTTGATCAATCTTTTCTTCCTCGAAATCTCGGAGCGTCACATCTTGACACTTTTACACGAACATGAGTACCGTCTATGGCCCCTAAACAATCCTAAACATACAAATAACAAGTGCTTATAAAACTCACAATTTGTCATCATCTTTTGATCAAACAACATCTACAAATATGTTGAAATGAGTACCTTAAAGTACGGGTAAAATCGATTGTTGTTCAAGACATATGGATGAACCTCATTTCTTGAAGATTGAATTAGAAACTCAGATTCCAAAGTTAAGATAGATCCAACACATTGTGAAAGTGTTTGCTAACCGTCAAGCCATATCGATGAAAGAAAAGTGCGACACTTCAATTCTTAACATTATGGCCAATTATATGAAGAGCCACAATCGACCGAATGATGTCCTTAACTAACCCAGTTGAACTTAATCTCTCTAAATGCCTCTGGACCCATCCTAATAATGTCGCGACACCGATTTGTATGCATAAGATATGACATTAATTGCTCCCTACGACGATCTATGTCTGCTATGTAATTGCTTACACTACTTGAATCACTGGAGTACTTATTCAAGATACTCAACGCGTGTGCAACAATGCATAACATTGTTAGAGCAACCAATGAAGTAGTTATTTGTAATTGTTGACGTATCAATGCGATAATATTGAAGTGTACACCAACCACATCATCATCTATATCTTCACGGTCCAAATATGATAAATCTAATTCTTCTTCCATCTATATTTACTTAACAAAATACACACAATTTATGAACTTTATACATACAACTAAAATGAACAATATTATTAAATTCATATATTCATATAATCATATCCTAGTTAACAATATTCATGCATTCATATCATAATTAAACAAAATTTATTATATTTATTCATTAAATAAACCACAATCATGCATAATAATTAAATATAGTAATATGAAACATACCTATTGAAGAAACTTAGGAAGCTTTAATTTGAGATTTGATCCAATATTTGAAGGAAGATTGAAAACGCAATCACGGTAAGATCCCAATAAGATACTAATTTCAATTGTCAATATTTAAATAAATGAGTGACAATTCCAAACCAAACCTGTTGAAAAAAGAGATCAATATCTTATATCATATATTGGTTGAAAAAAATTAATTAGATTGTCAAATATCTACCTTCAATTCACCCTACATGCGACCTCAAGGAACTCCACCAAGATTTTTGAACCTCTAATCATAGTATAAGACGAAGTTCAATACTAAGCTACACATTGAAAAGAACAAGATTGTCTTTAACAATACAAAAAAAGGAAATGCACACAATATATCTCCCTAACCTGGACAACTTAGTTATTCATTAATTCACCTCCGTCAAATACTTTGTTGCTTCCCAATTCTAAGATATTGTTACAAAAGCCTGCAAACACATACAAATGGTTAAGCCTAATGCCATAAAAATCCATTTCGAAAAACAACTTGTGTCCCTTTGTGATTCCTCGTGCATGTACAGTTTAATGGAAGCCATATCCGGCCAACCCGTACGTCACAAAACATTGCTCTATGTTGCCCTTCACCCTCCACACAATCGTCGTACTCCACCTTATGCCACCACCATCCCCATCAACCTCACTATACTATTGCTTCCTCCATACTCTTACCCTGCATTCGAGGACCACCACATTTCGTCCACCACATGACCCTTCATCCTCTTCTCCATGCCACACATCTCCCTGGTCTCCGTCGTTGTCGATTTGTCCACATGTCTCCGTCGAATGGTGGTTGTAACAACACACCTCCATCCTCTGCGGCCTTGTCCTCAACCTTCGCGCACCGTTGCTTCCATGCGGATGAAGACGTTCGACAACCACGCCACCAACATCATAACAACATCACCCATGGACGCCCAGTTACACGCTTCTGCACCTTCACCTTTGCCGACGGAGCCACTATTCCAACTATGGGGAACCGCTTGCTGGAATCGCAACACAGAGCTTCCATCCGCACAACCAGATACGAAGTTACACACCACCCTCATACATATATGGATCCGGATACGTGAAACAATGTAACCAAATACACCTACAAACCAAAACCTTCCTAACCCTGGATCTGGATACACTTCACCCTAGATCCGAATACATCAACATCTCTTCTGCTTCAAGCTTTCATCTTCTTCATCTGCTTGCGTTGTCATCATCAACCGCCTTCCTCCTCCTCCTTCGTCTTCTTCATCCGCTACCGTGGTCAACATGAACCACCTTCTTCCTCCTCCAAACACCCTTGTCTTCAATGTTCACCACTTTCAGAGGTCTTCAACCTGCAACAACCACATAAATGTGTGCTAGAAACATGACCTCACCTCAAGTTCTCCATAGCTGCTCACTCTCAAATCTCTTAGCACACCCAACTCTCACTCGTGCAAAGCTCTGCTAAGTAAACACACCAAACTTATCTACCAACATCGTCTTATTAATGGTGTTAATGGTCAGAGTTTCTTTTTGAAATTCAAAACGAATCTCTTCTTTGTAGTGAATGGTTGTCTCAATCAGGGAATCTCGCTAGGACACTCTGCGCTGCTAAACCATGCTGCAAAAGCATGCCTCATTCAGTCCAAACTCCTCACATGGGAAGCCACACTAATATCACTTGTGATAGCATAGTGCAATTGTTGGAATGATGTACAAAAATAATGGAACCGAATACGTTAATATGTGTATGTATATTATGCATGTTTTTTTCAATGCTCGTAGAATTATACAAATATTACAGGGACATATGTGACTTTTTATTACAAATCATCACAAATCTTTGCAAAGTTGTGAGATACTGAAAAGATAATAATTTTTGCAAATTACTCCTTTTACCTGTTTTTCCATCGTCACAGATCACACTAACTGAAGACCATTTATCATGCAAATCCATCCTTGTAAATTTTCGTCTATAGTAAATCACCCCAACCGAATGCAGTGTAAATGTACTGGGATACTATAGATCCACGTAGCAGCAAAGGTGTATTATTGGAGGGTAGGAAAAGTACAGTGGTATTAAAGAGACGGACAAAACATTTATAACATTTGGATAGAATGTTGCGGTGTTTTTTCTTATTCTTAATTTAACAAATGAATCTTAGTTATTTCTTTGAATGATTAGATTAAAAATAATAAAGTATAGTAATAAAAATATATTATAAAATAACTCGATTTTTAATGAAAAATAATGTATGAGCAAATATATTTTAAATGTGCAGGTAGAGAAATGTAAAGCTTTTGTGGCTCGGATGGCATTTACAATTTCGAGAAAGAGAATACAGTTGTTAAAGAAAAGGAAATGTGAAGCAATCATTGGGGATTTGATCAATAATGCTGTGAAATATGATATTATCACATTTTCAAATATGTTTTTGTTTATCTGAAAACCATATTTTTCACCCACAATAAATACATATTGAAAATCGTTATTTTCAATATTGGTTTTAACAGATAAAAAATATACAATAGTCAATTTTACTTATTTATATCGTGTCTGATAATATAAGTATTTGTAAGCTTCATAAAAAACTTGGTAGTTATTATCTGAAATTTTTACTTACATTATTCAAAAATGAATTATGGTTAAACGAATGTTTTTAATTTTTTTTAATGCTAAAGTAGGGATGACAGAAAAAAAATTTGAGTGAAAGAGATGAAAGAGAAAAAATTGAACGAAATGAGAGAGGTAAGAATTTGATATAATTTTTATTTATTATGATATAAACCGAAATTGTATTGTAGTTCTTTTAAATTTTAATTAAATTTGTGTTAATCTGACATACTTTTATTTTAATAAATTAAAATGTGTTAAGTTAATACCATCTTTTAATTGTAAAATCGTATCAAGCTGACATAATTTTTATACTATTTTATGCTATGTATAGCACCACGTTTTTCTCATTGTGGAAAGATAGGATATGGTTAGGTATGTGGTTAGAGAGAAAGGGGGAAAAAAAAATAAGGATGTTAAGAATCGACGTAGCGCAAAGGTGTACTATTGGAGGGTAGGAAAAGTACAGTGTTATTAAAGAGACTGACAACATTTATAACATTTGGATAAAGTGTTTTGTTCTTCTTAATTTAACAAATGAATCTTTGTTATTTCTTTTAATGATTAGATTAAAAATAATAAAGTATACTAATAAATATATTATAAAAATAACTCGATTTTTAATGAAAAATAATGTATGTGCGAAGATATTTTAAATGTAAAAAAGCTTTTGTGGCTGGGATGGCACTTATAATTTCGAGAAAGAGAATACAGTTGTTAAAGAAAAGGAAATGTGAAGCAATTATTGGTGATTTGATCAATAATGCTGTGAAATATGATATTATCACATTTTGAAATATATTTTTTTAATCTGAAAACCATATTTTTCACCCACAATAAATACATATTGAAAATCGTTATTTTCAATATTGGTTTTAACAGATAAAAAAATATACAATAGTCAATTTTACTTATTTATATCCTGTCTGATAATATAAGTATTTGTAAGCTTCATAAAAAGACTTGGGTAGTTATTATCTCAAATTATACTTATACTATTCGAAGATAATTATGGTCAATTTTATTATTTAATGTTATTCAAGCCAAATTAATTAAAGTTTAATTATTATATACAAATAAAAATAAAAGAAAATCAACTTATGCCTCGTGCCAAGTGGGTAAGATATTATATAAATGCAAGTACAATGATTGCATAAGGATGAAACTCTACCGAGTAATTTTGATAGAATTTTTTTAATAGCATTATTATTCACAAAAAAAAAAACTATGATTTTACTACTTTCGTTAACTTTTACTTTCTTTAGAAATTAATAGGTTATTTTTCAAAAATTGAATTCTAATTTAACTTTTCAATTTTTTAACTAGAAATTATAAAAAAATTTAGAAAATTATTGAAAGTTTAGAGCTTGTGTAACATAATTTAAAATTAGAATTGTACATGAAATAGAAAATACATAAGTTATATATGAAAAAAACAAAAAAGTATTGAAAGTTTACCATACGAATGACATGCTCATGAACCGTGATCGACCCACCAGTATGCAGGGTGTCACCTTTTTCAGAAGCTCTGTTCCTCTGGGCTATAACACACTTATTGCAAAACTCTGCTAAATTCCAATGAGCGAGTAAAGATTTTCAAATGTGCTCGCCCAACCAGTAAGGGCGCTCCCCTAATTTGCGGGCATCCATAAACATCTCTGACAGCCGATGAGATGCTTTCATGTGAAAATTTCTTTGTATTTGAGTTTCATGTTCAGGTTTCCACTGCACCTTCATATGTAACAATAAACAAAATAAACATTCATTAATGAACATACTAAAAGAAGAATGACAATTAGTTTAATTGGTTGTTCACCTTAAAACACTTTCAAAATGACATTTTGTCATCTACAGGTATTGCTCCCCAAGTAGGCCATAGACTCAAATATTGTTGCTTAATTGATCGTGTGATGGCTTGGGAAGCAACCTTGGATGGAATAAACCTGCATATAAAGAAATAAAAGTCATTTGAATTAAGGCAATCTTTAAACATCATGTTGAGATTGTTGATAGGGGGAGCACTAGTTTAGCTTACCAGCCATTCTGGAGGAGCAGTTGATTCAGCAATTTCTAGTCTTCATCTATCTGGTGTTTCATCCATTTTAGGTTCTATCAATTTTATAACAACTATCTCCAACATGCGTGGACCTGGAATGACTATGCATAGATCACCCCTATTTGTGTGGTCCGTTCCAGTAACAGCATTCCCACTTTTATTATCACTTCCGGTACTGGCAGGGGCAATAACAATGTTATTAACCGATCGAAACTTTAATACAACCTTTTCTGATCCCGCAGGAGGGGGAGACCCCATCTTATACCAGCATCTCTTTCGGTTCTTCGGTCATCCAGAGGTGTATATTCCCATTCTGCCTGGATCCGGTATCATAAGTCATATCGTTTCGACTTTTTCGGGAAAACCGGTCTTCGGGTATCTAGGCATGGTTTATGCCATGATCAGTATAGGTGTTCTTGGATTTCTTGTTTGGGCTCATCATATGTTTACTGTGGGCTTAGACGCTACAATCTCAGAGCTTCTGGTCTTTTATGATGACAACACATAATTAATAACACATGTGTTTATGTGTTACATGTTCATTACTTTCATGATTATGATTATATGAGAACATGTTCGTGTTGTGTTGATCATTGTAATTCACTATGTTATATGTGAAATTTAATATGTGATTGCATGAAAATTGTTTTGGAAAAAGAAAAACCACATGCACTTTAGTTGAACTTAAATTGTGTGGCAAAACAGCAGTTTTAAGTCGACTTCATTATGAAATAAGTCAATTAAAACTCGTGGTTTTGCACAAACTTTTTCAAAGTGTGTTGTGAGAATTTTTGAAGAGAAAGTTTTTCAAAACTATGCTTTTAACTATTACAAAGTCGACTATGTGCGCAAGTCATTCGACTAAGTCTATTAGAGTTTTGAAATTCTGTTAATGCTTATATTAAATGTTACAACGACTATATTTTTAAATATGTTGACCAAACATTTATTGTGATTTGACTACATTAATTATACATTCAATTAACTGCATTGATTGCTGCTAACTGCTTCAACTGAATTATGATATTCGACTGCATTAGTAGCTAAGTCGACTAAAATGAGTCTGAGATGTGTTTATCTATATATTGACGCGAATTTGAATTCTGTAAGAACTTTTGTGAATTCTAACATTTTCATATTCATTACAAATTAGTGTTATCTTATAGAACGTGAAAAATCTCCAAGAATCAAAGAAGAAGACCGTGGTGATCATCTCTTGTGATTTATTGAAGAGCAAGATTGTTGTGCTTTGAAAGAGCTTATCAAATCTGCACAAAGAGGTGTTTATTGAAAGATCAAAGTTGACAATCTACTGAAGATTGAGTTATTTCCCTGTTGTGATTACAGGAAGAAGAGTGTGCGACGTTCTTGACTTTGAGGGGTTTCTCAAAGGGTGTAAACAGCAGAAGAGGGGATTCTTGCTGCTGGTCCTTTTGTTGTATGCCTATATTTTGATTAGAGAGTTAGAGAGGTGTTTTATATTTTTGACGTAGAGGTCTTTATAAAAGTCTTGTTGTAAAAACATTGATCGTTATAGTGCATTTGCTTCCTGTGGTGGAAGGACACTGCATGTAGGCTTGGCCGAACCAGTATAAAAACTCAGCATTTGATCTTTCTATCTCTACTTTGTTACATTCAGTCGACTTTATTTTTCACGCATTCGACTATATTCCGCTGCACTACAAAGTCTTTTTCCTTGAGTTTCAAGAAAGCTTTTAAAGTCATTTACTTTGCGAAAAAGATTTAAAGAACATGTACTATAATAAAGTATAAATTAATTTTAATTTTAATTAAATTAAATTTAATAAAATATAAATTAAATTTTTATTTTTATTTTTTTCTAGTAATGGGTACTCATTGAACATGTACTATAATACCAGCACCCTACCTATTTATAAATGAGTATTATAATATTCGTTACCCGCTACATGTTATTTACTTTTCACGGGTACCAACTACCCATTGAAGACTTATCTGTGAATATCCATACCTACATGTTTTCTTGCCATCCCTAATCAGAGTATATGCAAAGTTAGAAGTTTTTAGTCACGTATACTATTATCCATTTAGTTAATATTATAAGTTTAGGTTTATGATTAGGAATGTAATTATCATAAAACTTGTTTGATTGATACACAAATTAATATTCTAATTTGATGAAAAGGCAAATTAAAATTGTTAAAATCTGTAATGTGATTTACAAAAATTATAAAATGAGTTATGGTTATAGACACACTTTTCATTTGATTTTTATTGAGTTAGGATATAAAAAATATAAATTAATTTTTCTCATAGACTCAACACAAAAGAATGGTGACCAGGAAGATTAGAGAGTGAGCGAGGGGGAATGAATAGGTAGCAAGTGCGATGGTGAACATAGAAAAGAAGATAATGATTTAGATTTCGGATTTTAGGAATTTCGAGATTTAGGAGTGAATGAAGAACTTTACTTTCCAAATCAAGCCGCGAGAAGAACGATCTTCATCAGCGACAAACTAAGCGAAGAATATGTGAGTCAACGCGAGCCAATGATAATGAACAATAGACTAAGCGTCTGTTCGTTTGGGTGGATTATACTGTAGCAACTGATTAAGGAAGACGAAATTGTTAGTGTAGTCGTATTCGCTTCTGTGGATTTGAAAGGATGGATATGAATGGATTTGCAAGATACTCCTTAATACGATCACTCGCATATATGCGAAGATTTGCGTTGATTCACAATAAAATCTCTATTTTACCCTTAACAGAGATATAAAAATACCAGCAGGAATGGGCAAGGAAAGGTTGAAGCACATAAGAGCACATGCAGATGGAGAAGGAAAGGTTAAAGACACAGATTTAAGATCCAGTAACAGAAAAATATTTTGGATGGAGTGTAATCGGTTACGGGGATTGCGTAACCGGTTATGCTGGGAAGTTATACGAATTGCCAAATGCGTAATCGGTTACCAAAGGTGTAATTGGTTATTCCAGCTTGAGCGTGGTTCAAAGGCGGATTGAGTACGTTAATAAATAACATTTTATATTTATTTTATAAAGAGGGGTATTTTGGTAATTTATAATTTCTACCGATTAAATTAATTTTTAAAATCTATCACATCAATCAAATCCTACACTAATTCTCAGAAACTTTACTTCCAAATCCACTCTCAATTACCCACAAATCCATTCAAAAAAACAACTACAAAATTAACCTCAAATTCACTCAAATCCATCCCACAAATACATCCAAAAGAACACAGCCTAAGTGAAGAATACTGTGAGTCAACGCGAGCCAATGATAATGAACAACAGACTAAGTTGAGAGTGAGTGAAAGTAGGAAGGACTAAGCTATGAGTGAGTGAGAGGGTGTCAGAGTGAGCTTGAGAAATTGAGGGAGGCAGCAAGGTGAGTATCATAAAAGAAAGGTATATTGTTAGGTTTTACTTTTAATAATTAATTTTATAAATCCGTATGTAAAATCAGTATTTTCTTTCATTTACTTGCAAAAAACTAGTAGGTAAATTGTGTTTCACTTACATACGCATTTTGCATACGAAAAATACGTAGATAAATTTTTTTTTTGTTGTTACCTACGAAAAAATTCATGTTACTGTGTTTTTTGTAACTGTAAAAAAAATTGTATATAAAAATAATTTATCTATAGATCCAAATTCGTATGTAATTATCGATAAGTTTATATATATATATATATGTATATATATTTGTTTTTTTTCTTTCTGACTGCTTGGTATTGATTTGTATAATCATTGATTTTTTTCCTATCAGTATGATAATTGTATTCATGTATATGAGGATCTTTGTTAAGATTATGTGTGGTATAGTTGTGAGAGAACTTGAAGAAGAAGTTTTGTGTGATGGTAATGTTTAGTATAATCTTTGACATATGGAAGTTCAAAAATGATATATCCTAATATACTAATAGCCATTTAACTCATATAGAGATGTATGAGTTGGGGAGAATGACAAGAGCTTTTACTCCTAGACTTTTGCTTTTAGACATGAAAAGATTAACCTCATGAGTTGTAAGGTGATAATTCTTGTGTTTATCATTCTACAGAACATAAATACTACTATGAGTGTACACCTACAATGAAGTCATGTGTTAAACCATGTATCCGGATAATTGAATCTGCAATCAACTATACGTGTGTTTTTATGAATTCTAGTACTTTATAAATGTTGAAATGATATTTGATATTATTTAATTTTATGATTTTTCTTAACACTAACTTACATTTTTTATTTTTCTTTTGTATGGTTTTTCTTTTCTAATGATCGCTTCTCAATGTTAACAAAGAACGAGTACTGAAAGCGTTTGGTGGAAGGTGATGAATTGGATACTTAGATATATAGTTCTATCTAGTTATTATGTACAAAACTTTCTTTCTTTTTGAACAACTTTAATAGTTTCACTTGTTAGATACATATATTATGCTTTTATAGTTATTAATATAGATGGCTATATTAATATTTTAAATATTTTCTATCTATTTGTTGTCCATTATCAAAATTTATAATATTTTGTTTAATAGTTTTATTTTCTTCATATGATATGTTGATTTACTCCTTGACCAAACGTTACCACTACATAATTTAATATATTAATATTTTATTTATATTTAATATATATTATTATATGGTCTCAATATGTAGTTTTGTATAAATGTTCTTCTTCTCTCTCCACCTTGGAGTTTTCTTCATCACTTCCATGCTCGTGTAAGGTATCTTTCTCTGCATCGCATCTTCATTGCTTTTTTCTTCTGTGTTGTGAAATCCGTTTTGCTGCAGTCGTTAGTTGTGGATTCCATTGTCAATGTACTTAATTCTATGCTTTTATATATGGAAAATATTTGTTTTCGAAAGAAGGTTAGAGTTAGAATTTTAAACCAAATATTTTTCTTTAGATAAGTTTGAAAGAAACAAAAAAGAGAAAGATGTAACAGAAGAAATTATAGTGATTAATATCTCTTTTATTCACTTAGGTAATGCAAATCACAAGAGAAAGAGCATATGATAACTGCATTAACTGAACATGTTGAGATATTTAATTCAAACTACGGACTTAATAACGTTCTTATCTTCAAAAGCTTCTACGAACACAATCTCGAAAGGTTCTGGCGCACTCGTAATCAAGCGTCTTCCATCCTCATCGTTCTGTGCATCAAATCTCCCAATATCCAAACATCCGCCATCGAAGCAGAACATAAGCTTGTATCCAGCTCCGTATTTCGCAATCTGAAATTTGCTATTAGGACCATCAATTACCACACAAGGCCTGTAGATTTGTATGTCAAACAACACCCCCCATTTGCCCGATTTTGCACATTTTGGCTTATTTACGAACACGATATCCAGGTTGGTACCTATATATAGCATATGAAATCAGTAACAGAAGAGTAGAGTTTTTAAGAAAATAATTAAATTAAAAAAGTATTGATGAGTACCTGTGGGGATTTCAGAGCTGTTTCCAGCTGTGATGAATTTGACGGACTTGCCATCGAAGTATGGTGATGAATCTTGCAAAACAGTAAGAGGGCACTCTGAGTTGCCAGTTTTGGAAAGTTTCAATCCACCACCACCAGGGATTGCTGGTAAGATGTAGTATTGGCGATCTGTTTCAAGAGGGTTCTTCATTACGTCCAGAACTCGCTCAGTAGCATCATCTGAGAAAGCTAAGGGAAGGTTGGTGAGGAAAGCAAGGAGGGGAAGGAGGAAGGAGACAACAACAACAACCTGCTTTTGCTTCATCCTTTTTTCAGTCGAAGGTCTTTCTTGATATCTTATGCTTCTGTTTCGATCGACTGGTTTCTGTTCTTTATATAGAAACAAGATGAGCAAAAGCACCATATTCTTTTCCAAAATTATCCAAATAAATTACAAAAAATATAAAGCTTTGTCACTTTCGTATGAGGTGGAGAGAAGTCGTGCAGGTACCACTAGTGTACTGTAATTTTAATTTTAGTTTAGGATATATTATAACTTTTGTTTTAATTTTAATTAAATTGTGTTAGTTTGATATAATTTTAATTTATTATCATATAAAAAGTATATTGTAATTTTTTAAAATTTTAATTAAATTTGTCTTAACCTGACATAATTTTATTTTTTAAGAAATTAAAATGTATTAAATTAATACTATCTTTTAATCATAAAACCGAATCGAGCTCACATAATTTTTTATACTATTTTATGCTATGTATAGCACCACGTTTTTCTCATCCTGGAAAGATAGGATATAGTTAGGTATGGAGAGTTCAATTTAATGAGAGAGAAAGGGAAAAAAAGAAGAAGAAAAAGATGAAAGAGCGCAAAATGGAAACATAGACAACATTAAATGTACTAGGATACTAAGAATCGACGTAGTAGCAAAGGTGTATTATTGGAGGGTAGGAATGCACAGTGGTATTAAAGAGACTGACAAAACATTTATAACATTTTGATAAAATGTTGCGGTGTTTTTTTCTTCTTAATTTAACAAATGAATCTTAATTATTTCTTTGAATGATTAGATTAAAACATCTGTATGTCTCACTGCACAAGTAATTAATAAAGGTATCATTGTGAGGATGAAATTTATGAATATGATAACTAAGCTTTAGAAATTAGTACGTGCATTAGACTATTTCAATATTCATTCTTATATACAAGCACTAAGATGCTTTCGGTAGAAAAATGTTGTTCATTCTTTCTTCTTCATAGAATAATGTATAGTTTGAATAAAAAGAAATATTCAAACAAAAATCCAGATTACTTGATTGTGAAATTAGATTAAAACAATTTAAAGGTCAATTCTTTTAGCCTGATCTCTTGGATTCATTCTAAATTTCTATTCAACACAACCTACAACTTCTGTATGTCACATTGATATTGAGTTTCCTACAGTGATATTGAGAGCATTCATAAGTAATATCGCACTTTTTCAAGTTAAATTCATTTTCTCAATTTTGAGTGAAAAATTAATCCCTTTCGCTACTCAAATAACTAGATTTCACTTATCAAAGTCTTGAGTGGGTTCCAATATCCAAATCTACCCCATGAATAGATCATAGAATCTTCATTACAGATAAATCAAAAAAACACTCTGAGATGAAACGAGCATGCATCCAATTCTAGAGAAAATCACATCCTCCAAAGGGTAACCCTATAATGACACAACAAAAAAATTGTATATATGTTTTTTTAACGGCAGGGTTCAACAGCAAGGGAATCACTATCTAGTTTGAAGCGCGATTTAGGGTTTAATAGTCAGATAATCCTATGAAGACGAAATTTGCAATGATGTTATGATTTGTGTGGATATGTGTTTCTTCTCTGGAGTGCGATCTAGGGTTACAACATTGGGTTTTTTCGTGGCTAGCGACGACTGCTTGTGCGAGAGGTTGGTGGTGACTACTTGTGCGGAAACAGAATAAAAGGAAAAGACGGTGCTGGAGGAGGAGGAGGAGAAGAAGTCGATGAAGGGGAAAAACTTTCAATTTCAAAATTATGATGTGAAAAGTGACATATCATCGGTCAACTTAAATAAAATTTAATATCGTTGTTTTTGAAAAACTAAATATTACTGTTTCACTAAGAAAAATAATCAAGTTTGGAGGATGAACTATTCCTAAAAACTATTGATAATTGGGTGATTAAAAACTTTTTTAACTCTTTCTTTTTAGATGAATTATTAGGTTAAAAGTAATAAAGTATATTCATAAAATATATTATAAACATAACTCGAAATTTAGTAAAAAGTAATGTATGTGAAAAGATATTTTAAATGCACGGGTAGAGAAATGTAACTCTTTTGTGGCTCAGATGGCACTTGCAATTTCGAGAAAGAGAATACAGTTGTTAAAGAAAAGGAAATGTGAAGCAATTATTGGTAATTTGATCAATAATGCTGTGAAATATGATATTATCACATTTGAAATGTGTTTTATTTTATCTGAAAACCATATTCTTTGACCCACAAAAAATACATTTTGAAAATCTTTATTTTTAATATTGGTTTTAACAGATAAAAAAAAAATACAATTGTCGATTTTACTTATTTATATCCTGTCTGATAATCTAAGTATTTATAAGCTTCATAAACAGACTTGAGTAGTTATTATCTGAAATTATACTTATACTATTCGAAGATAATTATGGTCAATTTTATTATTTAATGTTATTCAAGCCAAATTATTTCAAGTTCAATTATTATATACAAATAAAAATAAAAGAAAATCAACTTATGCCTCGTGCCAAGTGGGTAAGATATTATATAAATGCAAGTTCAATTATTATATACAAATAAAAGTAAAAGAAAATCAACTTATGCCTCGTGCCAAGTGGGTAAGATATTATATAAATGCAAGTACAATGATTGAATAAGGATGAAACTCGACCGAGTAATTTTGAAAGAATTTTTTTGATAGCATCATTATTCAAAAAAAAAACTATGATTTTACTACTTTCGTTAATTTTTACTTTCTTTAGAAATTAATAGGTTAAGATTTGTTTTTTTTTTCAGAAATCGAATTCTAATTTAACTTTTCAAATTTTTTTGAACTAGAAATTATAAAAAAATTTAGAAATTAAAAATGAAAAGTATAACATTAAAAATAATCAGTATTTTATAAGGTTAGTCATATTTAAATTTTATTTTGTAATAGTTTAAATAAATTATTAAATATTATTAATATTAAATCATTAAATATAACTATCGAGATTTTGTATAAAAGATTGTTTGAAATTTAACATGATGATTAAAATCAATAGTTTAATTGTATACAAATATTTCAAAAAGGTAATGGTATAGAAATATAAAGAATCTGTAACTAACATGGACGCATATAATATGGAAATAATTAACTTTATTACAACTATTAAAAATTGTGAAACAAACATTGTGTTCAACCACTTATATGATCAATTCGATAAGTTGATCATGTCTCATTTAACTCAGATCATAAATTAGACTATAACGAAATCAGATATGACATTGAACGGTATTCGTGTGGAGCTAAATACAAATTTGGTTGTACAAGTTTGGAAATATTTTGTTCTAAAATTATGAGCATCCTTTTGCATCGTTGAACAATCATTTTTGTGAATTCTTTGGCATTCGCATTGACCGGTGGTATGACATTTTTGAGCGTCATCTTCCAATGCAACTCTAGAGCAATTTTAACTTTAAGACGTTGAGCGGCAAGAAGATATCATTAAGCATGACATTTTTCAAAGAAAATAGTGTTGAGTGTTAAGACTATCGTTGAATGCCACCTTTGTACGAGAAGTTTTATGCAGAGCGTCACCTTTGAGCTAGTTTATATACCTATTTTGTTTCTTCTTTTTAGATGTTTGGTATTGATTTGTATAATCATTGATTTTGCTTATGAGTATGATATTTGTATGTATGTATATGAGGATCATTGTTATGATTATGTGTGGTATGATTGTACAAAATTTCAAGAAGAAATTTTGTGTGATGGTGATGTTTAGTGTATGCTTTGACATATGAGCACTAGTGCAAAAATATCGTATAACGTCACGCGTTTAACGTTCAACTACTAAATAGCCAACGTTAAAAGTGATCAGTAACATTTTTGTAAATAAATGCAATTGTAGAACGTCGAAGTCCATTCAATTCGACGTTCTATGATGGTAATTATTTAAATCAGCGCGTCATTCTATTTCTTCTTTCTTTTAAACCACCAATAGTACCTTGAATCCTATAGGGATTCGACGTAATATTTGTCAGTCAGAAGCCAAAGAGTTACCTGTAAAAAATGATTACAATTAATTAAAAAAAACAAAAAAAAATTGTTTAATGTCGAATATTAACAAAATTCGATGTCAATTTGATTAACGTCGAATTTTTTAAATTCAACGTCAATTTAACGTCTCCCGATATGACATTGACCTCGAATTCGACGTGAAAGGCCAAAAAACAATGACGTTATATGCTATTTTTGTACTAGTGGAGAGTTCATAAATGAGGTATTCAGATATACTATCAGTCATTTATCTTATATAGAGATGAATGTGGTAGAGGAGATAATGGTAGGAGGTCTTAGCTTTGAACTTTTGGTTTTAGATGTGAAAAGAGTAATCTTGTGAGTAGTAGGGTGATAACTCTTGTGTTTATGACTCTATAGAGCATAAATACTACTATGAGTGTACACCTACCATAAAAAGCCATATGTCAAAGTATATATCCGAATAATTGAGTCTAGAATCAACTATATAAATATTGATTTGATATTTGGTATGATTTAATTGTTTTATGATGTTTTCTTTTAAATACTAACTTATCATGTTTTTCTTTTATCTATTGTTTTACTTTTACAATAATCACCTCTTGGTATGAATAGATGATAAGTTAAGTGTTGACATCATATCGTTCTATCTAGTTATTATATATAGAAGTCTCGTCCTTTTGAATAACTTGAGTAGTTTGTGTTGCTATGTTTTTTATTTATCTACTGAATTTTATTAATTATGTCTCTTCTTTTAAAAATGTATTAAATTGATCTTCTGAAAATTTTGTGTCAAATATTGTTTGTTCCATTAAATAGGTAGAAACGGACGTTAACTTATTTTTCTCTTTCATATGCTCTTATGCGTCTTCTGCATCGTAGCAGACTCTCCATATTGTTCCTCACTTTTAAAAGTTATTATTACTATTATTATTCATAAATAATAATATATACTACATGCAAAGGAAAAAACATAAGAGGATGCTAGGTTATATAAGTGGAACCACTGATCCATCAATCTATCAATCACTGTAGCCCTTATTTCTCTCTCTCTTCCGGAAAACTGTTTCTACTCACTCACGGACATAAAAGATTCCATGGTTGGCTTGCTATTTAAAATTTTGCAGATTTGATTTCTACTTTTTGAAACACCACTTGTGTTGTATTCCTTGGTTGCTGCATTTCCACCAAGCGGATCTGAAGTAATATAAAGTGCAACATCATGCCCAACTTGGATGGAAAACTTGATTGGCACCCCTCTTTCCACTCTCAAAACAGGAGCTTCCTTTTTGTTGATGTAGAACCTTTGCAGGATTTGGAGTGTTGGGTAATGCATTGCCGCACCTATAGCTCTGATACCATATAAGTATTGGATTTAAAGCCTAATTCAATCTCACAAAACTGACTTGTAAGATGAGGTTTGTACCTCACTTATATATTATAATTTGACATTATCTCTAGTCGATCCTAGTGAGTTTTAAATGGGTATTATATTCTTCTATTCTATCTGCTATCAAGTCGTTATCGGACTACCCAATTTCTACTAGCATGCACGAGATATCTACTAGAGATAAGATCAATTCTTAATTTATGATCAATTCTTAATTTATAAGTGGGTGTAAACTTTATCCTACAAATCGATTTTGTGAGGTTGAGTTAGCTTAAATTTCACTTCTAACATGGATAAGTTGTGTCTTATCACAAGTGTATTTTATTTTTTTTATATTAATGTGAACTAAGTCATAACTTTTGTGTTAATTTAAAATAAATTGTGTTAGTCTGATATTATTTTAATTTATTATGATAAAAACCGAAAGTGTATTGTAATTTTTTTAAATTTTAATTAAATTTGTGTTAATTTGACATAATTTTATTTTAATAAATTAAAATGTGTTAAGTTAATACCATCTTTTAATTGTAAAATCGTATCAAGCTGAACTATTTTTTATACTATTTCTATGTTTTTGTTCAATATGATGCTATGTATAGCACCACGTTTTTTTAATTAAAAAAAGATAGGACATAGTTAGGTATGGAGAGTTCAATTTAATGAGAGAAAAAGTGAAAAAGATGAAAGAGCGCACAATGGAAACATAGACAGCACTAAATGTACGAGGATACTAAGAATCGTCGTAGCAGCAAAGGTATATTATTGGAGGGTATGAAAAGTACAATGTATTAAAGAGACTGACAAAACATTCATAACATTTGGATAAAATGTTGCCGTGTTTTTTTTCTTTTTAATTTAACAAATGAATCTTATTTATTTCTTTGAATGATTAGATTAAAAATAATAAAGTATACTAATAAAATGTATTATAAAAATAACTCGATTTTTAATTAAAAATAATGTATGCGCGAAGATATTTTAAATGTACGGGTAGAGAAATGTAAAGCATTTGTGGCTCAGATGACACTTACAATTTCGAGAAAGATTGTTAAAGAAAAGGAAATGTGAAGCAATTATTGGTAATTTGATCAATAATGCTCTGAAATATGATATTATCACATTTTGAAAATTTTTTTTATCTGAAAACCATATTTTGACCTACAATAAATACATTTTAAAAATCTTTATTTTCAATATTGGTTTTACTTATTTATGTAGTGTCTGATAATTTAATTTGGAAGCTTCATAACAGAATTGGGTAATTATTACCTCAAATTATTCTTATACTATTCGAAGATAATTATGCTCAATTTTATTTATACTTTTTATTCTTTAATGTTATTCAAGCCAAATTAATTCAAGTTCAATTATTATATAAAAATAAAAATAAAAGCCTCGTGCCAATTAGGTAAGATACTATATAAATGCAAGTACAATAATTGCATAAGGATGAAACTCGACCGAGTAATTTTGATAGAATTTTTTCATAGAATCATTATTTTAAAAAAAAAACCCATATACAATATAGAATGATTTATTACTTTTTGTTAATTTTGTACTTTCTTTATAAATTAGTAGGGTAAACTTTGTTTTTTCAGAAATCGAATTCTAATTTAACTTTTCAAAATTTTTTAAAAAGAAATTAAAAATGAAAAATATAATATTAAAAATAATCAATATTTTATAAAAAAATTTACCCACAATAATTACTTTTTGAAAGTCATCATTTTATTTTTATCCCGCAGCCCTTTCACCTTAACAACAGAGACCCAAGTCTCAGCACCGACACAAAATTCCATCAACCTCCATTGCTTTAATTTTTTATTCAATGGTGAATGTTTTACCTAATAATTATAAAACAAAAATTCATATAAGAAAAAGAAATTACATTGCCACGTAGAACACCCCTGTCACTTATGAAACTCTTTTCATTTTAATGATTTTAATTTCATCATCAATATTAAAACTAAAGGACATGAACCATATAAAATTAAAATATGAACTTAACTGACTTTTTCAAAGGATTTAGACGATGAAACAATAATTTTAGCCATCTTTTCATTATTCACAAGTATATATATTTATAAAAACAAATTCAAAACTGAAAAAACATTATAAAAATTTATGGAATTATTGAACAAATTTTACTGACGAAAATAAATTTATAAATAAATTTAAATTATTGATAAATTTTATCAATAAATTTTAAAATTTTAATTATCGATAAATTTTACTAAAAAAATTTATTATTAAAAAATAATTAATAATATGTTAATAAATAAAATATATATAAAAAAAATAATTTTGATAAATACAAAATTTATTATCAATAAATTTAATTATTCTTAATACATCAGTAAATAAAATAGATAGAAATAAAATAATTTGTCATTAAATCCGTCAATAATTACATAAATTTATTGACAGATTTACACGACATTAACCCATCACTTTTGAACCTCTTTAATTAAGAAGAGACATGTGGCATCTATCCACCACTTAAAAATCAAACCAACCACAACAAGCCACATGTCCCTTTTCATCTCCATCTTCTTCCACAAAACCATCACACCTATGTCCCAAGTCACTCACATAGCCATTGCGAATCTTGTTGGATCTCATCTCACAACCACCACCAACAATGTATATTAAAGTTTTATCATACGCTAACAGCTATGGCGTTAACACACTGGCGATCCAAAACACGAGTAGATTGTGCACCACGTACTCACTAGAGAGCATCCATCCCCCAGTTATTTGAGATGGAACCTAAAAGAAAGAAGAAAAAAAAGAAAGGAAGAAGAATTTTTTCGAAAATTGTCATTACTTGTAAAAGTTTTTCAAAACTGTCACTGCTTGCAGGAGTTTTTAAAAACGATATTTGTTGGGGTTAAACTTCAAAAACTACCAGAACTGCAAATCATTTTAATTTTTTTAAAATTATTGAAATTATTTTAATTTAACTTTTTTATATTATTGAAAGGTTTAGGTAATTTCTGAAAGCTATCAACCATAGTTTGAACCAAGGGATTCAAAACAATTGTCATTTCATTCAAAAACACATTTATTATTTCATTATTATTATCATCACTTTGTTGTCTTATAATATTAATTAAGAATACATTAGATATCCATGTCCTTATAATATCTAGTTGTACCTATGTCTTCATATATTGTTCATTCAATTGGAGCTCGGGATAGGTAACGCAAGCATACCCATGGTTATCTCTCGTTTAGGTTGCAAACAAATAACCCATATTTAATGTTACCCCCACCATGCAGCACGTTTTGTTCTTGCGTTCACAAGAGTCCAGCATAGGTGGTTATATGGTTACTCGTTGTTTGCATCAAGAACATGTTTTGACCAACAATTTCACCACTAGTAACTCTTGTGGTCTATTCCCCAGCTTGACAGACATTAGTAAAAGGAGGCGACACAAACTCATTACTTATTGAGGTTGTTATCATTTGTGTATTATAAGACATGATGATGATACGGTATTCTGTCTAGGAAAGATTAAGATTGTTTCTAATTTTGAATTCTTTAGAATATGAAAAAAAATAAAGAACACAAAATCATATAGGAATGGAAGGACACCACAATCTAACATATTGATAAACTAAAGAAAATTTACTACAAAGATGTTAATCTTTGATAAGAACCAATATTATTCTAAAACAAGAACCAAAAGAATAATCTCTTTTAATAAAAATCAAATTCGAACATATGACTAAAAGTTTCTACATAGGTTTTGATTTCCATATTATACAATCACAAAAGTTTATGAAACTCTAAAAGAAAGATCAAACTCCAAAACATAAAATAAAAACTAAAAACATAATTTTCAAACGCAAAAGAAAGCCTAAAGCCCAACACATAAAATAACACTAAAAACATAATCCAATAAAATCTATAAATACTTTTTTTTTATAAAACTATTCTATAATTGTGCTCCAAGCCATGGTCTCATACCTTCTGTCCATTGAATCTCAAAGGCTCTCCTCAATTTCTTCTTGTATGGAGTCATAAAATAATTCTCTGTCTGATGTAGTGACAATTTGGCACGTAAATAGAACACTTTATATACTAATTGAACTTAATCGATGTAGGAAATGAATTAGTGACACTTTATATACTCATCATAGTTTTCATATAACAATTTTCATCCAACCATTCTTCTCCAATGCTCTATCTATCTTAGTTAGCACCCATAAACAACACAAAATTCAACAAGACTTTGGGAATCTTAATGTTATAACAAAATTATCAGAGGAAGATTTCTAAAGGATCCTCACATTTGTTAATGGTAAAGAACGAAGCGCCAGCAACATCCTAATTGTTGTGGTAGCCACGATCGACAACAAGATTAAGAGGTGTCACTCTCAGTGCAATACTGGAGGGGATTATGATTTTGGCGAGGAAGAAGGAAGCCATTCCTATGAAGTGGAAGGAGTAGAGAGGTTGCGCCAAGGCCAACAACGACTTTGACGATGGCGGCAAGGTAGCGCCACGCCTCTGGTTTTAAGCAATCACAACGTACTGGCAACAAAGCATGAGAAGATAAAAGCCTGGGAGGGAGAAGAGGGTTGTGCAACAGTACTGGCAACGTTCTTGGTTTTGCTCTGCATTCATGACTAGTGTGTCTAAGAATGTTGTGTTCATAGGTGAGGAAAAGAAAAAAGAGCCTCAAATTATTATACTGACTGTGGCCTTAACTAGTATGAAAAAGAAAAACTTCCTATACCAATTATGAAAATATGAAACCGTTGCAGAAAAGTGAAAATTTTTTATATTGTGTATTTCTATATACCGGATCTGGGATATCGATTTTTTTTTTAACTAGTATAAAAAGATTTCTTTACATTATTAAATTTTTTAAATCAACGTTATGACTAATTTAGAAAAAAAATAATTTATGTATATATTATGTAAACGGGATAGATTAACCCAGTGTTCAATATAAAAAGAGATTGGTCATCTCATCATTCACTCATCAATTTTTTTAACGTCGTCCAGTCAACCTAACGGAAATGACTCAATTGATATCAATTTTTAAAATTAAGGACCATTTTGATACACTTTAGAAAATGAGGACCCATCTGAGACATTCGTACATAAATAGGGATGTCGAAAAGGATTAAACCTAATTATATTTATTCTTTGTTGATTAAAAAACAACTTGCTTTGATTTTTATAGGCATAAACTTGAGTAGGAAATGTGTTTGGTTCATAATCCCTACCATGTTATGTTAATTGACTGTTTATTCCACTAAAAGCTCCACACATTAAATTCTATATTCTGTCTAAATATGTAATAGGAGTCTTTATTGTAATATGAATTTCTCCGTAACAACTTTTAAAATATAAAAATAGAAATACATAAAGTTTTTCATAAACTAAAATGGCATTATACGTAAGTTAAAAATAACTTTTTTTAAGAAGCTACGTAAAAAAATGTCAATAGATTAATTTATTAATAAATTAGTTTTATTTTATGGAGATACTAATTTCATTTTTTTCCTTCCCAAAAGTTCTTGAAGAGAAATTTGGTCATACATATTGTCAATTAAAATAGAACTCACACACTCTTTCACATTTTGATTTAATTTAATCAAGCTACATGAGCATAATTAAACGTTACATATATATAGAATCGGAATCAGTAAGGGCACAGCACTTTCAAACAGTCAACAAATAAAATACAAAAATTTATTGTTTAATGAACATACTTTTTTGACGATATATAGCTCGAGGGTCACGATGACTAATATTTTATTGGCTTAATTACCTACTTAGTTCCCATGTTAGGAGCTAATTTTCTGTTTAGTACCCGGTTTTAAAAATGTAGGCATTTGGTACCTATGTTTTGAAATTTTGGTACCTATGTTTTGAAATTTGTATCAATTCAATCCTATCCAGTTACGGCGTTATAATTGATGCGAGAAATTAAGGACGTTAACTGGATAGGATTGAATTGATACAAATTTCAAAACATAGGTACCAAATGCCTACATTTTTAAAACCGGGTACTAAACAGAAAATTACCTCCTAACATTGGGATTAAGTAGGTAATTAAGCCTATTTTATTATATATAATATATCATGTTTGGTATTTAAATGGCAGAACCAGATGGCCTTGTGTGGACATAGCAGAATATTCACTACAAAAATTTAGCATTTTACCCAGAGTTTTTTTTGTTTTTTTTTTTTTTAGTTTTAACTCCGGCTAAGTACATTATTCATGGTTGAAAAAATTACTGGAAGAATTGCAGTTGACAAATAATTCTCTACGGTTTTGTGTAAAATCGTCCCTAGTCGCAAGACTTTTTGAAACATTATCACTACTTGTGGGTTTTTCGTTTTTAAGAATTGCCGCTACTTTCAAGAGTTTTATTTTTATTGCTGAATCTACGTAATTAAGATGAAAATAATTTAAATTTTTCTGATTTAAATAATTTTATCAAAATTAATTATTTATTATATAAAATAATAAATTAGAATTAACTTTTTTTTATGATGCAAATAAAATAATAAATCACAATTAATAATATGAAACCAAAATTAATTGTAATTATAAAAAGTAAACTGTAGAAGTTAGAAATACAATTAATTCCTGAAAAAATAACATATTTAATCCTAAAAATTAAAAATAAATATGTTATGAATAACAATATCTTGGTATTTTTTTATCGTCTTTATTATTTGATACATTTTTTAGATTAGATACCTAAATATAAAATAATAAAATAATAGTTAATCGATAATATTATCAGTAATAATCGTAAAATGTTACAATATAAAGACAATTCACATTAATAACAATTCTAAGAACTTGCACTACTTCTCTACTCATTTCAAATTAGTATACCATTGATACTCAAAGCATTACTACTGAACATATTACAATCATTCAGTGCATACACAATCACACACATCCAATCACTTCATTTCAACCAATACTATCCAAGAAGTATACATAAGTTCCAAAATTTACATTCGGACAACCATACTAATTCAACATACATACATATATATTTATAATCAATGTACTCATCCATACCAAGCTTCCACATTTCACTTGTCAAGAAAATAGAGTTTTACAAATAATTAAGCACTTCCCATGTTAATTAAATTCATATAATAGCCAGATTCTACGCAAACTGATAACACACAACAACAATACAACAATTGCAGAAACTACAAAATTCTAAAACAGCAAGACTTTTAGCAAATTTAAGTATCAAACAACAATACATTCTGGTTCATAATTTTAAGTCAAATAGCAAGCATTTGATGCGGGATTTTAAATAGCAAACAACAATGACAGCAAAGCAGAATTATGAAACGGCAACAGCAACGACAGCAAATTTTACAACAAAGACAACAGATTTTTGGTGCAGTATTTTCATTGAAAACAGCAAATAAAAACAGTACAGAAACAACAATATAAAACAATACAGAACAGTTAAAACAGTAGTATAAAACCATGCAGAAACAATCATTAAAATAATGCAGAAAAACAGTGTTTTAGTGCAAAAAATAACCTAAAAGCCGTGTGCAAAACAGCAGGGTTTTAACTAAAGATATTGCGTTCAAAACAGACAGATCTTTAGAATATCTAGGCTAATGGCAACTCTTTAGAACTGTTCCTATTTTCAAATTCTTATTTTAGAATAAATTTGCTTTATTTTCAACAATTAGTTGTTTCGCTAAAGTGGTATTAGTTTTAACCTTGTAGTAGAAATTATGATTTTTATACCCGTTTAGTTGACTTTTGTTTTGCAGAAAAAAAAGTTTCAACTGAACAAGCATGGTATTTAGACCATTCAAGTCAGCTAAAGCAAAAGAATTCTAAACTAGCTGCAGCTGCGGGAGCTTTAGTTTACTACAGTTCACCTGTAGTTGAGCAATCTTGTAAGTTGAAACCTGTTTTAGCCTGTTCACATTTCATTGGACTGTGACATTGTATAATCTGAAGTTCTATAAACAGGAGTCAACCAAAACACATTTTAAATAGTTCAGTTTTTAATTTACCGTGTATGGTTCATTTATTTCTATATCCAAATTAGCGGATCCATTGAGATGCTTGGTTAGGATATCAATCGGCCTGGCACGCCCTTCACGCAGTCTAATTTCGGATCTAACCTTGCTTTGATCAAAATGAAACTGCATATGAAATTGTCTTGATTACCAGATTGCAAGTATCACAACTGAAAAATTAACAATAAATGAAAGGAATTCAAGGAACATACCTCCTCTTCTCTTTTTTCCCAGTGCACGCTCTCTAACTAACAGTGCCTGTGAGAGAGAATATGGATAAGACGTAATAGTTTATGCACTTACAGGATAGGGAATAATTAGCATGTCATACTACCATATACCCACCACAGCCAGGCACCAGCCAAAAACATGAGTGTCAAGTGTTAAGAAAGAATTGTCCATCCAATAGATTAATGATAATTTTTCTAATAACAGATTATAGATTATAGAATGAACTTACCATTTCTTCTTCATGTCGTGCTTTCTCAAGTGCCCTTTCTTTCTTCTCTTCTTTTTTTTACCTTTTCAATTTCTGCCTGCATTGTAATTTTTACCAAGAACTTAGTGAATAAAGGGAAGACAGAGATAATGGTTAGTTGTTTGACAATTTCATCATTATAACTTAGTAAGGCTGGAAGGCAAGAAGCTAGAAGCTACAACAAATATTTATTTAGTATTGCCTACAAAGTAGTAAATATTTATTTTATCTTTTGCAGAAAAATGCATACCATCCGTTCTCTCTGTCTCATTTTTTCAGCTTTAACTCAAAATGCATCAATAACAAAATTCAGAGAAAGAGACTTCACCTACGATATCATCACCAACACAGGAACCCGCAACAGGGGACAAATACAAAATTCATCACAAGTTTTGTAAAAACAACATCATGCAATCCCAAATTAATTTCTTTAATCAGAATGTTGAAAAAGTAACTCTACCGTCCAATCCTTCCGACCCGTCCTCCCGACCCGTAAACCAAGCGGTTCCCGACTCTTCCAAGATTGACCGGGTGGCTCCCCCAAGACAAGTCTCCCATGACAAACTCTTTAAGGTCGTCCCAGAACCAACCATTCATAAACCGAATGGTCCGTCCTTTGACTGACCATACCGGGACCGAGCGGTCCTCCAAGGTTGCCCATTCAGATCGACCATTAAGATCGAGCGTTCAATGTAATCGATTAACAAAACCGAATGACCGTCCACCCAGGTTGATATCCCTGGCCGACCACCCCTTTTGACCGGCCATCCCGACCGATCCTACTGATCGACTATACGGTTAAACACTAATGACTCATTAAAGTCCTTAATGAAGATATGATTGGACCATTATCAGGCTTACGAAATAAAAGTTTCAGGTATGATTTCTGGACAGATTACTTACTTACTATGCAATCTATATATGCATTACACACCACTCGGTGTTTTAATATAGTCATTCAGATCCAGCCGAAACAGTAACCAATTTGTTTCAAAACTTAAAAGCGTAGAACATTATACGATTAGAATCAATGATATCGCACACATTTTATCAACTGAATATGCGTACTAACAATACCGTAATTACAAAACAAACAAGAATACTTCAAAGCATCTAAACAACCAAATACCTCTCTTGCTCCCTATTTTGTCGCGATGCACAATCCCTGTCAAGTTCACACTCTGCCACCAACTGTTCGTCAGGGTTCTCACACCATAATTGGTGTGCATCCTTAGGAATATCTTCCAACAATTAATGAAAAAAAATATTGAAACGCTGTTAATGAAAGGAACAAGAAATTGAAAGAAAATTGTGGGTGAAATAGGTACCAACCGCATCACAGGAGTGGGTGGTATGAGTCTCTCTTCGTTTCTTGAGAAGAGACTCTTCACATTTCACCTTCTGATGCCGGCTAGGTTTTTCCAACCTTTTCTGCGTTTTTGGAAGAGGAATTTGAAGGAGGGGAAGGCCAAAGAATTAGGGAATTGAAGAAGGGAAAGCCTGTGAAGTCAAGATTGTCAAGAAGGAGAAATTCACACGCGAAGGATTGGAAAAACGAGCGATGGAGATGTAAAGTGAAAGCATGGAGATGCGAAGCGAGTCGAGAGACAAAGTAAACAAGATGAAAATGTGAAGTGAAGGCGCAATGGCGAACGAGAAATTATGGTTGGGAAACATAAAGGCAGAGTTGAGAAGTGGAGAAGATGGAAAACTTGAACTTGAACATAGTTGCGGTTTCTTTATAAACCGCCAGAATTTTATTATTTTTTAATAAACATAGCTGCGGTTACCGCCGGAAATTATGAGAGGTTATCGCCAGAAAAAAAACCTCTCCTATTGTTTTTGTAGTGTTAAACCTAAAATTTTCTAATGTCTTTCATTGAAGTTTGAAAGAGATAAAAGAGAAAAAGATACCACGCAAGAAAGTTAGTAATTAACTACCTTATTCAATCTTTGGACTAGATTTTATTAGGTAATGCAAATCAAAACAACAACATATGATTGCATTAACCAAAATCTGATTAACTAGAGATAGTTTATTCAAACTACGGACTTAATGACTTTATCAGCTTCAAAAGCTGGTACGAACACAATATCGAATGCTTCGTGCTCGGTGAGATTCAAGCGTCTTCCACCCTCACCGTTCTGTGCATCAAATCTCCCAATATCCAAGCAAGTTGGTGAGCCAGTGATGCAGAACACAAGCTTGTACCCAAATTGGTATTTCTCAATGTGAAATTTGCCAGCAAAAGTTTGCTGCCCAGGATGGCCTTCGGCACCACCAATTCCCACACACGCCTTCTGGATTGATTCGTCCACGAACACCGACCACTTGGAGGATTCTGCACACCATGGCTTCTGTGTGAACTCGATGTCCAGTTCGGTACCTATAGGGATGTTTCCAAAACATGAAATTAGTAAAGAAGATACTTTATATAAAATTTGTTAAGAAATTTACTCTAAGTCTAATTCAATAAAGTAAAGTTTAAGAATAGACATTAATAAATAATTTAATATCAGTTTAATAACTGGTAAAACAACATATCTAATTATAATTTTGAATAATTTAATCTCATAAAATATGTTATTTGTAAAGTATTATAAATTGGCATTTAGTTAATGTGTAATTATAAAGTATTGATGAGTACCTGTGAAGATGATTCCAGGACTGATTCCGGGAATGGTGAATTGCACAGGGTGGCCATGGAAGACTTCTGAGTAATCTTGCAGGACAGTAAGAGGGCACTCTGAGTTTCCAGTTTGGCCAAGTTTCAATCCACCACCAGGTGGACCACGGATTGCTGGGATGATGTAGTATGTAAAACCTGGGAAAATTGGGTTCCCATGTACGTCCACAACTTGTTCAACATCATCTGAGAAAGCTAAGGGAAGGTTGGCGAAGAAAGCAAGGAGGGGAAGGAGGAAAGAGAGAGCAAGAACTAGGGTTGGCTTCATGGTGTTGTTGGAGATGTTGTTGTGGATCGGTTTTCGTTCTTTATATAGAAATAGAAACAGAGATGCACGTGTTTCTACTTGAAAAATCATAAGATAATATGAGTTAGGTTTGCAGAGCTCAATTTTGAACATAGAGAAAGGAAAAAAGAAAGAGCTCAGAACAGGAACATGTTGCAGCAACAAATGTAAAAGGATGTTAAGAATGGATATAGAAACAAAGGTTCACGGACAAGGACTTGTGAAATTGACTGACAAGAGATGTGGGTAAATTATTTTAATATTTTTTTCTTAATTTAATAACTGAATAATAGTTAATTTATTAAATTTATGAAATATATTTTTAATCAAGAATAATAATTTTTGTAAATATATTTCGAATGTTATAGGTGGAGAAATGTAAAGAATTGGCACACAATAATCGACAAAGAGAGAATATAATTTTTAAATAAAGAAAGCAATTATTGGTAGTTTGATCCATAATGTTGTGAAATACGATATCGTAGAATTTTGAAAAGAGTTTTTTATCCGAAAATAAATTTTTTTACCAATAAAAATATTTTCTGAAAATCGGCATTTTCATTATTGGTTTTAACAGAAAAAAAAATATAATAATCAATTTTGTTCATTTGTATTTAATCTAAATATTTGTAAGGTTCATGACAGAAGTGGATAAAATTAATTCAAATTCATTTATTATAAAATATTTAAGAAAAAATCGAAGAGACTGTGTAGATTGTCTTATGCGACGTTCTCAGTGTAAGTATGAAGTTGGACTGAGTTATTTTAATGTAATTACTAAGCTTAGGAATTGGAGTTTATATATTGATGTATTTTTATACTTTTATTTATTTTAAGTGAAGGACTTATGTATTTAATTTGATAGTTTATATAGTTTTTTAATATTAATATATATATATATATATATATATATATATCTTTTAATTAATTTTAAATTATACAAACATATTTGATAGTTACTAAAGCAAGAAATTGACTTTGTTTTAGCAATCCAATGAGACACGTGTCACAAAAGATAGCAGACCTTTCTTTTAATAATTAGAAAAGTTATAATATAAAAATAAAAAGAGATATCAGAGATAACATAAGTAATAAAATTTTATGTTATTTTAACAACGGTTAAAAGCCACGAGTTTCACGAAGCACAGCAATAATAATAAAAAATAAATTATAATATTAAAGCAAGTGGCGAGGAATATTTTATTTTTCCCGTGGAGCACGACCTTGTTTGTTTTGAAAAGAGGGTTAAGATTTTATTTCTCTCAATCAAACGTTATGGTGAAGTATAATAATAAAATCCCGATTGAATAATTCGGTCCATCTATTAAAATAATAAATATTTTGAAATTTTGAAAAATAAAAATCAGGAAATAAAAATCATTTAGCTGAAAATTAAAAAAAATTAATTACTTAAAATATATTTATCTAATTGTCAACATTACACAACTTCTGAAGAAAAAATATATATTTGATCCTTTACCATATTAATTAGATTCAGTTAGCTACCAAAATGTTTTTAATTTTGTTAATAATTTAAGTATATTAACGGTTACAAAGGGGTTGGTCTAAAAATGTTCACTACACATAATTATATTTTCAAGCATCATTATAATTAAAGGGATAAAAATCCTTATATATTCAAACCACCTTTTCTTTTTCTCCTTGCCTCCAAATCTATCCAAATCTATGTAATCATTTATAATCGTGTTTTTAATCTATTGCTCATGTTCCTCATAGTTAAAAAACACTTAAGTAATTAGATTTAATCGTTTTACTGTGTTAGAAATCTTAAATCCATTTTTTAATTTTTATTTTTGAAAATTTGAAAAATTATTATTAGTATTCTACTAAAAGTATTACATGTTAGTTGGTAATATTTTTTATTTTTTAATATATTTTTTTTTAAATAGAAAATATTTTACGTATCAAATTAATTTTGTGCTACAATGTGGTAATCATAGTATTACATACTACTATAATATATTATTGTATTAGTTTCAATTTAAATCTTATATTTTTTTTATCTCAGTTTTTAAAATTAAACAATTTTATCTCTCATCAAATTAATATAAAATTTAATTTGTATGTAAATATTATACAAATATTTTTATTAAAGTTAATATTTTTATTAAATATTTTAACATTAATAAGTCTATATTTATATTTAATTAATTAATAAATGTTAACTATATTATTTAAATATACTTATAAAAAAGAAAAATAAAATGATTAAACCGTGTAGTTATAAGCTCAATGGCAGAGTCACTTACATGCTCCACATAACTAAAATTTGATGGATTGAGATTTTTAATTCATTAATTCATTTTGGTGTGGTCCTTCAAATTATCAAATCAATGTGCTAAAAGGAAAGACTGGTATGCCAATTTTTTGAATTAAAATTTAAAATAAAAATAATTAAAAAGATTAACCTTTTATAAAATAAAAATATCCAATAATATTATAATTTAAATTTTTAACACTTACAAAATGTTTAAATTATTAATTATAATAGAGTAATTTAAGTAATAATTATTTTAATTAGAGATATTAATTAATTAAATAGAAACTTATGAAACATGTATATGATTAAATATATTTAGAAAAACATTTAAAAATATATAAATTTAAAAAAAAAGTGATGAACTTCTTAGTTTATCTTTGTGTATATGCCTTTGTGTAATTATTTTCAAATAATGTATTATCAATTAGAGTAGAATTTGAATATTTAAACTCTATTTTAATATTTTTATTTATTGTTTATTTTATTCTTAATGTTAAATGTATAATAGCATAAACATTGTCATTAAGTAATATAAAAAATATTTTCTTAATTTTTTTTTATTTTTAATTTTTGTTTCATATGAAAAACTTTTTTTTTGTTAAAATAATTTTCATTATTATCAACTATTTGACTATTTTGATATCTAAAAGCCTTTCTTAGATTATCAAAGTATTTTTCATCTTATCAATACCTTTTTTATAAATTTAATTTTCTTTGTGTGTTTTCATTCGATGGTATAGAATATCTCGAAGATTTACTATTGATTATTTTTACTTCATTTTATTATTTTTATTTATTGTTTATATTTATCAAGTAGAATACGATTTTTATGATTTTTATATAAATCCTTTTTAATTTTTTTAATTTATTATCATAAATGTAACTTTACTATTATAATTATATAAACACATTTTATTTGTTGTAATATAATAATTTAAGGTCATATTATCATCAATCTTGTTTATTATTATCCAATATGTATTATTCAAGTTCAAAAATGAAAAAATGTATAATAAACTTCAATTATTATTAATTTAATATTTATTTATTTTGTGATCCTTTATCGAATATAAATGAAGATAAAACAAAAGATGAATGTTTTTTTATTAACTACAAAAGAAATCTGTAAATTTGTCTTTGCGGATTTTTTCCCTCATTTTGTTGACCCGATATGGGTACGAAAGGAAAGGAAATATGCAGAGAAGTAGTGTAGGGAGAGAGTTGAGAAAGTGAGGTAGTTTTCTCATTAACCAGAAAGAATGTATACAACAGTATATAAACTAGAAGAGTAAAGGTAAATGAAACTAACTCTCCAAGACAGTTATTACACTTATGAATTCAGATTAATCTAATTTTTTATCAATCTAACACTAAGCAGATTTCTTAATTTCTCAAACTTTTGAAGTTTAAATGCTCATAACAGTAGTGTCATAACCACACTTTTTCAGTATTGACAGCATAAACATTGAACAGTTGTAGTAGCGTTGAGGTTCACCTTCAAGGTTATGTTCCTGACAAGCGGTGCTTTGAGCACGAGTCGTTTTCTTTCATCAAACACCTTTATATGCTTTTGATGCATAATCATTATGTATCCTTTCTTTAGAAGTTGTCACATATTTGAAACATACAGCACGTTGTTCATGTAAGCAAATCTGCCATCCTTGCGTGTGATCAGGATTTTTCCAGCCCCTTGAGCCATGATCACGCTGTTGTCGGCAAATCTCACGCTGCTTCTGATGCTTGTATCCATGTGTATCAGTCATTCCCTCTTGCATGTCATATGGTTGGAGCATCCTGTATCGAAATACCAGCAGTTATCGTCTTCTACATGGCTCGCAACGACAAACATCAACACATGGTCCACTTGACACCTGCATTGTGCATGGTTCCCACTTTTACTTAATAGCAACACTCGTTTGGTTTCTTCATTAATATTTGTTCGGTTTGAAGACAACAGTCATCTAGTTTTTTCATCAACATCCGCTCAGTTTGAAGATAGCAGTCGTCTGGTTTCTTCATCATCCGCTGCATTTGAAAACAACACTCATTCGGTTTCACATTCTGTTGCATCTTCATCAACACCTGCTCGGTTTGAAGATAGCAGTCGTCTGGTTTCTTCATCATCCGCTGCATTTGAAAACAACACCTGTTCGATAATGCTCATCAACAGTACATGATCAGACTCTGAATCACATGCCTCTTGAGCAAGATTTGCTGTCTCATCATTATTATTTTTCTTTGTCGTTTCGTTGTGCCAACACTCCTACGAGTAATGCCCAAACTTGTTGCACGTGTAACACTAAACGTTTTTCTTGTTAAAACTCTTTCTGCCTCTGCCTCTTGACTGTCTTCCACCTCTCTTGTTTCTATCTTTGTGCTCGCTACCATCTTCTTCAACACTTTGATCGTAGACATTTGCATTTCTGCCTCCGGTTCGACCTCCCCTTGATCGGCCTCTACCTCTTCCAGCTCCACGGCCTTTGGGTTTGTGATCACTTCTGGCCTGTAAGACTTGATTCGAACCTTGACTTACTACTTTCTCCACATTTCTTCTTTCGATCAGCCTTTGCTCATGTGCCTTTAGAGAGTTCTGCAGTTCTTCCACTCTCATATTCTCAAGATCTTTACATTCTTCTATGGCCACAACTATATGGTCATACTGAGGAGTTAGAGTCTTGAGAATTTTCTCAACTATCTTCCTGTCTTTTATAGTCTTGTCGCATGATCTCATTGCATTCACAACAACTTGGATTCTTCCAATGTATTCTACAATGGTTTCATTTTCTCCCATGCACAAAAGCTCGTATTGTCTCTGTAACGACTGCAACCTAATCTTCTTTACTTTCCCAGAATTACCATATCCTTCTTACAGGATATCCCAAACCTCCTTCGCCGTAAGGGCCTTCGAGACCTTCTGAAAGATGGCAACCAACACACAATAGTGCAACAACATTCGTGCTTTGCAGTCCAACCTCTTATTCTCCTTGTTTTGTCTCTTCGCTTCCTCTGAATCCCGGTTCTTTAAGGCCTTTTTTGACTATCTCGTCCACTTCTTGGAAGCCAAGAATCGCATCTGTAAGATCCTTGAAAATATTTGTAAGTCAGATACTAAATTAAAAAAAAAAGTAAATAGTGAATAGTAAATTGTGAATAGTAAAAAGTGAATAGTAAAAAAAAAATTATTTTTGGAAAGGATAAGTGTTCCACGTAGCTTTGAGATCAGAATTCACCAATTTGCAAATAAAAAATTATTTTTGTAATAGTAAAATGAATAAAAAAATGAATAGTAAAAATGAATAGTAAAAATGAATAGTAAAATTTTTTACTATAAATAGCCAAGAGGGGAGGCTGAAAATTTACACCAAAGAACTTAGAAAATTTTTGAGAGAAGAGAGTTGGAAGAATTTCTAATTTCAAAGGGGATATTCTGGAAGTTTTCAGAGAGCGAGGAGATTAAGTCTGTAATAGAGGTAAGGGAAGCTAACCTTGAGTATCTCCTTTTGTATTATCTTGAGTCTTGAATATGCTATATTTTGCTTTTGTCTGATCTTAAATCTTGATTATGGAGTATTTTGTTTCTGTATGATTTTGAATTTAAATGAGAGTATGCTTTTGTGTTGATATCCAAGTGTGATAGTTGTAAAACGTGATATTGATTATGTTATGCCATTTGTATGTTATTAGTTGTTTATTTTTGTATTTTGGAAGGATTAGAAATTGTCTAACCGGCTCTGCCAGATTCAATCTCTTGTTTCCCCAAACGTTTTATTTCTTTACTTATTTATTTTATTGCATTTTGGAAGGATTAGAAGTTGTCTAACCGGCTCTGCCAGATTCAACTTCTTGTTTCCCCAAACTATTTATTGCTTTACTTATTTATTTTATTGCATTTTTGGAAGGATTAGAAGTTGTCTAACTGGCTCTGCCAGATTCAACTTCTTATTTCCCCATACATGTTATTGTTCTTGTTATTTAATTATATTGTATTTTTGGATGGATTAGAAGTTGTCTAACCGGCTCTGCCAGATTCAACTTCTTGTTTCCCCATGAATTTTTATATTAAGATTATTTTTATGATTGTCAAATATTGTATTCTTCTATGACCATTTATTGTAATGTTTTATTATTGTTAATTGTTTATAATTATCTTGTATGAATTCTATTATGGATGTTTATTGTGATGAATTTATTGAATGAGTTTGTTGGCTGAAATTGATCTTGTTGGGAGGTTTGGAATAAGGGTTCTGTAATAACTTGTATATGGGTATTAAATAGATATACAGATACTGGTTGAGGTTGTTGTGAGAGGAAGTAAAATTAAGCATTTTAAGATTTAGAGCATAAGAAAATAAGATAGATAAATTAAATAAATAAATTGTTAATTATTGAGGACCTCCCTTTGTTGGTAGGATAGAGGAACCTTAAAAACCTGAGTTGGCACATCCCTGATCATAGAGCAGCCCTGGCCTGGTCCAGTCAGTTGTGACTAGTCATATGTGTTGGCGTCGAAGGTGAGTTTGATGCGTTCAGACATCTGGGTCCTCTCCGGTGACCAATTGGGGTAAAGAAAAATCTATAATAGGATGAAAATAAAATAAAACAAGTTGATTGTAGATGCATAATATTATCATGGTAAAAATTTCATATATATTTTATTTATCATTACATTGAACCCAGACTTTAATATGTAGTTCTTAAGATATGTTGATATATTTTGGTTGATCCATGATCTTTGTTTGGTGAAAATATGTTGAGTTATACTCGTTATGGGCAAAATGAGTTTATAATATGAAGCATAATATCTGGCAATATGTTTGATTTATTGATACCAAAACGGGTGATTATGAATTCATGATTAAAGAATGAACATGATTGAGTTAGGTGGATAAGAGGGTATGAATTGTTGGTTTAATGAAATGTTGGGGTGGATATGAGAAATCATTACTTATGAAATGATGTTTACTACCGGGAGTAGTTTGTTCGAGTTATACCATGAGAGTTTGGTATGAGCAAAGTAACACTTGAGGTTTATGAAAGCAGGCAGAAAGTGGTCTGACCATAAGGCTTTGACATAAACATATGATTCGTAAGTTTTATAGAAGCAGGCAGAGAGAGGTCTGACCATAAGGCTTCAGAAAGTAAGACATAGTATATAAGTGAGGCTTAAGGAAGCAGGCAGAGAGCGGTCTGACCATAAGGCTTCATGAGTAAGCATGGAACACTTGTAAGATTTATGGAAATGAGAAAGATGATTTTGATAATGATGAATTAATGACATCGGAATAATGATATTTTATCAATTGCAGAAATACATGATTATAATATTTTATTACAAGTTTAATGATTTTATGATATGGTTGGCTTACCCTTATTTGTTTGTGCTATGATCATATAACTCATGTTATATGTGAATAGATAATGTCGCAGATGCGGTTGAAAAAGCTTAGAGATGAGAGAGACGCGGGGAAAAACTTTCAGGGATATTTTGTAAAAAGAATAAATTTGTATTGGAAAAAATTATGTTGTGTAAAACTTATAAGTTGAAATTCGAATTTATGTTAAGTGGTGAAGACTATATTGTTTGAAGTTTGTAAGTTTGGTATTGTACTTTGGGAGAATTGAAATAAAATGGTTTATAAAATATATCAAATTAATTTAGTCTCTACTATCAGTAATACCCTTTAAAATATTAGGGTGTTACTGCATCCATCTTTATGCACCAATCATCGAACCCCTTGATGTCAAACACTGGTAGATTACTGTGAATCACCCCAACCATCACTTCTAAGACACCTTTCTTCTTGACATCTTGAGCTACACCTTCACCAGGTTCTGTAACATAGCTCTTGATACCACTATTGGCCCGATATGGGTATGAAAGGAAATATGCAGAGAAGTAGTGTAGGGAGAGAGTTGAGAAACAAACAAAATGTATATAACAATATATAAACTGGAAGAGTAAAGGTAAATGAAACTAACTGTCCAACACAGTTATTAATATCAACACTTTTCATCACAAATTGCCTCTTCCCATCTTTGTATTTGGATCCAAATTAGCAGATCTAAATATGAATAGTTCCTTCCTTTCTTCATGAAGCGGACATGAAAAAATCAAAACAAAGCGTTACTATTTTGAAACAAAAGAGAAATAGTTGAAAAGAAAAATTAGATAATTAAATTACAAAGTCTCAGTAATGTTGGGTTTGGATAGTTTTTTGTTTTTGAGTAAATTTTAGTTAGAATATGAAACCAATTATTTTTAAAATGCCTTTATTGAGGTTTGAAAGAAGTGAAAGAGAAACATCGAATACTAATCAACAACCTTATGAACACCAACTACTTGGAGATTCTTTACACTCTGCCTTCTCTACGAACTCGATATACACTTTGGTAGCTGTAGGGATGTTTCCAAAACTTTAAATTAGTAACAACAATATTGAAATTAATGAATCCAGATTAATCAGGGGAAAAATAAGAAGTAAACTTTGAACACAGTTTGATTACTAATTTCACTGTTCATTAGTAGTGACAAAACAATATAAAAGATGTGAGTAAGATGATTTCAACATTTTTTTCTCTTATACACATGCCTTTCGATTAAATTCGTATAATACATGGTTTTTATAATGAATTAAATATATTTTTATCTTTTAACTTTAAGTAAAATTAAAATTAGTCTATTTTTAAAATTTTGGTTCAATTTAATCTTTTGATTTGAGAATGGGATAAACTAATTTTTTTGGCTTGTCCTACGTAACATTTGACTCACAGGCGATGGTTTATATTTTAATTTATTTATTTTAAATTAACAAACAAAAGAATGAAAAAAAATATAATTTAAACGTAATCAGTCAAATATTCTCTCAAAACAAAATAACAATTCTACTTTTTGATTCTTAATTTTTTTCAATTTAGATATTAAGATTTTTTTTAAATTATGCGCATTATTAAAATCATAGCGATTAGTGATTAGGTTCACGTATTTATAAGAATGCTTGATTAATAATCTTTATATTTATATATTTCTAATGATTACATTCATTATGAAATATTTGTCTTTCTATTTAATATTAAAAAATATATTTTTTTTTTAATTTAAATTCATGCAAACGTCTTCTCTTATATTAGCCACGTGGATTGCAAGTTACGGAAACAAACCAAAACAAAACATGTAAACAAGCTCAAAAATTCAGTCCCTCCTATATTTCCTTTTGCATATATCACTAGTGCAGAATTGACCTTTAACGTCACTCCATAGACGTCCGTCCACGAAAACTCCAACGTAAATAATTGACCGGTGGCATAAATGTAAATAATTGAGTGCGGAGACGTCCGTTCTAAAGGGAGCCGGACGTCTATAATATAGTAGACGTCCGTCCCCCTCCAGGACGGACGTTCAAGAGGCTGACAGGGTAGTGAACCATCAGCCTCTTGAACGTCCGTCCTGGAGGGGGACGGACGTCCATTATATATGGACGTCCGCCCCCTCCAGGACGGACGTTCAAGAGACTGACATCTCAGTCTCTTGAACGTCCGTCCTGGAGGGGAACGGACGTCCATATATAATGGACGTCCGTCCCCCTCCAGGACGGACGTTCACGAGGCTGACACCCATCAGCCTCTTGAACGTCCGTCCTGTAGGGGGACGGACGTCCATATATAATGGACGTCCGTCCCCCTCCAGGACGGACGTTCACGAGGCTGACACCCATCAGCCTCTTGAACGTCCGTCCTGGAGGTGGACGGACGTCCATATATAGTGGACGTCCGTCCCCCTCCAGGACGGACGTTCACGCGACTGACAACCCATCAGCCTCTTGAACGTCCGTCCTGGAGGGGGACGGACGTCCATATATAATAGACGTCCGTCCCCCTCCAGGACGGACGTTCACGCGACTGAGGGTTGTACTACCCTGTCAGTCGCGTGAACGTCCGTCCTGGAGGGGGACGGACGTCCACTATATATGGACGTCCGTCCACCTCCAGGACGGACGTTCAAGAGGCTGATGGGTGTCAGCCTCGTGAACGTCCGTCCTGGAGGGGGACGAACGTCCATTATATATGGACGTCCGTCCCCCTACAGGACGGACGTTCAAGAGGCTGATGGGTGTCAGCCTCGTGAACGTCCGTCCTGGAGGGGGACGGACGTCCATTATTTATGGACGTCCGTCCCCCTCCAGGACGGACGTTCACGCGACTGAGGGTTGTACTACCCTGTCAGTCGCGTGAACGTCCGTCCTGGAGGGGGCCGGACGTCTACTATATTATAGACGTCCGGCCCCCGCCACAACTGACGTTCAAAAGCGTTTTAAATAAAGATACGCCTTGCATTTCCCTCTGCGCCTTGCACTTCAAAACGCGAACCGCGAGGAGTTATGCGAACCTTTCCCTCTGCGCCTTGCATTTCCAGGTTGGTTTTTATGCGTTTTGGGCCATTTAATCTTACTTTTGTTCCGATTAAATATTTCAGTGATGACATATCTTTCATTTGGACCGATTAAAAATCGTTTTCGGTGCATTTTGGTGCAGTTTGTTACGTGTTCTTGGGCGGCGTTTTTTGACCTACATTTTCGGTGCATTTTGGTCGTTTACTCCTCCATTTTCATTTTGAATCTGTTCTTCAGTTGTGTTGCAGTGCACAAACAAACGTTCGAACCCGTAATCCTAAATAACCCTAACCCGTAATCCTAAATAACCCTAAATAAGCCGTCTAATAAAGCCCTTTCTGCAGTAGTATATAGACGTCCGAGAGGTTCACAGCGGACGTCCATATAGACGTCCGGCCGGACACAACGGACGTCCATATAGACGTCCGACCTGACACAACGGACGTCTACATAGACGTCACCCGAATAGACGTCCGTTGGAGGTCGGACGTTAAAAGGCCTAAAAAACGGACGTCTATGCCCCTTTTTGCACTAGTGTATGATTAGTTCCACATAATCTGCATTAGCGTTCCTGTTTTCAACTACAAGGAGGAATGAACACATCTCAAAGTATGTGTAATGAATGTGAAAGTTGACTACGGAGACTTAGACTTATGGTCTATTCTATTTTTGACAGAAGACAGAAGACATATAGTTTATGTTCTTAGAATGTAACCGAAATTAATACATCGTATACACAAATAATTAGATTAATAAAGTGTTGATTGGTTGCTGAGGAAAACAAGGATGAGGAAGAAGGAGAGAGAGCAAGAACTAGGGTTCCTTTCATAGTTGATATAGTGAATGGTGTTGTCGATTGGTTTGTGGTTCTTATATACAAGAAACAAAGATGCTGCTTATAGCATAATGTGTTTCTACTTTAAATAACATTGCAAGTTCATGAGAATGAGAGAAAGAGAAAGAGGAATAAAATAAGGAAAGAAAATTGATATTTTGATAAAAGAAGACAAAAACATTTGTTTGTTAACTTAATAAATTAATATTTTAATTATATTTTTAATTTAAAATGCAAATATATGTTATTATATTATTATTAGAATGAATTGTTAACTAGATATATATTTTATGGATGTCAAAATATGTTTTTTTAGAAGAGTTTATATTTCAATTTAAAATAATATTATAATATCACTATAATGGGTCGATAATCTCATTTCACAAGAGATAAAAAGTTTATTTAACAAGGTTTTAAATAGATTGTTGAAAAAGAAAGATCTTAAAGAAAGATTGGGGAGAAGAAGGAAAGAGCTACAATAGAGAGGTTTGGAAGAAGGACAATTATATGTTAATATAGATTTTTGTAAAATATTTTTATATAGTAAATTTAGATTTAGAATATATCAATTTAGATTTAAGGAAAAGTGTTTTTAAAAGAAAATGATAGAGTAAGGTGTTTATAGAGTTTCTTTTCATTAAGTTTAAAGTCTATCCTAAATTTCTATATGTTAAATTCAGTATTTAACAAATTTGTAAATTTTATTGAATATTAAAAATAATTATTTTTTAATTGGTTGATTCTTATTTAATTTTTCTATGTGACGTTATTATTATATTATTATATTTTTTTACTTTAATTGGTGTTACATGTTATTTTATAATTTGAAACATTCACTTTTTTTTCGAAATTGTATAATATTTTAGAAGTGGTATAATTTAAAAAATAGTGATATTTGATTATTTTAATAATAGTTTATTTATAAATAGTTTTGTTATAAAAGAGTTTTATTATTTCAAAAACTTACCATTTCTAAAAATCATTTTTTTAGACTTTTCGACTTTCTTTCCAAGAGTTTTAATTCTTGATTCATCTTTTTGACGATCAAGAGATACATAATGGACTACGGCAAAGAGGTCTACGTTTTTACCCAATCAGTTCTTTGTTTAGAGCAAATAAGTTTCTATCCCTTTTTTCCTTTTTATTTTCAGTCCTTGATCATGTAGAGAAATTTGTTTTGCGTGTATCAATTTTTCTTCTTCCTTGATTCTTGGCCAATTTGAGGTTTTAAGGTTTGATTTTGATCACCAATTAGTGATTTATAGGTTTTTCTAGAGTTTCTTGCGGTGGAAGCAATGATTGAGAGTTCTTAAAGCCACAGGAGTTCTTTCTAAGATCAGGGAAACTAGACTTTGTTTTAGAATGTGTTTATGTTATAAATTAGTATCTCTATGAAGAATAAAATTATTTAAGTGTAATTGGTATCTTAGTGTTGATACTCTTAGTGTATAAATGTTGATAAATGATCATACGATGTTTGGATGATTGATATAGCATGTTTTCATTGTTGTTGCTGTCATGATTGTGTTAATGAAGTATATTTGAGGTTTGAAATTTAATTCAAGGGTTTGAAGTGAAGAAGAGCTAAATACTTGGGATTTTAAGTCTAAAAAGGAGGGTTTTGATAGGTGAGTCTAGAAACTGGTTCGTTGAGGGAAATAGTAGTTTGAAGTCAATTGTGAAGTCATTTAGGACTTATGGAAACTTTCAAACTAGTAAAATATGGTGTAGGAGGCCGTGAATGGTTTATGAGTGTGTTTTTACATGTTTTTGGTTAAAAATTGGGGTTTTGAGTAGTGAGATTTTGAGGAAAGGGTTGTGAACTGTTTTGGGGAGTTGAGAGTATATTATTAGACCTATTATAACTTGTCTAGACCTTTAAATTAGACCAATTATTACTTCTCAATGTTTATAGGATCTTAGGGATCTTTAGAAGTTAAGGGTAAAGTGTCCAAAGACTAATTATTAGTGTTTGTACATTTGTCATCGCGTTGAGTGCCTAAACAAAGCGTTTAGCATCCCAATTCCAGTGGCCCTGACGTTGAGGGACAATTTTCTAGTGTTGAGCGCCATATTCCAGTGGTTTTGGCGCTAAGGGGTATTTTAAAGGGTATTACTGATAGTAGAGACTAAATTAATTTGATATATTTTATAAACCATCAAACTTTATTTCAATTCTCCCAAAGTACAATACCAAACTTACAAACTTCAAACAATATAGTCTTCACCACTTAACATAAATTCGAATTTCAACTTATAAGTTTTACACAACATAATTTTTTCCAATACAAATTTATTCTTTTTACAAAATATCCCTGAAAGTTTTTCCCCGCGTCTCTCTCATCTCTAAGCTTTTTCAACCGCATCTGCGACATTATCTATTCACATATAACATGAGTTATATGATCATAGCACAAACAAATAAGGGTAAGCCAACCATATCATAAAATCATTAAACTTGTAATAAAAATATTATAATCATGTATTTCTGCAATTGATAAAATATCATTATTCCGATGTCATTAATTCATCATTATCAAAATCATCTTTCTCATTTCCATAAATCTTACAAGTGTTCCATGCTTACTCATGAAGCCTTATGGTCAGACCGCTCTCTGCCTGCTTCCTTAAGTCTCACTTATATACTATGTCTTACTTTCTGAAGCCTTATGGTCAGACCCCTCTCTGCCTGCTTCTATAAAACTTACGAATCATATGTTTATGTCAAAGCCTTATGGTCAGACCACTTTCTGCCTGCTTTCATAAACCTCAAGTGTTACTTTGCTCATACCAAACTCTCATGGTATAACTCGAACAAACTACCCCCGGTAGTAAACATCATTTCATAAGTAATGATTTCTCATATCCACCCCAACATTTCATAAAACCAACAATTCATACCCTCTTATCCACCTAACTCAATCATGTTCATTCTTTAATCATGAATTCATAATCACCCGTTTTGGTATCAATAAATCAAACATATTGCCAGATATCATGCTTCATATTATAAACTCATTTTGCCCATAACGAGTATAACTCAACATATTTTCACCAAACAAAGATCATGGATCAACCAAAATATATCAACATATCTTAAGAACTACATATTAAAGTCTGGGCTCAATGTAATGATAAATAAAATATATATGAAATTTTTACCATGATAATATTATGCATCTACAATCAACTTGTTTTATTTTATTTTCATCCTATTATAGATTTTTCTTTACCCCAATTGGTCACCGGAGAGGACCCAGATGTCTGAACGCATCAAACTCACCTTCGACGCCAGCACATATGACTAGTCACAACTGACTGGACCAGGCCAGGGCTGCTCTATGATCAGGGATGTGCCAACTCAGGTTTTTAAGGTTCCTCTATCCTACCAACAAAGGGAGGTCCTCAATAATTAACAATTTATTTATCTAATTTATCTACCTTATTTTCTTATGCTCTAAATCTTAAAATGCTTAATTTTACTTCCTCTCACAACAACCTCAACCAGTATCTGTATATCTATTTAATACCCATATACAAGTTATTACAGAACCCTTATTCCAAACCTCCCAACAAGATCAATTTCAGCCAACAAACTCATTCAATAAATTCATCACAATAAACATCCATAATAGAATTCATACAAGATAATTATAAACAATTAACAATAATAAAACATTACAATAAATGGTCATAGAAGAATACAATATTTGACAATCATAAAAATAATCTTAATATAAAAATTCATGGGGAAACAAGAAGTTGAATCTGGCAGAGCCGGTTAGACAACTTCTAATCCATCCAAAAATACAATATAATTAAATAACAAGAACAATAACATGTATGGGGAAATAAGAAGTTGAATCTGGCAGAGCCGGTTAGACAACTTCTAATCCTTCCAAAAATGCAATAAAATAAATAAGTAAAGCAATAAATAGTTTGGGGAAACAAGAAGTTGAATCTGGCAGAGCCGGTTAGACAACTTCTAATCCTTCCAAAATGCAATAAAATAAATAAGTAAAGAAATAAAACGTTTGGGGAAACAAGAAATTGAATCTGGCAGAGCCGGTTAGACAATTTCTAATCCTTCCAAAATACAAAAATAAACAACTAATAACATACAAATGGCATAACATAATCAATATCACGTTTTACAACTATCACACTTGGATATCAACACAAAAGCATACTCTCATTTAAATTCAAAATCATACAGAAACAAAATACTCCATAATCAAGATTTAAGATCAGACAAAAGCAAAATATAGCATATTCAAGACTCAAGATAATACAAAAGGAGATACTCAAGGTTAGCTTCCCTTACCTCTATTACAGACTTAATCTCCTCGCTCTCTGAAAACTTCCAGAATATCCCCTTTGAAATTAGAAATTCTTCCAACTCTCTTCTCTCAAAAATTTTCTAAGTTCTTTGGTGTAAATTTTCAGCCTCCCCCCTTGGCTATTTATAGTAAAAAATTTTACTATTCATTTTTACTATTCATTTTTACTATTCATTTTTTTTATTCATTTTACTATTACAAAAATAATTTTTTATTTGCAAATTGGTGAATTCTGATCTCAAAGCTACGTGGAACACTTATCCTTTCCAAAAATAATTTTTTTTTTACTATTCACTTTTTACTATTCACAATTTACTATTCACTATTTACTTTTTTTTTTTTTAATTTAGTATCTGACTTACAAATATTTTCAAGGATCTTACAATCTCCCCAACAACAATTATTTTCGCCCTCGAAAATTATTTATTTAAACAAAGACTATTTAACAAAAGAATACTTACAAAAGAGATATGGATTTTCAAAAACCATTGCTCTGATACCCAACAGTGTAACACCCCGATTTAGGCGTTACAATTTATTTTTCCACAAAAATACATATATAACTTTTCTTTAACAATTTTCAACACCAACAAAATATTAAGTGCTTTATTACAACACAAGTCTTCTGAAATAAAATTTCACACAATTCATAAACTTCTGAAATTTAAAATTTCACACAGTTTGAAATTTCAAAACATATTTATTTAGAAATCCCCCATGTCTCTCTTTTTTTTTTTTTTCACAGATCTCTCATCTTCTAAGCAAGTCCAGAACCATCTGCTAATTCATCTTAAATAGTTTCTGCTCCCGTATAATATCACACATTATACGATCATTGCATTCACATACACAAACACAAACAATAGGGTGAGCTAACTGAAACAAGCATACAATCCATTCACAATCCGTTAATAATACATCCACAGTATTCAATACAGTTAACCACACCCACTCAACATATTATCACAATATCATTGCTCAACAATTTTACTATTCCACTTATCAAAGTATTACAACTTCACCTCATCCGACCTACTTACCAAAGTAGTACAAACCAAGTTATTCTCTCTACTTATCAAAGTAGCACCGCAAGACAATACTGTCTACTTATCAAAGCAGCACAGTATAATTAATTCGCCTACTTACCAAAGTAGCATAAAACAAGATCTTCTGTCTACTTACCAAAGTAGCACAGTATAGTTAATCTGCCTACTTATCAAAGTAGCCCGATTTATATCATTCTCTTTATCTCTTCATTCATCATCTCATCCTGCCTACTTATCAAAGTAGCGCAAATCACCCTGCTTACTTACCAAAGTAACGCAGACCCAACATCTACTCGCCTACTTACCAAAGTAGCGCAAACCAACATCATTTATACTATTTCAACAAATTATTCATAATCAAGCACAACCCATCCAAAACTAATCATATTCAACAAGCATAAGAGAACCAGTGAACTTTTCTCAATTCCCTTCTGTCTACTTACCAATGTAGCATAAATTAACCAAATTACATTTTCCTAACATATCATTCATAACCAATCACATGCCATCTCAACCACTAATCCCGAACCAATCATGCTCAACAAGCACATAATAACCAATCAACATATCTCAGTTTCAATCCTGCCTACTTACCAAAGTAGCACAAATTAACCAAATTACCTTTTTCAACATATTATTTATCGGCGATCTAAACTAATCAAACTAATCAACAACATGTTTAGATCATATGGTAAGCTTTTCAGTCCAATCCAACGGTTAATGAGGCGGAAATCATCAATTTTGTATAAATGATCCAAAACATAAATTAAACAGTATTGAGATCCCTCAGAAGGTACGAAATTAATATCTCTAAATCTGTAACTCCGATCTAAAATCCGAACGGTCGAAGTACACCACTATCTCTTAAGAACAACATACTAAAATTTCAGATTAATCTAACGGTTATCTAAATAGATATGAAGATTTTACCGAGGTAACTCAGAGACAGAATTTTAAGTGGTTCTCGGTTAAACTCAAAATGCGGAATGAATTCCTCTAAGCACAGACATCTAATTCCAAATCTGAATGGTCAAGATCACCTAATATGTCTTATGAACTACATACTAAAGTTTGGGCTCAATCTAACGGTAAATGAAATATCTATGAAATTTTTACCATTATAACTTAAGAACAGAATTACAGTGTTCATCAAATATTTCCAACTTTCGAAATTTCTTTCTCTAAGCATAGACCTTCAATTACAAATCCGATCGGTCACAGTGTATTAATATGTCTTAGGGATCCTATATCAAATTTTGAGGTTGATCTAACAGTCAAATAGGTCAGAATCTATATTTTACTGAGACAACTTAGTAACAGAACTACAGGGGTAACTAAATTACTCAAACTTATAGGATTTATTTATCCAAGTACAGACTTTTATTTTCAAATCCGAACGGTCAAAGTTTAGTAATATGTCTTAGGATTCACATATTAAAATTTTAGCTAAATCCAACGGTGAAAAAAATTAATAGAAATTTATTACCACAGTAACTCGAAAATAAGAAATTATAATCATGAAAACCAAATTTTACACAAGTCAATAGATAACTACCATTACCAAATTTTTAACATATTCATATTCATATTCATGATCATAACAAGAAAGGATTAGCTCCCCTTCATCAAAGTCAAGCAATTGGAACCATATTTCTAACCACAAAATTCTAGAAATTAAGTTGAGTTAGCTCCCCTTACCTCATGAAGACTAAAACACCTTAAACTCTTCTTCAAAGAGAGCAACTCCTCTCCTCCTTGCTAGACCAAGTCAGCCTCCACTCTTAAGACACTTAGGATTTCGTTCACCGCCCACCAAGGACCTCTCTACTCTCCCCCAAAACTCCAAATCTGATTTGGAATTGAAAGAAGATGTCTTAGACAACTAAGGACCCATGCACTTGGCACATAGCAATAATAAACAACCAATGGACCATCCTAAACCATTTTCCAGCCCTAAAACATGGTAGGAAAGTCTCCAAAGGGTCCCAAAATGTTCTCCTAGTCCAGAACACAACCTACCCACTCCAAAAAGTCGCAACTTGTAAAAATACACCTAAAATTAAGGTTGGACGCTAGCCCTTGGACAGCAAAACTGTCACGTTTTCCCCAGCTCGGTTAGACCCCTTCCCGAAGTCCAAAATATGCGTAGGAGTAGTCAGATTGAAACTCTTTGAGTCTAGTTTCCAATAAAACAAGAATCAACTCAATTGATATTTTACTAAGAATAATAATTTCACTCCCCAAAGTCCCAAAATATTTTCGAAAACCATTGCTCTGATACCAAAATGTAACACCCTAATATTTTAAAGGGTATTACTGATAGTAGAGACTAAATTAATTTGATATATTTTATAAACCATCAAACTTTATTTCAATTCTCCCAAAGTACAATACCAAACTTACAAACTTCAAACAATATAGTCTTCACCACTTAACATAAATTCGAATTTCAACTTATAAGTTTTACACAACATAATTTTTTCCAATACAAATTTATTCTTTTTACAAAATATCCCTGAAAGTTTTTCCCCGCGTTTCTCTCATCTCTAAGCTTTTTCAACCGCATCTGCGACATTATCTATTCACATATAACATGAGTTATATGATCATAGCACAAACAAATAAGGGTAAGCCAACCATATCATAAAATCATTAAACTTGTAATAAAAATATTATAATCATGTATTTCTGCAATTGATAAAATATCATTATTCCGATGTCATTAATTCATCATTATCAAAATCATCTTTCTCATTTCCATAAATCTTACAAGTGTTCCATGCTTACTCATGAAGCCTTATGGTCAGACCGCTCTCTGCCTGCTTCCTTAAGCCTCACTTATATACTATGTCTTACTTTCTGAAGCCTTATGGTCAGACCCCTCTCTGCCTGCTTCTATAAAACTTACGAATCATATGTTTATGTCAAAGCCTTATGGTCAGACCACTTTCTGCCTGCTTTCATAAACCTCAAGTGTTACTTTGCTCATACCAAACTCTCATGGTATAACTCGAACAAACTACCCCCGGTAGTAAACATCATTTCATAAGTAATGATTTCTCATATCCACCCCAACATTTCATAAAACCAACAATTCATACCCTCTTATCCACCTAACTCAATCATGTTCATTCTTTAATCATGAATTCATAATCACCCGTTTTGGTATCAATAAATCAAACATATTGCCAGATATCATGCTTCATATTATAAACTCATTTTGCCCATAACGAGTATAACTCAACATATTTTCACCAAACAAAGATCATGGATCAACCAAAATATATCAACATATCTTAAGAACTACATATTAAAGTCTGGGCTCAATGTAATGATAAATAAAATATATATGAAATTTTTACCATGATAATATTATGCATCTACAATCAACTTGTTTTATTTTATTTTCATCCTTATAGATTTTTCTTTACCCCAATTGGTCACCGGAGAGGACCCAGATGTCTGAACGCATCAAACTCACCTTCGACGCCAGCACATATGACTAGTCACAACTGACTGGACCAGGCCAGGGCTGCTCTATGATCAGAGATGTGCCAACTCAGGTTTTTAAGGTTCCTCTATCCTACCAACAAAGGGAGGTCCTCAATAATTAACAATTTATTTATTTAATTTATCTACCTTATTTTCTTATGCTCTAAATCTTAAAATGCTTAATTTTACTTCCTCTCACAACAACCTCAACCAGTATCTGTATATCTATTTAATACCCATATACAAGTTATTACAGAACCCTTATTCCAAACCTCCCAACAAGATCAATTTCAGCCAACAAACTCATTCAATAAATTCATCACAATAAACATCCATAATAGAATTCATACAAGATAATTATAAACAATTAACAATAATAAAACATTACAATAAATGGTCATAGAAGAATACAATATTTGACAATCATAAAAATAATCTTAATATAAAAATTCATGGGGAAACAAGAAGTTGAATCTGGCAGAGCCGGTTAGACAACTTCTAATCCATCCAAAAATACAATATAATTAAATAACAAGAACAATAACATGTATGGGGAAATAAGAAGTTGAATCTGGCAGAGCCGGTTAGACAACTTCTAATCCTTCCAAAAATGCAATAAAATAAATAAGTAAAGCAATAAATAGTTTGGGGAAACAAGAAGTTGAATCTGGCAGAGCCGGTTAGACAACTTCTAATCCTTCCAAAATGCAATAAAATAAATAAGTAAAGAAATAAAACATTTGGGGAAACAAGAAATTGAATCTGGCAGAGCCGGTTAGACAATTTCTAATCCTTCCAAAATACAAAAATAAACAACTAATAACATACAAATGGCATAACATAATCAATATCACGTTTTACAACTATCACACTTGGATATCAACACAAAAGCATACTCTCATTTAAATTCAAAATCATACAGAAACAAAATACTCCATAATCAAGATTTAAGATCAGACAAAAGCAAAATATAGCATATTCAAGACTCAAGATAATACAAAAGGAGATACTCAAGGTTAGCTTCCCTTACCTCTATTACAGACTTAATCTCCTCGCTCTCTGAAAACTTCCAGAATATCCCCTTTGAAATTAGAAATTCTTCCAACTCTCTTCTCTCAAAAATTTTCTAAGTTCTTTGGTGTAAATTTTCAGCCTCCCCCCTTGGCTATTTATAGTAAAAAATTTTACTATTCATTTTTACTATTCATTTTTACTATTCATTTTTTTTTATTCATTTTACTATTACAAAAATAATTTTTTATTTGCAAATTGGTGAATTCTGATCTCAAAGCTACGTGGAACACTTATCCTTTTCAAAAATAATTTTTTTTACTATTCACTTTTTACTATTCACAATTTACTATTCACTGTTTATTTATTTTTTTTTTAATTTAGTATCTGACTTACAAATATTTTCAAGGATCTTACAATTTCAAGTGTTGGTAGAATGAATGCAGGGAGCTTAGTCTTAGAGGTTATCTTAACACTATAACGATCGTTCATTCTCAAGTAGAGAAGATTGACACATGTGGTAAGAGTAGAAAGAGGTCTTAGTCTTTGGTGCTTCCAGTATGATCTAAGGTGTGGAACAAACTAACCTTGTGAGTGTGGTAAGATGAAATCCATTAGCAATGGTTTTGCAAAACAGTAGAAGCCACCATATGTGCACAACCCGTCATAGTTTGATATTCATTCTAAGTCTGGATAGTCCAGTCTAGATTATTGCATGTTAATTTGGTTTTATTTATATTATAATTTATTCATGTATGAAATGTCTTGAGTTTATGATGACTTGTTATTGCATCTAGCTTACATTTACTTTTGTCCTTGTTTGTTTCTGTGTGTTTTCTCTTTTGCGATGATCACCTAAAATGGTGTGAGCTTAGGGAAAACGTCTTTTCAATTGTTTCATCGTGATGTTGAGAGTGAAACAGCAACATAGATAGAGTTTTGTTCTCTAAATATAAGATATTCTTCGTCTGTAGTCAATAATTTCTGATAAATTATCATCGGTATAATCTTTTATTTCATTAAAACAAAATATTACATTTAAAGGATTTGATTTGAAGTGATTGTATTTCATAATTCCTTGTATTAATATGTTATTAATGTGTTTTTTTATATAGTGTAAATAATTTAAGAGAATTCTATTTTTATAATAATTATGATTATTCTTATGATATAGTTTTAATTATATCGGTAGTGGCTATTTTACACTTTTCTTCAAGCAAACCCAATACACTGAAAGTGTGAACACATTTTAACAGCATTCATTTCCATGAAAAACAAAGATGGAGAAAACAATTGAATTGTTAGGTAGGATAAGGATGTTGAGTTGATGCAGTATAGTACCATTATGACTGACAAACTTCTTTAATTGAAGAATCAAAGTAGTGTCCATAATGCATCAAATTGCCAAACCTAAATTACTCCAACTTCAGGAAACATGTGACGGTCATTGTTTCTTCTTCTTACATATACAGGTATAAGTATTAATTGTTTACTTGTTTGCAGGGTTGCAGCCATAGCTAGGTACTGATACATCTTTCACTTAATAGATATTTATGATACAGTATTTTCCTTTTATTTATTCTTTTTAATAACGTGGATTGTATATATATATTTTTAAAAATTTAATATGATCTCTTTTATTATATCACCTTCGTTTAAGTCTTGTTTGAGAGGATTCGAGAGAAGTTGAAGATAAATTTTTTTGTTATTTATTTGAGTGAATTTGGAGGTAAATGAGAGTGAATTTGGAAATAAAATTTATGAGAATTAGTATAGAATTGTATTGACGTGACAAATTAAAAAAAAATTATTTCCAAATTCACTATCATTTACTTCCAAATTTATTCAAATAAACGACAAAAAATTTTATCTTCAAATCCTCTCAAATCTCATATCCACTCTCTCAAATCCACTCAAAAAAACATAATATATTTTAGGCTTAATACCCTTGTCCCCAGTTTTGCTTGAAAATATCAAATTAGTCCATCCTTTAAAAAAAATGCGTCAATTACGTCCTCACTTAATAAAATTTGCATCAATGAAATTTCTTCCGTTAAATCCGTACAAACAACGTTAATTAAAGAAAAAAATAATAATTAACGTCATTTGTACGGATTTAACAGAGGAAATTTCATTTATGCAAATTTTATTAAACGAAGACGTAATTGACGCATTTTGTAAAAGATAAACTAATTTAACATTTTCGAACCAAATTAGAGACAAAATAAGATATTAAACCTACATTTTAATACAACAATACACTCTTTATATATATATATATATATATATATATATATATATATATATATATATATATATATATATATATATATATATATATGTTGTTGAACCCAAAAAAAAATAAAATAGAATGATATTAACGTTTATCTATCTTAAAAAATACATTGATTTTTTTTCTGAAAAACATACGAATCACATCAGATAAAAAATAAATAAAAATAAAACATTAGATATTTTCACAAATACAAATATTATCAAGCCTACATCATATTGACCTTTCACTAACATGTAGTTACTCGTTACATTTCATCTGCAATAGTAGAAAATTTCCGTCATTAGAAAGTTGATACAATTAACGAGGCATCTGTCAAGGGAAAAGCAGCATTAAATTTGGTGGGGCCAATTTGCCTATTAATTTTCAGATTGGTCTTTGTAACAAAGACACCGTCCATGTCATATTAACTTCAAATATACTGCTTCAGATTTTCTTGGTTCCCAGAGGTCCACCAACCTGCAATCATCATTACTAACAGTAATTTTGTATAGCATATATAAAATTTTTTTAGAGTTTAATATATTTTTAAATTTTAATATATATTAAATCTTAAATTTTAAAATAATAAATATAATTTTTTAATAAATTTGAACTTTTTAAAATGAGTGTATCTGTATTATTATTTTTAAAATTAAAATATATCAAAATTTAGTAATTAACAATTTTAATTTCGTTTCTTATTAAAACAAGATTAGTTTCTTATTAAAACAAGGACGTTTCAATCCATACGTCTAACTTTTTTTTCAAAAGGACTATTATGTCTTGTGAAAATATTTAATGGATTTAAAAAATTAAGACTTTATCGAATTTTAAAATTCAATTAAAATTTTATTGAATTTTAATAAAAATTTAATTAAATTTCATAATTTGATTAAAATTTTATCAAATTTTGAATGAATAATGATATATTAACCATCTTTTTAATAATCTTTCAATCTATATAAATTATTTCTCATTATTTTATTAATTCATATATTTAAAACATATTCATTATAAACTACTATCACATATGTTATTGTAAAATATTGTAAAAAAAAAAATCGTTAAGAAAACATTTTCCATTCGAAATTTAATGTTTTGAAACATGAGAATCTCAAAAAACAATGTTTTCATGCAACTATGCAACTCAACACTACCTCTTTCCTTAAAAATCTCTCCACAAGCAAACAATACCAGCACTTCTCAAACTCAACCGACAATGTTTTGGAGGTAAAGAGTATATAAAAAAAAACATTGAATTTGAGGATATTTTCGGTAACTTAAAAATGTAGGGAGAAAGCTTGGACATACACGGTGAAACACCCTGAAAAATATTTAACTTTAATTTTTAACTACATATAATATAATAACATGAAAAGTCACTGATCGAGCATCTCCTATTAAACACTCTTAAGAAATTATTACGGTTGTTAGATAAAGGCCAAACCCAGAGTTTTTGAAGTAGTGTTATATTTGAGAAAGTTCAGAAGATAAGGACGCGAAAAAGAAGGTAATAAATCCCTAGAGGCAGCAGTACCTGATGCAACCAGAGCTTCATGGACTGTCAAAATCGTCACAGACAAATAAGCTATACTATACGACTCTTGAGTAAATTGTAAGTCACGATCATCAATATGTAAGAGGAAACTAATTGACATAACCTGTTAAAATTGCATGGACCACATATAAAGTTTACAATGCAAATACTTTTCCTTCATAAGTTCTTATGTAGCGTGATCATCAAGAACAGACAGGAACTAAGGACTTCCAAGAAAAAATAAATGCCAACAAATATCATCAAATAAAATACCCACTTGTTGTGGAATATAGGGTTGAGATCTCCACAAAACGTTTTTTCACGCTTTCTTCTGAGTTAGCTTAGGTTATCATGGATCACGCTTTTATTTTTAAATTTCAAGATGAGATTGTGATTAATACTAATTACAACCTATTTTTTATTAATAATTTTTACCAATAATTTTAATTGAAAATAATGTTTAGAAGTTCTTATGGTTAGAGTGATCCGATTAATCTCTCATTTTCATGATCGTGCGATCAGGTAATAAACCATTTACTAACCATCTTAATTGAAGAGTGCTTGATGACAGCCTATTCGAACCTGTTGTCCCTGATCTTATCCTGGCTACTCTATACATCCGTATGTACTGATAAATAATTACTAAATTTTGCCTATTTGGACTTTTCCATATGAACTAAGATACCCCTCGTAACATATTCTGGTGCTGTATTAAATTCAATAGGACCCTTTGGCTATTAATTTTCAAACTTGTCTTAGCCATCAAGGCAATGCAATTCCAATGCCATCGTTCATGTTTCATCCACCACAAGTTATACCTCATCACGTTCTTGGTTTAGAAAGGTCCAGCACCTTCTCTTTTCCACCACCAATGCGTAGTACTTCCACCTAAGTTAACTAACCAACCTTCCAACCATGTGATGAGCATCACCACCTTTTCTTCTTTCCTCGTCCAAAATACACACACTCTCTCTCTCTCTCTCTTCAATTGTGACATAACAATCAAGACCTTTTTTCCGTAGCTACAACTTCTTCATTCACTAATAATGGCAGATGATAACTCTACCAAGAGAAACTCCAGCGTTCAGCTCCTAGAAGAACTAGAGGCCCTTAGTGAAAGCCTTTACCAATCCTCAAACACAGCTAGAAGAACTGCTTCATTAGCTCTACCAAGAGCTTCACCTCCTCTTGTCTCGTCTGCTGAAGATGACAATGACACTGCTAAAATTGACAGCAAACAAAGCAACAAAACTCGGTCTCGCCGCATGTCCTTGTCTATATGGCGATCAAAGCCAAAGCCTGAAGATGCCAAGGCAACTCCTACTCAGCCAGAAGCCAAAAAGTTTAGTGACACCGAAAATTCAGGTGAAAAGAAAGGAATTTGGAGCTGGAAGCCTATGAGGGCCATTTCACATATTGGAATGCATAAACTCAGCTGTTTGTTTTCTGTTGAAGTGGTCACTGCTCAAGGGCTTCCTTCTTCCATGAATGGACTGCGGCTTTCTGTTTGTGTTAGAAAGAAAGAGACCAAAGATGGGAGTGTTCAGGCGATGCCATCAAGGGTTGATCAAGGTGCTGCAGATTTTGAAGAGACCCTTTTCATAAGGTGCCATGTTTATTGCAACCATGGTAGTGGAAAGCAGCTTAAGTTTGAGCCAAGGCCATTTTGGATATACCTTGTTGCAGTTGATGCCAAAGAGCTTGGTTTTGGAAAGAACTTTGTGGACTTGAGCCAGTTGATTCAGGAATCCATTGAGAAAAGCCAGCAAGGGACGCGTGTGAGGCAGTGGGACACAAGCTTTGGCTTATCAGGGAAGGCAAAAGGAGGAGAACTGGTTCTGAAACTTGGCTTCCAAATCATGGAGAAAGATGGAGGAGTTCAGATATATAACCCGGAAGAGAATTTTAAGTCTAGCAGGTTCAAAAATCTCACTTCTTTTGCTCGCAGACGCTCTAACTCATCATTTAGCTTGCCTAGTCCAAGAATAACAAGCAGAAGAGATGGTTGGACTCCTTCACAGAGAAGGTTAGCAGAAGACATTCAAGGTGTGGATGATTTTAATCTTGATGATCCACTGTTTCATGACGCCCGTCCCTCTACCGAGAAACTTGATGGTGGCAATGAGATGGTGGAGGATTTTGATCTGCCGGATTTTGAGATTGTTGATAAAGGAGTTGAGGTTCAAGAGAAGAAAACATATGAAGGAGAAGGATCTGAGAAATCCATTAAAGTGAAATCAGCTACAAGTGAGGTTGTCAAGGAAATAGTGCATGATCAGTTGCGCCAGACTAGACTAACTGAGCTTGAGTCAATTGCCAAGCAAATAAAGGATCTTGTGTCCATGATGGGAGAAGATAACAAAAATTCCACAAAAGGTGATGAAACTGAGTCACTAAGATTGGATTCTGATGAAGAAACTGTGACAAAGGAATTTCTTCACATGCTTGAGGATGAAAATATCAGAGGTTTCAAAACCAACCAATCTGAAAAAACTCCATCAGAAGTTACAGAGTTAGAATCTGAAGTGTATCTCCCAGATCTTGGCAAGGGCTTGGGGTGTGTAGTTCAAACAAGGGATGGAGGCTACTTAACATCTATGAATCCTTTGGATAAAGTTGTAGCTAGAAATGAGACTCCAAAGCTAGCAATGCAGATGTCAAAGCCTTATGTGTTGCCGTCAAATCAGTCCCTAAATGGGTTAGATTTGTTTCAGAAATTGGCTGGCATTGGTCTTGATGAGCTCAGCTCTCAAGTTTTCTCCATGATGCCCCTAGATGAACTGATGGGTAAAACTGCAGAACAGATTGCATTCGAAGGCATTGCTTCAGCCATCATACAAGGAAGAAACAAAGAAGGAGCCAGTTCAAGTGCCGCTCGTATAGTTTCTGCCCTGAAGGGCATGGCAAATGCAATGAGTTCAGGAAGACAAGAGAGGATTTCAACAGGACTTTGGAATGTGGATGAAACTCCACTTACAGCAGAGCAAATTCTAGCCTTCACAATGCAAATGATTGAGTTCATGGTGGTCGAAGGGTTGAAAATCCAAGCTGATATGGCAGAGAAAGAAGCTCCCTGTGATGCTTCACCACTCTGGACAATGGAAGGAAACAAAGACAAGGATCTATTAGGTTCTGCTGTTTCACTAGAGGATTGGATCAAAGATCAAAGCTACACTAGCTCTGGTAGAAGTTCTGATGGTGAGCCTTCAAATATCACACTCATGTTTGTTGTCCAACTAAGGGATCCAATAAGAAGATTTGAAGCAGTTGGAGGTCCTGTGATGGTGCTTATTCATGCAGCAGGTGAAGACACAAGGGGAAGTGATTACCACCCAGATGATGAAGAGAAAAGGTTCAAGGTAACAAGCATGCACGTGGGAGGATTGAAGGTGAGGAGTGCTACAAAGAACAACAGTGAATGGGACAGTGAGAAGCAAAGGCTAACTGCAATGCACTGGTTGATTGAAAATGGGTTGGGGAAGGCAAAGAAGAAAGGCAAGCATGCATTGGTAAAAGAGCAAGGATTTTTGTGGAGCATTTCATCAAGTATAGTGGCTGACATGTGGCTCAGAACCATGAGAAATCCAGATGTTGATTTGCTTGTGAAGGAATAAGGATATCCACTGTGCTGTTAATTATGCAGGTAGTTTTAGCAGTTTACGATATATACAACTACGCAATCTTGCAAACATGTCGCATGCGTGGGCTCCAGAAAAAAATTTAATAGAATATTCTTGTTAGTGCATGAGGTTTATAGATAAAATAATTGTGCCAAATAATTATTCGTGGGTCATATTTTGCTAATTGCTTTTTGTAGAACCAATAAAAACCTGGTATCAATTTTCTCACATTCCTCACATCCAACCATTGATAACAACTTTTTGTCTCTTCTTTGATTGATTTGAGAAAATGCTGTTCTTGTAGTATATATAAATTTTCTACTCTCGCTTATAATTGATGTTTGAATCAAATGTATTGTGACTTAGTACGAGAATTTTGCTTAAACCAACAAAGCGAGCATGCCGTTTCCTTCAAATCTTACCACTACAGAGGATGAAGCCACTCTTTTTCTAATTTCAGAGCTCTTCCCTTCAAACAATCATCATGAGCTCTTGCTAATCCGTTCATTTCATTCCATCTCAAGAGTTAATTGCGGGATTCAAAAACAGTGAAAGAGGTTATTCAAGATAATAGCGAGTTTCTTGTTGCACCACTGCTCTTTACTTAAGGATTTTGAGTTAAAAAATGTTTTTATAACTTATTTGAATGAAATCTTTATAGTTATGTATGGACTCTTTCTAATATGATCACTTGAAGAACTTAATAATTAATGTTGTTTGTGAAGATAAAGTAAGATAATTGTGGATAAGATATTTGGATTTCAAGAGAAAGTTCGTAATGTGTGGTAAAGACTTACGTTTGAACAGAAGATTGAGAAAAATTGAAGTGTAAAGATAAGAGTCTTGTGGTAGGTGGAGATGAATGAGATGAATAATAAATTATATGACAAATTCATTATTTTTAAAGTTTTGTATTGAAAGTGACGTAAGTATTCTTTTACAGCTAAATTAATTAAAATCTATCTTTCACTTACATTTGTGGAGAATATGGTCTGAATATTTGTTTGACATACACTAAAAAAAATTGATATTTAGTGAATGTTATTAGGTGGAGTTATAAAAACTCTTCACAAATTAACATTATTTAAGATGATTATAATGAGTTGTTCGAAGGCTGATAATAAGGGAATGAGTATACACCTACCCATGCTCATGCCACTTCTTTATAGATTCAAATATTAATTAAATAAATTTTCACATAAAATAAAAATACAGCAAAGAAAACATTATATCATCAATTATTAAAGTTCAAAAGGATATAATTTTTTTTCTCTATTTTCAAAATGTCAAGAAAGAAATTAAAATTACATAAATATCAAATAACAACTGTATACAGGTGAAATAATTACATAAAAAGAGTAAAAGTGATGAAATGTGTGTCTTATAACTAAATTACAAAATTAAGGGTCAAACACAATAAATTTGTTAAAATACATAACAAATTAAAAGTGTTTTAGTAATTTAAAAAGAGGACTGAGTATGTGAATAGAAACATGATGAATATATACATACTTATCCCTATCCTCATACTCAATTTAAAATATTGAATATAACTCATACCTATACGTATAGAAGAGAGTTACATCGATGATCTAGTGCTTGGAAATCCCATAGAAAAATGCAAAAGAAAAAAAAATACAAAAAAGGCAAAGTCAAAGTCATGTTAGTTTGCTAGTATTTTACAAATGATCCTTTGTAAATCTTAACCCTAAAGTCATCTATAAAAAATTGGAATTATTTGAAACAAGAATAAGAAGGAAATGAGAAGATTCATACTAAATTTGATAAGTTTGATAAGGGAATTTAAGTAGTTAAGGATAAAAGAGTTTGAGAAAATTGAAAAATACTCAAACAAATTGTTGAATATTGTTAACAAGAGGTAAGATTATTTGTTAAAGAGGAGTATCCTAATCATTGACTTGTTGATAAAATTATAGTAGTAGTGTCAAATAGATACAAAACAACTTGTACTACTTTGTTTAGCAACACAAATGACTTATTAACATTTATTTTGATGAAAGTGATGCATGTCTTGCAAGTACAATAACAATAAAGATTAATAAGAAGATTGTATTGTTTAAAGTATTTTACTTCATAATGTTAAAGGGGCTTTCAAAGTTAAGAACTACAAAAGGAATAAATACACCTAAAATATCAATACACATATTTTTCTATCTTGTTTGTATTGTAAGAAAAATAATCACCAGTATAACAAGTGTTGGTGAAGGTCAGATGTGATACAAAATGTTACATAAACGGTCCGCTGAGACAAGCAAAAGAGATACATCTTCAAAAACATGTAAAAGTTGCAAATGATGAATTGGAACAGGAACTAGTTCTGGCAATGTTTTGTTATAACCAAATCTATAGAAAATTAGCTTATAGACAATGGTTGTAAAATTACATGACTCATGATTGAAAAGTTTCCAAAGAACTCAATAAATTAAATATTTTTTAAAATAAGAATTGAAAATGCAGAACAAATTGTTGTGAAAGTATAGAACAATTACAGTTAAAATTTATTTAGGTGTCAATTTAATCTTTGATATCTTGTATGTTCTTGATATTATAACTATTAGAGAAAGGTCCTAACATGTTCTTTCAAAATAAACTTTGTATGGTTAAAGTTGCCAATACCTAAAAATATTCTAAGTTTATATGGAAGGCAAAAGTTTTACTTTGGATTCATGAAAGAGGAGATTACTATAAATGAAAAAGATCTAACAGGGATAATATCTCTTGAAGAAATTTGACGTGAAATATAAAAAAGTAGATGATAAATCACGTTCTAACATCCATCAAATGTTCTATGTTACTACCATTTATACAATAAAAAATATTAAATTGAAAGAAGATGTGGTCTAATGAGAAAACATGAAAGAATGTTCTAATATTAAGTTTGGAAAATGATGATATCAATATTATACTCAAGAAAAATAAAATGATAGATAATAAATCATGAAGGTGATCGTCAAAAATTATTATAATAATATAAAATTTGAGTTTTTATAATTCAGAACTCTAAAAAGTTCTTACAAAATTAAAACTCAATTTTCTTTTAAAATTCATATATATTAATAACAATTCAATTACATCTTTATGAGCCAAATTATGTAAGACCGAGAATAATCCTCACTATGTAACTTGTAATATTCCCTAATAATTGACTTCTTCCCTAATATAGTTTTTAATGCCGAATATATGTATAAGTATTTTTCACAGTGAGATGATTCACATTTTTTTATCTTTTCATGTGACCATTCAACTACTTACTTAAATCTAATAAAAATCACAAAAAAAAAAATATCTAAAATTACATGGACCCTCTCAAGATTACGATCTCATAAAAGAAAGATGAGGACAAGATTTTTAAGTAAAAAGAATAAAAAAAATATCAAAATTCAAAATTATTATAATACTATATTATTTATTATTCATATTTAGAAAATTAAAATTGAAGTATTATATATATTTGATATTATTGGACTTGATATATATTACAGAAATAAAATAAAATGATAACCTCATCCATATAGTATATTTTTTTAATTATATTTTTAAAATTCAAAATCTGAACAGATTATGAAAATTTTAAATATAAAGTTAAAAAAATTACATTGAATAAAAGAAATTATAAACAATATATAAGAAAGACACCCATTATCTTAAAGTTAAAAAAATTTAAGTTGAAGATATTGTTTAAGTCATAACCTTCTAAGTTGAAGATATTGTTTAAGTCATAACCTCCATAAAGAAGAATGGAAAGATATATATGAGTTTCACAGTTTCCATTATTTACAAACATGGATATTGAGATGTTTTTTTATATAGTCAAACAATACTTATACTGGAATAGATAATACTTGTCTTCGACAAACAATACTTATACTGGAATAGATAGCATTTAACCCGTGGTAACATTTGACTCCCGACATCGGAAACATGTTGTGTACTAAATTATCTTAGGAATATATTAATGTTCACAAGATCTATCCAGTACAAAATGCTTGGGTGCATCCATTGTATTTTTTTTAGAGTGATAAGTCATTTAAGAATACTTCAAGAAATGAAATTTTTAAAATATATAAGAGAAAATGAGGAAACATAATGTTGAAAAACTCGAAAGGAAATACTAATGGAGAAGTGAGAATACTTTGTCGGAGTAACTAAAAATAGGAGCATTAGAAAGATATATATTAACCATATTATAGTTTAAATAAAAAATAAAAAAGTATCATGTATGTTCATGAAATAATGGAGTTCCGTAATTGTATTTCATGAAAAATTATCCTTTTCAAAAGATGTTTACCAAAAAATCTTCATTGAGAAGAAAATTCCAGAAAGAGGAGAACACTTGTATGCACCACACATATATACATATAAACAGCTCCACCATCTAGAAGAACTAGGGCTTCCAACCAAAAATTAATGCCCAACAATCTCTAATCAAATAAAAATATCTATGCAGTGTACACGTGTGACTATACTGACAAGTAACCACTAAAATAATATTTGAAGTTACACATGTCAACTAAAATATTCCTTAACATATTCAACATTAAATTCAATTGGACCATTTGCCTTCAAACTTGTTTGGTCATCAAGGAATGCAATATCGCTCATGTTTTATCCACCACAAAATATACCTCATCACATTCTTGGTTCAGAAAGGTCCAACACCTTCACTGTTTCCGCCACCAATGCACAGTCCTAACACCAAATTTAACTCACCAACCTTTCAATGTGAGCATCACATTTTCTTCTTACTCCTCCCAAAACTGTCTCTTTGTTTTTGTAGCAGCTAATGATGTCAGAAGACAAGAGAAACTCCAATGTTCAGCTCCTACAAGAACTAGATGCCCTTAGGAAAACCCTTTACCAATCACACACCTCAAACACAACCAGAATAATAACAGCTTCCTTAGCTCTACCAAGACCAGCCTCGTCTCCTTTTGTCTCATCTACCGAAGATGACAATGACACTGCTAAAGTCAACAACAAACAAACCAACAAAACAAGGTCTCGTGGCATGTCCTTGTCTCCATGGAGATCAAAGCCAAACCTTGAACATGCCAAGGCAACTCTCATTCAGCCAGATACCATTAAGTTTGATGAGACGGCAAGCTCAGGTGAGAAGAAAGGGATTTGGAACTGGAACCCTTTGAGGGCAATTTCTCATATTGGAATGCATAAACTAAGCTGTTTGTTTTCTGTTAAAGTGGTCACTGCTCAAGGCCTTCCTTCATCCATGAATGGACTTAGGCTTTCTGTTTGTGTTAGAAAGAAAGAGACCAAAGATGGGAGTGTTCAGACAATGCCTTCAAGGGTTGATCAAGGCGCTGCAGATTTCGAAGAGATCTTTTTCATTAGGTGTCATGTTTACTGCTACCGTGGTAGTGGAAAGCAGCTTAAGTTTGAGACAAGGCCGTTTTGGATATACCTTGTTGCAGTTGATGCAAAAGAGCTTGGTTTTGGAAGAAACTGTGTGGATTTGAGCCAGTTGGTTCAAGAATCCTTTGAGAAAAGCCAGGAAGGAAAGCGTGTGAAGCAGTGGAACACAAGCTTTGGCTTATCAGGAAAGGCAAAAGGAGGAGAACTGATTCTGAAACTTGGGGTCCAAGTCATGAAGAAAGATGGAGATGTTCATATGTTTAGCCAAGAAGAGAATTTTAAGTCTGGCAGATTCAAAAAGCTTACCTCTTTTGTTCGCAAAAGATCCAATTCATTCAGCTTTACTAGTCCAAGAATAAGAAGCAGAAGTGATGCTTAGACTCCTTCGGAGAGAATATTATTATAGTAATATTATTATTTTATTGTTATTACAAGCATAAGATATTTTAATAATTTTTTTTAATAATTTTTTAGAATAAATAACATGTTTACTGTTTTATTATTTCGTATATTTAAAACTGATCAAATTGTTAAAATTTTCACAAAGAAAAAGAAAAATTGTTGAAAGAAAATTCTTTTTTATTATAATATAAAAATTACGAAAGTTAAGCTCATCCGAAAAATGTCCTTAGTAAAGTTCTCAAATCATAAAAAGATTAATATAACTGCTTAGAGGTAGCATACCTGTAAGGTTTATTTTCGTTTCAAACATAATATAAATTTATCAAAACAGTGTGTCAATTTGATCAATCTTGTACTAAATAAAAAAAACACTATATCAATAAAAATACTTCTATTTAGTAGAGATTTATTTTCTATTTTGTAAAATCTGCAAATTAATTTTCAGGGATTTTTCTCCCTATCGTTAAAGTCATAACTAATAATTATCGAAAGTTTTTTATGGTCCATGGTATCTTAATCAATTTATATTGCGCAGTTATTTTGTAGAGGATTTAAACTTCTATTATTTTGTGGAAGTTTGAAACTTTTGTTATTTTTAACTATTTTACTGCAAAGATTAATTTGATATTATTATTTTTTTACTTTTTCTTTCTTTAAAAAAATACAAAAATTTATTGATTTTATGATATTTCATCCATGACTATGTTCATAAAATTGTCACCACCTTACTCTACAAAGTAGGGTGCGTTCATTCCTTGTTAAACGAAACCTGAAAGGGTCTATTGCTTAACACTAGACGCCTTCCATTCACATCATTGTGCCTCCCAATGCTAAAACAAGTGTTGCTGCTGGCACAGAACACAAGCTTGTAACCCGCGTCAAATCTCTGAATGTTAAACGTTCCAGTCAATATCTTCTTCCCTGGATGATCTCTAGCACCACCAATTCCCACCCATTTCTCTGGGAAATCATCAGAAACCACCACCCATTTGGAAGATGAAGCACAAGAAGGTTTATCTACGAATGCAATATTCAAAGATTTTTGTGTGAAGATGGCACTTGTTCCTTGTTGGCTGAACGTCACTGCCTGGCCATGGTTAGACTCATCAGGAGTCTGTAGAACAGTAACAGGGCATGTTGAATTGCCAGAAAGACCTAATGCTACACCACCACCTTCTGGGCCAGAGAAAAATGGCAGAATGAAGTATTTTGCAGTAGAAGAAACGGGACTTTGTTGTGAGTCTACCACTTTCTCAGAAGTGTCTGCGAAGGATAATGTGAGGTTGATGATGGTGATGGCAAAGAGGAAGAAGAAGGAAAGGGTGAGTGATGGTGCAGACTTCATGATGTTTATGTGTTTTGCTGGTTTAGGTTTATGTCGATGATGTTTGTTTCTTGTTCAACCTCCTTTATAAAGATTCTCTTAGGGTTTCATTTCATATGAAGCAATTTTTCTTTTGAATATGTTGGTTGAAGATGCAAAATAAATACCTTTGACTCAGGTTTTGAAAGGTGTTTCCAAATTTATATAATTTTCTACTAATGTAGTTTCCCCTTTTTAATGTAATTAATGTTTTTTTCACGTTACTAATATTAGTAGTCAAAATTTTAATTTTTACCTATTTTGTTTTGTTATTTCTTTTAATAACTAACCATTTTTGTGGTGAATGCATTAATAAATTAATAACTACGTTTCATTGAATTTAAAGTGTTTTGCATAATGTAATGTAGATACTAATACAATTCAACCAATAAATCACTTTCTTTTATGTTGTAGATATTGTGTGAATTGTATTAGTACATTTTTTTACAAACTAATTAATTGACCAATTGAGAATATCCTTTTCCAATTTCAGTTTCATATAAAGACATTAATTATCTTTATCTTTAATGTGTTTGGAATCATTTAAATACGATGCTATCAACACATACTATGAAAAGAAGAAGATCGTTTGAAAATTTGTGAAGACACAACAAATTATAAAATTTTAATTTTAACCTCTCTAATTGACAACGAGTTTGCCAAAAAAATAAATAAATAAAGGAGTAACCGAGTATGAATTTAATATATTTCATTATATTGCAATACATAATAATTATTAAAATTATACTTAATCATATATAGATATAATTTAATTTTTATTTTAAAAAAACTAAAAATAACTTATAATAATTATATAAGGATATTGATGAAAAAAACATCTTTATTTAAATACATAATTTGTAATCCCAAATAAAATTATCTTTTCAAAATCCTTCATCTCCAATCCTTTGATAAGCAATCAATTTTTGTGACAATCATTATGTATTTCGCATCAATTATGATGACAAATTCATTTTTTAATATTTTCATATAAATGTTAGAATATGATTTCTATACTTTTTTTTAATAAAGTATTAAGTAAGATGATTATACTAAATGCATTTTGACATAAAGGGACTTGTTCAATTTTATTAAATAATACTCTTTAGAATTTGTATTGTTGGAGGAATTACTAGTACATTAAGAGGATACTGCACCGATTACTTTTGTTTTTAGGCACCGGTTCTACAACCGAGGCATATACCGGCGAGGTAAAAAGGGGTAGATTTTATGCCTCGGTTGTGAACTGAGTTAAAAAGAATAGGATTTATGCCTCGGTTTTTACATAACCGAGGCAGTAACTTGTTTTTTTTTTTTTTAAGCTTTAGGATGTTGTTGATGTTTGTTCTTATGTATCACCCATCTTCCACTGCCATCACCCATCTTTCACTGCCATCACCCATCTTCCACTTTCAGAGCTACCAACACAACAACGCAATTCCACATTTTCAGTGAAACAAGAATGATTCTCCACCAGCCTCTGTTCCTCTGTTCCTGGAGGTCTCAGCTCTGCCGCCACTCAAAAACTCCAATCAAAAATCCAAAAATTGAAACTCCAATAAAAAATCCAATCAAAAATCCAAAAATTGAAATCGGAACCCTAGACGAATCGGAACGACCACTGCACCCCGCCGCAAGAAAAGGAACGACCACTGCGCCCTTGCATCTTCGCTGCAGTCCGTCCACAGATCGCTGCACCGGAGCAACGAAACCAGACCGAGCACCGCACCAGACTTGCCAATCAGGGCACTGCTGCTCCTGCGTCCGCTCTGTTCTTCGCCGTCACCGATCGCTTCACCGCCACCAACGAAGAATGCAGTTCGTCGATGCAGATCTGCCCTCCGTGTGCCCAGATCTGCCCTCCGTCACCGCTGCATCGTCGTCGCCGCGTCTCGTCGCCGTTGCGTTCTCGGTGCCGCGTCCTCGCTGCCGCTGTTGCGTCCACCGTCGTTGCACATCGCACATCACGGAGGAAGGGAGCGAGGCGGAGAAGACACAGAGAAGAGGCAGAGAAGAAGAAGAGGAGAGGTGCTTCGGGGGAAATGAGCACGGAAGCGTGATTTAAAGCCCAATATGCCTCGGGTGTATGCCAACCGAGGCCGATTTAGAGTCCAATATGCCTCGGGTTCATGCCAACCGAGGCCGTATCTTTGCTACGTGAGGATTATGCCTCGGTTCACTCTGATAACCGAATCAGTATTACTTTTAGACACTGATTGCTTAACAACCGAGGCATATAATGCTTTTAAAATTACGAGACTGTCATCGCATTTTGATATGTTTCGGTTTAGTAAAAACCGAATCATAATGTATGAGTTAAAAACGTCATTTTTTACTAGTGAATTAAATCCTTCTTAGAGTTCCTTATAAATATCATTCGAAAGAAAACTAAACAAATAGGCTATAGGCTAATGGATATTTACCTTATTATAATTAGACATCTAGTTGTATATAAATTAAAATCATTAAATATTTAAATGACCCACATGATGACTGAGTTAAAATCATTAAAATATTTGTGAAATTATTTTTCATGATATTGCTGTATTATAAGGATAAATTAGTTGTTAAGATTTTTTATTTTTTTCTAATGGCATCACCAAGATCCATTGCATCTAAATGTACTCCAACCTCTAAAGTAAATAATTCTTCTTTTTAACATCAAAAGGTCACAAATTCATATTTGGCTAGGTTTGACATGTTTATGAAATATTAATAATAATATATTTCATGAAATTATAAAATTAATATAACAATATTATATGTTAGAAATATAATATAGTATAAATAATAATTATGTTAATAATAATAGTAATAATTAAAAAATAGAGATGAAAATTGATAAAATAAAACAGTTATTATCATAAAAATAAGAATATAACATAAAATTAGGGAAGGTTTGAAAAAAATTCTAGGTAGAGATATGCACAGTATTATTCTTAAAGAGAAAACACATCCACAACTCAGTTGTTAGAACATTATGCTAATAACATATTATAAAATAAAGTTAATAATAGAGAAAAGAAGAAAGAAGAAAAAAAGAGAAAAAAAAAGAATGTAAACTAACTTTTGTATGTTATTACAAATAGGAAAAAGTCATATCTATAGATAGAAAATGTAAACCAAATAAAATACAAATCAAATAATTAATACAAATATTTAAATTTCATGAAAAATAATCAATCATATAAATAACAAATAATAGATAGTCATTAATTCATAACAAAAACGAACATTTTTAGGGTTTAGAAATATATTTAATATAGTTTGTTATAACTTAAAATCAAAATTGAATAGCTTTGGGAAAATAAAGTGACTATTATTAAGTAATTCTTATAAAAAAAGTTAAAATTATTTAAATTTAGTTACAATGATAAAAAAAATATTATTTTTAATTAAAAGTGTTCCGTTATGTTTTTTAAAACAACTTTACCAGTTTATTTTTGTTAACTACCTTGAATAATTTATCAAATAATTTTCAATTTGTAATGCCTTGTAAAAAAATATCTAAAAGATTATAATAGTTACTTTTTCTATTAATTTTTTTTCTAAAGAAAATCTCATTCACACGCATCCTTAAACTTTTTACTTGCACCACATCAAAATTTTGCCCATACTCCAATATTCTGGATTTTATTTTTCAAAACGCGTTAAATATCTTTTGAAAATATTTTTCAGAAAGACACTCACCCACTTTTATTCGAGAAAAAAATTTCAGAAAACTTTGACGGGGTGAAGGAAGAAAATTGATGGGGTGAAGAAAGTAACACATTGAGTATTTAAGAAAAAACAGGGTTAGGTCTTTCATCCGAATAAGCTGGGCCCATTACGTTCACGCGCGTGCTTTCATCCTTGATTCTCCAATCCTATTTTCTGAGTTCTGGAAGGTAACTAACCAGAATACCAATCCACAACAGCATCGATTCTACCCACCTCGTCCATAGACATGGTTTGTTTTCGTTATTTCTTCCCTTTTTGTTTTTGTGTTTTAATTGAACATTTTCAGTTTCAAATTTTAATTTTGAAGTATGAACATTTGGGGTCTTATTATCATGCGTGTTTGATTCCAGGCTACGCTTGCTGATTCTTTTCTTGCCGACCTCGATGAACTCTCTGATAACGAGGCAGAAATTCCGGTAAGTTTCTTCTTCTTTTTAATTATTTTCATCTAAATTGCCAAGTTTGAAAGAACTCGGGAAAAGTTTTGTTATGAATAAGGTGGTTGGTTCCTTTTGTTTCAGGAGGATAACGATGTTGATGCTGCTGACATGGAAGAGGATGTTGATGGTGATCTAGCTGACCTAGAAAACCTCAACTATGATGACTTGGACAGTGTTTCCAAGTTGCAGAAAACACAGAGGTACATTGATGTTATACAGGTTAGTTGCTCCTCATTTCTTTTGAAGCGATTTACCACAGTCAAGCATTTAAATTGTGGACGCTGTTTCATCTTGTTCCTTGATATTACGCCAAATTGGGGACAGATGCTGTTGATGCAGCCACCATTGTGATCTTGTTACAGTTGTAGACACCCTATAAAACTTGATGTTGCAGCTAAAATCATGGTCAGCTTAAAACCTTGCTCCCAGTTGTTGTTGGCGGGACCTCCAATATCGCTACTACTACTTTCACAATTTAAAACCAGGCTTATCTGTGAATAGTCATTGTTATTGCTATTGCTGTTGGGTGCTTTATTGACTTTTGTAGAATCTAAAATCAGTTTGTCTAAGCTGGGAATTTAGGTTTCTTTCTTTTTTATGTTGTAAATGGTGTTGTTCTGTCTTTTTAGTTTCATTTTTTGTTCTGATATGTAGGGTGTTTTATTTTGAGACATACATATTGTCATTGGTGTATGAATAAGGTATAATGTTACTTTTTATTGCAGAAAGTGGAAGAGGCCCTTAAAATGGGGTCAGATGTCTCGACTCAGGGAGTGGATCTAGAAGATGATCCTGAATATCAATTGATTGTGGATTGCAATGCTCTGTCAGTTGACATTGAGAATGAAATTGTTATAATCCACAATTTTATTCGTGACAAATATCGATTGAAATTTCCTGAGCTTGAGTCGTTGGTGCATCACCCGATTGATTATGCACGTGTTGTTAAGAAGATAGGAAATGAAATGGATTTAACTCTTGTTGATTTAGAAGGGCTTTTACCCTCAGCCATTATAATGGTTGTGTCTGTTACTGCTTCAACTACAACTGGCAAGCCTCTTCCGGAAGAAGTCCTTAGTAAGACTGTTGAGGCCTGTGATCGAGCACTTGATCTTGATTCAGCGAAGAAGAAGGTTCTAGATTTTGTTGAGAGTAGAATGGGCTACATTGCGCCCAATCTCTCTGCTATTGTTGGAAGTGCTGTTGCAGCTAAACTCATGGGTACAGCTGGTGGTCTGACGTCTCTAGCAAAGATGCCTGCTTGTAATGTTCAGCTTCTTGGTGCCAAGAAAAAGAATCTTGCTGGGTTCTCCACAGCAACATCTCAATTTCGTGTAGGTTACCTCGAGCAAACAGAGATATTTCAGACTACTCCTCCATCTCTAAGGATGCGAGCATGTCGACTCTTGGCTGCAAAGTCTACACTTGCAGCACGTGTAGATTCCATACGGGGGGATCCATCTGGAAATACTGGAAGGGCTTTCAAGGATGAGATTCACAAAAAAATTGAGAAGTGGCAGGAGCCCCCACCTGCAAAACAACCAAAACCACTTCCAGTTCCTGATTCTGAGCCTAAAAAAAAGAGAGGTGGTCGGCGGCTTAGGAAGATGAAGGAAAGGTTAGCATAGTCTTAAATTCTTGTTTGTACTGGATTTTTAAGTAGCTGTGTTGAAGGTATGCTGCCTTATGCCTTTTTCTTTTGTTTTTTAATTTATTACCTGTTGATTCTAATTACAGGTATGCAATAACAGACATGAGGAAATTAGCCAATAGGATGCAATTTGGAGTCCCAGAAGAGAGTTCATTAGGTAATTTTACCAGTTTTCTCTTGTCCTGATCTGATTACTTTTGCATAGCAATTTTTTTCCTTTTGATTTTTTAATTTGATGCTTGAATTTTATATTTATTCTATTGAAAATTATAGGGAGTTAGGGATTATTTAAATGGAATAAAAAGGAGAACGGGAAGTAATTAGACTTTTAATAATTAAGCTGTGATAGTGATGCAAAACCCAATGATAACAACCAATACCGATCACATAAGGAAAGTGAAGGGTTAGTGGGAAAAATAAGGGAGGGAATTGAAAATATATCCACCCGCCAATGTAGTTGTAGTGGGAAAAAAGGAATGTAATATTCTGTAAGGCTATTAGTGAAAAAGAGGATTCAAGAGAAAAGTGAGCAAGACTTGGGTTTGGAAATTGGTGGGCGACAGGACTTTCTCTATTTCTTTAGTTCAGTGTCTTCTTCTGTATTACACATCAGAGATTCCAAATAGCTAGCTTTTTCTATCCGTTTGTTATGGCAATTCTGGTCTAATTCCTAACAATTATTAATCCAATTATTCTAATAATTGATGCAGCAACTATGCGTGAAATTCACAACTCAAGTTGATGAATTCTAATATTTTTTTAATTCAAAATGTTCTGGAAGGGCAGAGTATGAAGACATCTCAACCCCAGGTTGGGCATTTCAAATACTGAAACTGAAAAATGAGGTGAAAATTAGGAAAATAGTTTGAAATATAATTTTTGTGGGTTCGGTACTTGAGATATTGAGAAGAAAAGTCTGAATTGCTCCCTTTGCCACCCATCTGCATATTATTTATGTGTGTGTTTGTGTGTGTGTCAAAAACGGAGCAATGAGTACACTAACATAAAAACAGAGCAGACTGTGTCTATGGATGGCTGTAGGCTACAATTCAGAATAGGGGAGAAGAAGACAGCTTTTTACAATTACAAGAAGTGCATGTAATATATTATCTAAAGTTTAAATCTAAAACTCCCCCTTAACCTGGAGCTATAAATTATATGGAATTGAAATTGATACCTTTTCAAGGACTTTGAGGCCATCTGCAAGTTGATCATTTAAGTTGAAAAATTCAGTAGAAATTTCCTTAGCCAATAACTTCTCTTGAATAAAATGACACTCAATCTCTACATGTTTGGTTCTTCCATGGAACACTGGCTTAGAGGAAAAGTGAAGGGCTTCTTAGTTGTCACAATATAACTTCATTTGTTGAATATAACTCTTGAAGGTGTTGTTTAATCATTATCAATTCCAAGTGACTATGGTCATTGCTAGGTACTCTGCATCTACACTAGACCGTGCAACATTCTCTTTCTTACTCTTCCAACTGATAATATTACTACCAATGGACATACAATACATTCTCTTGTCTGGTGGATATCCTGCCTTATCAACATTACAAGCCTAGATATTTGTCCCTTTATCCCCATACAATAGACCTTGAGCTATGGCATTAATTACTATGTATGAAATCCTTTGGAAACTTAAAATGGAAAAATTTTTATCTCTCCTTATATTCTTATACTTTTATGTACTTGTGAATTATAGGAGATGGTCTGGGTGAGGGCTATGGAATGCTTGGTCAGGCTGGCAGTGGCAAACTGCGTGTGTCTATTGGTCAAAGCAAACTTGCTGCAAAAGTTGCAAAAAGGTAAGTTCTTCTCATTGCTTGAGTTCTATATTATGTTCTAGTTACTTGATATTCTGATTTTGTTGCAAGATGATAAATTACCATCCATTTCTGGTACATTATTTATCTAACTGACCACGAAGACAAATCTGTTGGACTATTTTTCATTTGTCAGATTCAAGGAAAAGAATTATGGTAGCAGTGGTGCTACATCTGGTTTGACATCAAGTCTTGCATTCACACCAGTGCAGGTTTGCTCATCTTTTTGTTTTTGTATATTTTCTCCTGATCTCTAGTACCTAATTAGTGCAAAAGTAGTGAATTGTGCACAAAATTGTTATGAGAAGTTGTCTAACATTCTCCTCCCCAATTTCTTGAGCAATGTTGTCTAACAACTCAAACGTTTGTTTGCTATCCTTGTCACATTACTAATATCTATAGAGAACATACGGTAGCATACATATGTGGGGGCAACATACGGTAAATTAAAAAAGCAATTAAGGACATGGAGAACATAGTCAATAGTAAGGGATGGGAGGGGTTAGGTAGTACCAATGCCACAAGCTTAGGAGGGAGCATCAAATGAAATGTTCGAACTGAACCTAGGAGATAGTGGGTCAACCAGCTAACACGATTTTGAAAAAGGCTCTAGATATCATATAATGAAAGTGAACTTAAGTTTAATTCAACCTCGTAACACTGACTTGTAAGATTCATAACATTGACTTGTAAGATGAGATTCAAACTCACTTATATATTATAATTTGATTATATGTCTAGTTGATGTGAATTCTCCAACACACCCTGTTAGGTTATAGATTGAAAATCTCGATTATGGGAATAAGAGCAACACAATAGTGGATGCCGATTGAAAATCTTGATTATGGGAATAAGAGCAACACAATAGTGGATGCCACTATACGCCTAACTTGACTAGGATAGGCTTTAAATGATATTGATACCTTGTTAAAGTCTAGAGAAGAGAGAAACATTGAGCAGAAACCGTGTGTTTCTGACACAACACTAGTACTTGTAAGATGAGATTCAAACTCACTTGTATATTATAATTTGATTATATGTCTAGTTGATGTGAATTCTCCAACACACCCTTGTTAGGCTATAGATTGAAAATCTCGATTATGGGAATAAGAGCAACACAATAGTGGATGCCACGATACGCCTAACTTGACTAGGATAGGCTTTAAATGATGTTGATACATTGTTAAAGTCTAGAGAAGAGATAAACATTGAGCAGAAACCGTGTGTTTCTGAAACAACACTAGTACTTTATTTATATTGAAAAAAAGAAATCAATACAATAAATAGATAAAATAGATTTGATATCCTCTAATAACAAAGATATGATACAGGACATAAATAAAAATGTTCCTAATAATACATGTATCATCTAGATATTCTTAATTGTATAGGACCAATTCCTTATTTCTATAGATGTTAAAATGGTTAACCTGTGAATCAACCCAGCTCACCATGGGTTTGAATTGGGTTGTGTTGGAAAATTTTCAATTTTTTAAACGTGGATTGAACTAAATCCGTCTCACTTAATACACGGGTTAATAAGAATCGAATTGTATAGTGAAGGTCGGTTGACTTATAACCCTTCATCAACAACATAATTTTTGGCCACTACTAATTTTGCAGGATTTATATCAGATAGCATATACACGTGTTCTTTCTTGTGAGTTGTTCATATCAATAATTTAACTGATATTTATGATGGAAAATGGAATACTTGATTTTGATAGCACTTTTTGCACAATAACCACAGTTACTTTTTCTTTCGTTTAAGTTTTGCATTAATATTGGGTTACTTATATTGTTTTTCAGGGGATTGAGCTGACAAATCCACAAGCTCATGCTCATCAACTTGGTAGCGGAACTCAAAGCACCTACTTCTCTGAAACAGGAACATTTTCGAGGATTAAGAGGACATGAAATCGTGTATGAATTCAAATTTTCATTCAGTCCCGACAATCCTTTGTTAACATGACTAGAAACTGTTGATGCCGATGGATATTGCTTCATAGGTTTATGATTATGTTGTTGATAAGTTCGCTTGTATATTACTTCTGCTATGCCTTATACCAGGTTCCTTTTCGTAGTAACATAAATGATGATCGATATAGTCACCATTTTCATAAGTTAACTTGAGAACAAAAAAAACTTTCTCATTGGAATAGACCAAGTTTTATTTGACGAGAAAATAAATTATAATTATTAAATTTTGAAATATGACTTATAACAATTATAAAATGGATTATAATTTTTAATATTGTACTATAATACATAAGTAAAATAATAAACAAAATACAATAATTTAATATTAATTTATAAATATTTTCATTTTATGAAAGTTAAGTAATAAAAAAACACTACAATAAAAAATAAAATTAAATACAATTAAATTATATATATGTGTGTGTTTGTATATGTATTTTTTCATAGTGTAATAATTACATAATTGAAATAAAAATATCATAGTAATAAATAAAAGTAAAATAATTTTAATTTTCATATTTTTTTGACATAATATTTTAAAATATACCTTTTTTATTAAAATTTAATAATATTTTTTATTTTAATTTAAAACTTAATTATAATTTATATTTCAAACACTTGTTTTATGAAATTATTTTTTAAATCTACTCTTGCTATTTTTTTCTGTCAAATCAAACCACTCTTCCTTTTTTATCTGTCACAGCTTATAGTACTAAACAGTAATTCAAAACAATAAATTTTTAAGGAAACAGAATAATTATCCATATTTTTTATTAAAAATTTTAAGAATCAATAAAAAGAGGTGATTGTATCTATACTACAGACCACAATGAAGCTCCCAAACGAGGAATACATAATTTTCATTAATTATACCATTAAAATAGACGACCCAAAAGAGATAAAACAATACTACACTCAAAGTTTAGAAGTATTAGAAAAGAAAGACAGATATGTATAGATAAAGGAAGCTTAATCAAATAAAAATACTTTTATAACAAAATAGTTCTTAATAAAGAAAATATTAAAAAAATTGGGTTGTGACACAATTCCTATTTAAAGTTGCATTTATAAATAATAAATAGTATTAAGTAGTAATCAATTTTTTAAAAGAAATTAAATATAAAATATAATCTTACATAACAGCATATTGGTGTGATAACCCATATAAATTTTAGTAAGAGAACATAATTTCGTTAAAAAATGTTCAATCCAATCTTTTCTGTTCACGCCGTTAAAAACATAATGGTGCAAATGCTTCTCCTTAAAAACATATCGCGCCACCACCAAAGCGTCTTCTCCCTTCTGTTGCACCTCCATCACCCTCGCATCTCATCTTCATTCTCGCGACACCACCTAACGCGATCCCTTGCTATGCCGTGACCACCAATCTTCACCATTTTCATCCTCGCACCAGCCAAATCGTCATCGCGCCAGCAGCACTGCCGTCCAATCTCCACTACAGAATCGTCCACCACTAACCACCAGCCAAATCACCAGTTGCTGCATATCGCGAATCGCCACTCTTCTCCACCACTAATCGTGCCACTGCTTGCCTCCACCTTCAACCACAATCAGACCTGCAAGCAAACCGTGGAGACCTAGGGTTTCTCGCGTTCTCGTCGCATAGCTTTGATGGTGGCGTGTGATGCGTGGAAGAAGATGGCTGCCGACGAGGATGGCGGTGACGGCACTGGATGGTGCGACGGTAGGGTTTCGTGGAGAGAAATTAGGGTTTTGTAAATGTTTTATGAGATGTCACGGTGACATTTGCACAATTATGTTTTTAAAGGCATGAGCGGAAAGGATCGGATTGAACATTTTTAAACGAAATATGAGGTATTACTGAACATTTTTAAACCAAATCCCTAAAAGTAGGGACCAAATGATGTATTAAACGTAAAAAATAACATTATTTTATGTAATATTAAAAAAAACATAATATTCATTATTCAAACATAACTAATAACTAAACAGTATATTACAAATATATTTTTCTAACATATTATATATTTAAGTTTGTTCTACAATTTTACATTATTATTAATTTTAGTTTAGTTTTTTAAAATTGAATTAATGTGGTATCTTTACTTATCAAATGTCCAATAAAGATACCTACATAGCTACATACATACCATATACATTTACTAATAAACATACATCTCTGATTTCAAATAAAAAAGTATAAATTATAAAATTTAAATATGAAAACAATACATTTATAAATTTAGAATTATTAATACAATAGCTTAACATTAGCAAGGAATAAATATCATTCAAAAAAGGAAAAGAAAAAAGATCACATTAATTTTTAATATTTATTTAATGAAAAGTTATAAAATCATTAACAAAAACATTGTTATAAATATTAGTTTTTAAGAAAAAGAAAAACTACTCAAATGAACAATTTTTTTTTCCAGTGTTAGTCTACATAACAAAATCATGTTTATTAATAAATGAAAAAGCTAGTTTAAGCAACTCCCACATCATATTCTAATATCTCCCACCACTCAACACTCATAGTACGTATCTAGAACAAGACGCTTGATGACTTTGGCTTAACAGCTTTAACAAATTCAGCTTCAAAGATGAAAGGAGACGTAGTCTCGTTCACCAAGATCAAACGCTTTCCGTTTTTCTCTTCACGTCTTGCAAAGTCGAAGCATTTGGTGGAGCTGCTGGGACAGAACACGAACTTGTAACCCTCAACAAACAAGTATTTCTCAATCTTAAACACTCCATCTACGATCTTCTTATCCGCTCCGAGATCTGTGGCACCACCAATACCCAACCATTCTCCAGAGTACTGCTTTTCATTAACAACCACCCACTTTGACGACGAAGCACACGAAGGTTTGTTCACAAACGCAATATCTAATGGTGTCCCCGTCATGATCGTCTTTGAATTTACTCCTCGCATAGTGATCTTCACTTTCTCCCCAAGAATAGCCGGATTATAATCCTGCATAACAATCAGCGGGCATTTCACATCGCGTTCAAAACCTGGTTGTAATCCACTGGCTGTTGGACCACTGTTGAGCTGCGTCACGTAGTATGCTTCAGCAGCAGAAAGAGGAACACCTTTTGAGTCAACGACTGGCACAGGCGGATCCACGAACCTTGCTGATGCCAAGGCAAACAGAAGGAAAGGAAAGGTGAGTGATATTGCACACTTCATGTTTGTGTTAATGTCTCTGTGTTTTGTTGCTTCAATCTTGTTTTCTATATATAGAGTTTTCTTGGGGTTGCATTGCATGTGGTAAAGTTAATGTTTTGTTTCATTCTATTGGTCAAAGCTTTCGATTTGTTTCTTTCACCCTAATTATTATATGATTTTACTTCTTTTTCTTGAGTTTTGTTTTTGACTATCAATGTCTTAATGAATATATTTATTGAAATTGAAAATGTTTTTCTTTGACTTTAAGCTGATATAAATGCGTTTTTAAATTGAATAAATTACTGTAGTAACGAATCCATCACTCGTGATGAGAAAGAAGTATAAGATATCTCATCTTATTCAAATGAGATTAAGATAGATATTCAAATTTTTATTATGTTAAAATAATATAGTTTTAAATTATATTATGTATGTAATTTTATAGGAATTATTGAAAAAAGTTGTTAGCTATTTTAGAATAAAGAGACATGTTTAATTAGTTATTTTAAAAAGTAATTGAATTTTCCTGATGATTATGTATGTGTTTGCTTTTGTAAAATATGCAAATATTTTTTAACTTAAAACTTAAAATTCATAGTATATTATATATATATATATATATATATATATATATATACTAAATTATCATGAATAGTGTATGAGAATTAATTAAAAGACATTTATTATTTGAAAACTGATCCATAACACTAATAATGTAAATTAAATATTAAATAAATATCAATTATGATCGTTGTCTTGTCTAACTAATTAAAAATCAACTACATATATTTTTATCATTATTAATATATAGTAAATTAAAATATTATTATTCAATTTTTCTTTCGTATTGAATGAAAAGTAGAATTTACCAGTAACTTCTTTTTTCAAATCTTTGTAAACTATTATTTGTAAAATCCACGTTTATAGCATTGCTTATGTGGTTGTGCTTTGCATAACATGGATTTAATCTAAGTATTAAATTTTGATTCCCAATGAACTTTTTGCACAGCTTTCACCAAAAACACTCTTTAGAACCTTCTCAATTTTAAAGAACTTGTATTTGTAAAATTTTCATTAAATAACATTTTTATTTAAAAAAATAAAAAAACTCTGAATTTTTCAAACACCGAATACTCATATATATATATATATATATATATATATATATATATATATATATATATATATATATATATATAAGTATCTAGTGTAGAGCAACATTTGATTCAATTTTCAGATAGCAATAGTAAGTAGAAAATTGAAGGGAACGTTAGCCTGAGAGTCATCCATCAAAACGATACGCCTTCCCTTCTGATCATCAATTCTCCCAATACTAAAACAAGTGTTGTCGATAATGGTGACACAGAATGCAAATTTAGAACCCTCACCATGTTTCTGAATCATAAACCTCCCACTTAAGATCTTCTTCCCTGGATGGTCTGCAGCATCACCAATACCCACCCATTTTGCAGGGAATGAATCATCACCACCAGCTACCACCACCCACTTGGACGATGATGCGCAATAAGGGTGATAGTCAAATGTAATCTCTAATGCTGTATTTGTGAATATGCCACCTGAACTTGTTCGTTCTGTGCTGAATTTCAGAGCCTTACCAGGGAAATTCTCATGGTAATTTTGTAGAACAGCTACTGGGCATGTTGAGTTCCCATCTGTGTCTAGTTCTACTCCACCACCTGCCGGGCCATGATGATTAAGCTGTGAAATGTAGTATTCAGCACATGGAGAAATGGGTACTCCATTTGAGTCAAGGACTTCTTCATGAACCCTAGAGAATGCTAATGGAAGAAACTTGGTATAGAAGACAAAGAGGAAACAGAGAGTGAGGGATACTGTAGACTTCATGGTTTGTGTTGGTGTTTGTGTTCATATGTTTCTTATATTTATGATTCACATATTAAAATTAAGAAAAATAAATCATTATAATTAACATGCATTAAATTTTTTAATCATAGCAATTATCAATATCTCTTTAATAATAGAGGAAAAATAATTAAACATGGGAAATAATTAATGAACAATTTGAATGGTCTCTAATTTTCCTTCATGAACCCTTTTAGTTTCTTCTAAATTTTCTCTTATGAAAACAAAGAGAAAAAAAGTATGAATGACACCATGTGTTCATAGATAGAGATCATGAATGTTACTTTTTTTTTTAGTTTCAATAAGTATAATTTTGACTCCAACAAATTAAAATTATTATTGATATCTATACAATATATCTTTAATAACAAATATATCCTTAACCATATTTACTTAATTAAATCATTTTATAAATTGATTAATAAAATATAATGAACTAACTCATTTAATAATTACTTTATATATATATATATATATATATATATATATATATATAAAAGTGACCCAAATTGCTAACGTTCATGTTTTTGTAAAATTATTACTTCTTTTCTTATTTATCCACATGATTTTTTATCATTTACTGTTTGTGTCTGAATGCATATTTTTGTTGAATTCGAACGGTTGAGTAATAATTCATAAATGGAGTGATAAATATGTTTCACAGAATCCAAATTTCAAAATATTGGCGTGTTAAAATGTTTTTTTATTCTTTTTAACGGCTTGTTTTTGTAAATTTTTATTTAAAGAAAAAAGGATAAATTTAAAAAAAAATGTAAGGTAATTTTTTTTAGTAATGATTTCATTAGAATAAAAAAAAGACACTTAATAAGAAGTACAATGACAAATTGACTTGATATAATAAACACTAAAAAGAAAACTTAAAAAAAAAATCAATACAGTCTTTCAAATAGTATTGCCGTCAATTGAAAAAAAATGATTAAATTGACTTGATATAATAAATATTAAAATTCAACTTAATAAAAAAATATAAAAACTAAAATAAATAATAGTTCTAAATATAAAAATTAAATTATTAATTAAACTTAATTTTAAATTTCATGCATGTCACAATCTACATTACTAATTAAAATAAATAAACTTATTACTTTTATTTGTAAATACAAATTAATGTATTTTACTTGGAGAAATTTTAACGAAATTAATTAAAACTTTGTTGATAATTGAGAACATATCTCCATTTAAAACTTATATATATGTAAACCTTAAATATAAATATTGATTAATTTAATCTAAATTACATCCTTCAACAAATTCATGAAAAATCATTATAAATTTGCTCAACAAATCAAAATATATAATAAGTTATTATTCTAATACATACTTAACATTTAGAGATTTAATTTCATCGTATACATTCAATTCTAATGTAATAGAAACAAAAATTCAGCAATGACTCGTCCTCTCATTACTATTTCTACTTACAGTGCAATGTTACTCGATACCAACAAAACACATATATAATTTTCATTTATCCATCAACAATTTTAACAAGGCTACTCTCTAGCGATTGATTCTTTTAAATAAGAGAAACATATATTAATATCTTATTTTGTCTCCAATTTCGTTCGAAAATGTTAAATTAATTCATCCTTTACAAAATGTGTTAATTACATTCTTACTTATAAAATTTGCATTAATGAAATCTTTTCTGTTAAATCGGTACAAACAACCTTAATTATTTTTCTCTTTCTTTAATTAACGCCGTTTGTACGGATTTAACGGAAGAGATTTCATTGATACAAATTTTATTAAGTGAGGACGTAAGTGACACATTTTTTAAAAGATGGACTAATTTAACATTTTCGAGCGAAACTGATGAGAAAATAGGACATTAAACCATACTATATCAATCATAACTACAATTCAAATATCACTCTCATGTTCTAAATAACTTCATCTAAAAATCTAAAAAAAATAACTTCCCCTTGATTACTTATTATATTCATTTATTAATATTTATTTTGAAAACTTAGCAGAGTTAAAAAATAGAAAAGTGTATATGGTTGGAGAAAGAAATTACAAATTCTACCAAAGATAAAATTAACCAAATTATCTAACTTAGACATCCTGGATAAATATTCCAAAAAGTATATGGTATTCTATCACTATGCATATGTTTGATAATGGTAAGTTGAACTTATTCTTAGTTCCATTCTCAAGATCTATTGTAGTAAATTAGGATCTTAGTTTGATACTATAACATACTTTATAAAGTTTGACTATCTTCTTGATATATATATATATATATATATATATATATATATATATATAAAATTGTATTAATCTCATCATGAAAATAATTAAATCTATTAGTAAATAATAAATAGTGAGAACTTTTCCTTAAGGCTTAATTACCTACTTAGTCCTCATGTTAGGAGGTAATTTTCTGTTGAGTACCGGTTTTAAAAATGTAGGCATTTGGTACCTATGTTTTGAAATTTGTATCAATTCAATCATATCCAGTTAACGGCGTTATAATTGATGCGAGAAATTAAGGACGTTAATGAAGATGCATTCAAACATTTGATAGCTATTCCAAATGTAGGTACCAAATGCCTACATTTTTAAAACCGGATACTAAACAGAAAATTACCTCCTAACATGGAGACTAAGTAGGTAATTAAGCCTTTCCTTAATGTGTTATCAATAATAATTCACACAATATCATGTTTCCACACACACACATAATATGTCTAAATGTTATAATTAAGAAGTTACCTCAACTTTGATATTCCTTTCCACCTTTAACTTTTAATAAGTCAAACAAGATTCTTAGGTCCACTTCTGTCTTCACATCAATGCTATTGCATTTTAGTTATATTTAAATTAAAATTCAAGCTACTCTTATGTATTTTTATTTCTTAAAAATAACTAAGTTTTTAAATCATTATATAATAATTTTTTATTTGAGTCAGATAATTTTGTTAACCTTAAAAAAACATTATATTTTTTTGAAAATATTTTAAAAATCCGTTAAATACAAATGATGTACTACGTTTTTCCCCTTTTATGAGCAATGTATTATGTTTTCATTGTTTTACAAAATGTATATTCTTTTCTATTTCCTTGACTTTAATTCAAATTTAAAATTGAATCTCATGATTTGAAAGTTTTATTAAGTGTCCTATGCCACGCGATAATATAAAATTCATCAAGCAACCATAAAAATATATTAATTATTACATAAATTAAATTAATTAGCATGATCATATATTTTTATTGAATTATTTAATTAAATAATTAAATTTTGTATTGTTTTTTTTACGGTGGTAACTGATTATTAAGTTATTTATTGCCATTCTAGCCTTCCTTTTCTTTTCAATGATTTTTTTTTTCTTTTTGTAAAGAATTGAATGTAATTAACTTTGTTAGCGTTCTTTGAACCTAAAGGTTTTTTCCATTTTAATTTAGGACATCACCGTCCCCAATTTTCTTGATCAAATAAGAAAAAAACATGATTTTCGAGTACTAGATTTGTTTAAAATAAATACAATATATTATAAACAAAAATCTCAATGAATAATTATTTTAAATATATGGGTGATATTTCAAATATTGGATAAACAGCGACAAAATTACTTTAGTTTTATTTTTTAAAATTGTAGAGAAGACAGAAAAAAAGTAAAGTAGTAGAAATTAATTAAAAATAGCACTGTTAAAATTTAAAAACCTAAACTTTCCCCCAAATTCAACACACAGTATCATACCACAATGTTACTTCGGTTCAACAGAACAACCTCCGCCACCTCTCTTTTACACCCCTCCGTCAAATCACTTTACTATTCGCACCCCTTCTCCACTTCTCCACCACCCGCTCCTGACGCCGCCGATCGCACCCGCCTCTTGAACTCTATCCGCGCCGTCGAAACCACCGCCACCGCCGCCGCTGCAGTTAACTTCTTCTACAGAATGCTAGCCCTAACCCCTTTTCCCTGCATCCAAGACTTCAACCTCTTCTTCGGCCTCGTCGCGAAATCATACCACTATACCACCGCCATTTCCCTCATCAAAACCCTCCACTCGCTAAGCGAAAGTGGTGACGTGTGCACACTCAACATTTTCATCAATTGCCTCTGCCACCTGGGCCACACGACGTCGGGGTTCGCCGTTTTGGGGCTCATGACCAAAACCGGCGTGGAACCCACGCTGGTGACTTTTAACACCATTGTCAACGGTCTTTGTATTGAAGGGGATATGGATCGTGCCCTTTGGTTGGTGGAAAAAATGGAAACTTTAGGGTATACGTGCAATGTTCGAACTTACGGGGAGTTGATTAATGGTCTGTGTAAAATTGGGGATACTTTTGGTGCTATGGAGTGTTTGAGGAAGATAGTTGAGAGAAATTTGGAGCCGAATGTTGTGGTTTATAATGCGATTTTGGATGGGCTTTGTAAGAGAGGTTTGGTGAATCAGGCTTTTGCGTTGTTCCGTGAGATGGGTGCTTCTGTTGAGCCTAATGTTGTGAGTTACAATTGCTTGATTCAGGGTTTGTGTGGTGGGTTTGAAGGGTGGAGGGAGGGGGTGGTTTTGTTCAATGAGATGGTGGTGGAGAAGGGGATTGCACCTGATGTGCAAACGTTTTCGATTTTGGTGGATGGTTTTTGCAAAGAGGGGTTGGTTTCATGGGCAGAGAATGTGATTGGTTTTATGATTAGGACTGGTGTGGAGCCAAATGTTGTTACGTATAACTCGTTTATTAGAGGGCATTGTTTGAGGAATTGGATGGAGGAGGCGATGAGGGTGTTTAGATTGATGGTTAGCGAGGGGGGGAGGTGTTTGCCGAGTGTTGTGACGTATAATATGTTGATTCATGGGTGGTGTAGTGTTAAGGAGGTTGATAAGGCTATGTCTCTGATGGGTGAAATGGTTCGAAAAGGGTTGCATCCTGATGTGTTCACTTGGACCATTCTTATAGGTGGGTATTGTGAAGTGAGAAAGCCTTTGGCTGCGAAGAAGTTGTTTTTCAATATGAAAAAGCATGGCCAGGTTCCCAGTCTCCTCACCTGTGCTGTTGTGTTGGATGGTTTGTTCAAATGCTGGTTTGATTCTGAGGCGGTGTCGTTGTTCACAGCAATGGAGAAGAGTGGTTGGGATCTTGATATTGTGATTTACAATATCATGCTTGATGGAATGTGCAAAGCAGGAAAACTGGATGATGCAAGGAATCTTCTTTCTAGTGTGCTAGATAAAGGGTTGAAAATTGATACATATACTTATAACATAATGATTAAAGGTCTGTGTAAAGAAGGACTGCTGGATGATGCTGAAGAGATGCTTAATAAAATGGAAGAGACTGGGTGCCCGCCTAATAAAAACTCTTACAATGTCTTTGTGCAGGGACTGTTGCGAAAATATGATATTTCTAGGTCTAGAAAATATCTTCAAATAATGAAAGACAAAGGATTTAGAGTAGACGCTGGCACTACTGAATTTATTGTACGTTTTTTATCTGCTAATAAAGGAGATACTGCATTTCAAGAGATGTTGCTGACCTGAACTTTGTGGGAATATAGTCTCTATTGATTATCTGAGCTGGGTTTGTATCAAGTTTTGTGATCAATATGGTCATAATGTTAGACCACCAAACAGGCCTCTTAATGATGGGATTCAACCCTTTCACCATGGTGGGTTCAAGTTGATCATGAACAGATGATAGAAATTAAAGAATTTCTTCCAAGGAATTCAAACCTGGATTATGACAATTCTGATATGCACACATGTTTTTGCCAAGATATTAACTCAATTCGATGCCAACATGATGTTGCAAGATTCTGGTGGACATAACTGTATGTTTGGTGTCCATAGAGAGATTCAGAGAGTACATACACTCGAATGGATACTTCAAAGAAGTTTGGGTAAAATATGTTTCTTCATTGCGTATAAAAGGTTCAGCATGTCTTCTATTTTGAAGGCATAATAACTTCATTTATTTCTTATAGAAAAGTAAGCTTTGTGTTGTTGATAAAGCAGGAATGTCTGTTGCTTGAAGCTGTAAACTCGATGACTGTAAACAACAGAGTTCAATGTTAATATACTTATAACAACATCCTTCATCTTTTCATTCATAAAAACTATATAAAAAATTTGTCATTCATATCTTACTAATTAATTATACACAACTTAAAAAGAAAATGTTATAATGACATGCTATATAATATATCCCTATAATCCATAATAAAAATTTGGTAACAATGAAATTAATTGCAAGTTATATAATCTAATTTATAAACCATATTTTGTTTTATTAGAAATCTATTTTGAGCGTACTTGTGATCATTTACTTAGATATAAATCTCCATTTTCTGAATGTAATAGTAAAAAATTATGGATAAAATATATATTTATTCCTCCTAAATTTTAATCCTTGATATATTTTATCCATTTTCAATCATTTTAATATTCAAATAGATCGTTTTTATTCTTTAAGCATGTCCATAGTGCTAATCTAAACCACTTTTTAAGATCAAAAGAGATATTTTAAATTTAAAGTAACTAAAAAATAAAATCAAAATTTAAAACTTTTAAATTTTTTTAATTTTTAATTTTTAAAAAGAAAAAAAATTATTATAATTTATTGAATGAAGACTAAATTGAGGTAATTTGTTCAAGAAAATTATTCTAACTTGTATAAAACAAAATTTCGAGAGGGCTTTGCATTTCTACATGACCTTCAGTTTTGTTCAGTTTTTTCTTAAGTTGCTTTAAAATTCAAGATAAAAATCAGAACTTAAAAAAAATATAAAAAATGTTTTTTTCCTAATTTTTATTTTATATCTTAAAATTTTGTTTGAAAATAAGGGTTTGTTAGATAAAATCATATTTTCCCTTTTTTTTAATTTAGACTTATTTATAATTTAATGTCTAAATTTGTGGATTTATTTACTATAAGAAAATGTGAAATCCGGCTAGATGACACTATTTAAAAATAACATAAAACAAAATTGAACTTATTTACCATACAAAATTTCATTAAAAATAAATTAAGGAATATAAAATTAAAATGATTAATCAAGTTGGATCAAATAGGTTCAATTTTTTCCGGTCCACGTTATTCGGTTCAATCAAACCCATTAATATATTTTTGGTTTAATTTTTTTGGAATATATTTTAGGTGTCAACTTGAATTTCATTATATATTATTCAAAATAGTTAGTAGAATTTATATTTTAGCCTGTAAACTATACAGTATATATATATATATATAAGTTATATTTTAAATTTATAAGAAAATTATTTAAATTGGAATATAGAGTTATTTTTAAATTGAAATGGATAAGAAATAAAGAAAATAAAATGATGCATAAAAGTAAAGATAAAAGGATGGTAATTTGATATGAAAGAAAGAAAATTTTCTAGTTATAGTAATGTAAAGTCTACCTCCCAAAGGCGAGAAAAGAGAATAAGAATCTCTAATTGAGAAACTGAGAACTTCATTTTCTATGTTAATTATTCTAATTTATAGTATATAAAAGATGACTTAAGGATTCGTTTGTGAATGAAAATATTTTAAAAACCGTTATCATTTTTATTTATTTAGGTGATTTTTTCCACATTAAATATCTTATTTAAACTTTTTAAATCCTCAAAAACATTATTTGTTATATTAACCCATTTATTCTTTTGAATCGAATTTAAAGTTTGAATATTATAGCACAGTATCAAATTCAAAAGACTTAGTTTTTTTTTTAATAATATTATTGTAATTTATTTGCTCTTTTAATTTTGATGTTTGAGATGCCATAATAATAAATAAAAATAGGGACGGAGTATCTTTAACTCAAATAATTTCTTTTATAATTTTCTCTTCACAAAATTTATTTCTTTGACTTATTCTTAAATGATAAAGTATAATATCTATTACTAAAAGGAAAGGTATGCATTTATTTCTTAAGAGACATGCTTTCTCTATGTTTACAATATTTTGTTACAAATTTCTAAAATTTTAGTACCAAATTTATATTTTAGTTTTTTTAATTCAATATTTTAGCAAATATTAATTGGTAATTGTAGTATATTTATTAAATCTGTTAGTACCGTTTAACATGTATCTATTTAAGGACACGGTAACTATAAAACTTTTTAAACAAAGATTAACATTATTCTTAATAAAAAAAAGGATATATCTAATAAATATTAATCAAGGTATTCAAGGAAATAGTAATAGTGTAGTTCCTTAATTATGAAAGATGATATTTATTTCCTCAAGCAAAGTTGCTATCATCAATATTTTGATGTCATTTTTCCTAATTAGAGGATTAAATTATATCAAATTTAATCATTGTCTTCTACATTAGAGGACCATAGATTTTACCTAATAAAATGTTTATTGTTTGCACAAGGATAATCACATACAAAATTATACATCTATTATTATACAGTGAAAGTAACTGAACAAACAAAAAATAACACCAAACTCAAACATCACCCACAAAAGATGACAGTAATAATTTCCTCCCTCTCTTTTATGTTGAATTACCTAAAACATTTGTACCTACAGAAAACAATCAAAATATGAAAACAATATTATACATGTCTGAAAATAACCTATTCTATATTAGTACTCTTCTAACACTTTTTCCCCATGTTTCTCACAGCAACATTTACTCACATATTACAGTTCTTTATGTAGTATGCAGAAGCTATAGCACCATGTACTTTTCCTTCACAACATGGTGTAAAACAGGGAAAATGATTGGACAGTATTATTCAGTTTACCAAAACCATTGAAGAACTCATTCAACCTTGTTGATTCGGCAAAGCTCATACCTTTGAAGACATGCTTGTTTGAAAAGTAGATGAAAATGGATTCAGGAACACACTACTAGGCCTACCATATTCACTTTTTATATCAGTAACAGCATCAACAGTTCCAAGCTTTTGCTGTGCTGGAAGAACCTGTGATTCATTGGGAACTTCATCTTCAAACACCACCCACACCATGCTTATTTTAGTCTCTAGTGTCCATGAAAAAAGAGTTGGGGTTGGTGACAGGTTTACATCAATTTTCTCTTCGTTCCTTTTGTTTTCTTCTGCTGCCACTTCCAACTCTATCATCTCTTTTGATTTTGTCAAGTGGCCTGAAATTGGAGGTGGCCTTGAGATGCTAGATAGAGAGAATTGTGAAGTTGCAAGTTCATTTTGTTGACTACCAAGTTGTTCCAGTGCCACTATATGACTCATACTGATAATTTGAACAGAAGGGTAATCCAAGTTCTTGTTTTCAACCACATATTTGCAACTTTCATACAGATCATGAAGCTTTTGGCTCTGGAGAGAAGCTGTCTTGAGTATTTCACAGGCTAGGCCTCTGGCTGATTCTGTTAGATCAAAGAACATGTTCACAAGAGCTGCAATGCCTTCAGAAAATGTCATATAAACTTGGAAACTTTCTCTCAAGGTGTTGCTCATAGCAGCTTGAGCCAGGCTATGATCTGAGCACAAAATATCATGTGGTGAGCATTCCAACACCTTATCAATAAGCACTTGGCATTTAGGCAATGTTCTGAATGCCATATCAAAGGATTTCTCATCATAGCGCCTAAACTCTAACCCTTTGGACATGACAGGCTCAAGTTTCCCTGCTTGGTTGATGAGCCAACTCATCCTCTCTTCAAGATAAGCAGCATATTTGTGTAGAAAACCAGCTGAAGGGTGATCAGAACTCTTTGTGAAACATCTTGTACTAATCTGTAGGTGACCTGAGACATGTGCCTTGCATAATTCTTGTTCAAAGGACCTGTTTCCCCCTCTAAGAAGGCGATGAATCAAGACAAGAGTCTTGAGGGCCACAACATGATCCTTAGTTTTTCCTAAGCGACGTGAAATCCTTTCAGCCAGAAAAGGAATGGAGCCTGGAGAGTTTGACACAAGAAAGAGGATTTCATGCATATATCTGTCACCAATGGTGCCATTATCATGGCCAGTGGCACGCAGCACTGCAATCTCTATGTTGGAAAAGCCATCATGTTGGTAATGATACATCATGGCCTTGCCAATAGAGGCATGATCTTTCACTGAGCCAAGAGCTAAACGAAGCTTACCTTGTATGTCCACACCCATTATTCTTCTTCTTTTTAAGAAAAGGAGAAGAAGTTCTGTAATGTTGATAGAAGATTAATGGCACAATTTGATGTGTAGAGGTAAGCAGTTGCAGGAATACACGCATATAAAGGTGGGTGGGGAGAAGAGTGAGAAAAAGTATGGCCTTAAAAAATTTTAAGCAGTACAAATTGCAGAATCAAATCTCTCATATTTTAAACACAGAATTGTAATATGGACAAGAACATTCATCATATAAAATAGTTTTTACTTTTTAGATTGTTGTGTGTGATAGGTTAGAAGTCTACAAACCCAACAAGGCAACAACACAGCAATATCGTATATATTACAATGGCAATAATCCACGTGCAAAGTCAACGAGTATAACCAAAAAGGAAGAGCTTTCTTTCTTTGGTTCTCTTGAAGTGACAGAAATGCAAGCAAGATTATTGATAACGCCAAATTTTGCTCCCTAATTCTTCTTTTTTCTTTAACCATGACCATATTATATATTGGTGTGAATTGAAGAGATTGATGTAAAATGGTAGCTTGGTTAAAATTATGCAGCATCTATCTGAAACAATCTCTTTAGAGGAATGCATGCTCATAAATAACTAATAGTTTGCTTGGATTACCATATATATACATTCTCAATTTTTCATGTCAAATCAAATGAAAATGTAAAAATTACATAAAATAATTCTTTATTTGACTTAGAACAAATACTTCTATATGTGAAACCAAGCACACACTTAATGTTCAAACCTGATACAATACTAAGGTTGCTTCTTGTGACCTATATAGGAGGTCATAGGTTGTAGGAATAAGGCTACTGACATCTACCCTCTTGAGATTGTTACATGTGTTAGATGTTAAAACTTTTGCTTTAGGTCTCCAAGATAAAAAGACCTAAAAAATTTGTTTTTTTAATACTAATTGATCTAGGCCTAAAAATAAACTCAAAAAGCTCGAAAACTAAATTTAGAAAAAAATTATTTTAAGTTTGTTATAGGCCTTTCAAATCCTTGAGCAGTCTCTAAATGTTATGCACATGACTGCTTTATAGGAGATGCTATGTATGCTATGCTATGTCATACATGCAAAAGTCATGACACATGCTGCATTCTTGGGTTTGCTTTGCCCTTATTCCTAGTTGTATCTAGTTTTTAACCTTTTAAAAGACAATTATCTTCCCTTAGCTATAGGCTTTTGTTCTATCTAACCAAATTCTTTTTGCTTAAAAGCTGGCAGCAATTATTTATAGATAAGCACGAAGCAAATAATTAACCACAGGAAAAAGCTTAGATGAGAGTTAATCAAAGGATAGATTGTGATCAAGGCTTTTCATTTGTTAAAGATCCAATTGATTGTTTGGTTTGCTTGCTGCCATCAGTATCATAATAATAACCAAAATGGAATAATAAAGTTTGGCTTTGAAGAAGGGTTTCAAGTTTTGGAGTGCATATAAGACTTTAATGTCATTTTAGAAGAAGAGTCAACGAGGGAAAAAGTGGAAGATGGTGGAAGGTGAAAAAGAACCTTATTCTTTTGAGAATATGATTCTGCCAGCATCTAACTCTCTTGCCATTCGCAACATACAAAATAATTTTGACTTTGAGAAATCTTTCTTCTCATCCACAGGTTCTCCAAATAATCATGCAACTTTTCATTTTGCTTTTGGTAGGGAAGTTGAAGTCCCACCCACTGGCATACAGATCCAAAGGAGAAAAGTGTTGTTGCAATATTCTATTCTACCAATAATAATCCTATATGTTTGTGCCTCAATGTACTGTAGCTTGGTCAGATCAGAATTTCAGCTGCAAGTAAAATCAAACACAACAAACCAAACCAAAAACAAAACACCACATCCAAGTCAAAAGGGATAAATTTATGACTTGCTGTTGATGATTGATCAGAGAAACAAACAGACTCATGGTCACACACAGCACCTTGAGAATGCTATTTTGCAAACAGAATACTGCCAAAGAAAAGGTAGTATAATAGTTTTTTTACACCACACATAAAAGATAACAGAAAGTCAAATTACATGAACCAAACCAGGGTTGTAAAACCTGACCTTGGTCAGATTGATTGTCAGTTCTTTACTTCACTATTTCAACAGTTGAACTGATGTGTTGACAGAAAAAGTCATATTAAGAAAAAAAGAAGAGCAAAACCTCACTTTTAACTCAAACTTTCAACAAATTAAGCTTTTGAGTCTTTTTTTTCTTATATGATATTTAATTTTGTCAATCTTTACCTATCTAGAACTTACATTCACTTATTTCCAACAAATTTAAACATTTTTTTTTCTGAGTACATTGAATTTTGGATTTTTTTTTCATACAAAAACAAAAGATCAGGGACAAAGAAAAGAAAAAAGAAGGGTATGTAAAATAAGTGAAAAATCAGGTACAGATATCATTTTTTCTGAAACATTTATCAGAACGTGATCAAAATATGTTTTCAATAAAACCATGAAGTCAATTTTGCTATAATCCATCTTAATAAAGTTTTTCAACTGGAATACAACACCTTACTCGAAAAACAGAATTCAATTTCATATAAACCAACTTGTTATTAAAGTATTTTTTATGATAGTCTGTTATAAATCTATTGAATAAATGTGTTCAATCTTAAATAAACTACCAATGTTCATGCACGCTTCTATTTTATTCAGTGACCCTCCTTCTGCAGCAAGAAATCATCCAATCAGCTACAATGTATATGCTGTTGGCGGCTAGGAATATCCATGTTATGGAGGATTCCTCAATTTCCAACTTGATGGTGTAAAAGAAGCATTAAGATTATTGTGTTGTGAGGCATCATTTTCAGGGTTGGCAAATTTCTAATGGACTAAACCAATAGTGCACATAAACTATGCATCATAAATAAAGAAATGTTATCCTTCACAGTGACTCAGACCCCTCATCCTGTTCAGTGTGGCTAGTACGAGAATGGGAAACTGTTCATTTACTAATATATTCTCATTGACAAAGCAAAGTCAAGAAACAGCAAGATAAGCCAGAATCTCCACAACAGAAAAATGGAGAAAAGAGAATTTCAACCAATTAGGACTTACTATTATTTGTTGTTCATCCAAAAACAAGTGGTCAGTTATCAGCCACTGCTTGTGGACTTTGTTAGTAACATGATGGGAATTTGACTCTGAGAAAGGTGAAAAGTAAGAACAGTGAAAGCATATGTTTGGTTTCTGGTTTGGAGTTTTGAATTCAGCAGGTCCTCATTCTGAAAAATGAAAGCTATTTAAAAAAATTTTAAGTTAAATGTGATACGAAATATATGTTTCACTTGAGCATAAGCCAAACAAAATATGCAAAAAGAATTATGCTTTGCATGAGATGCATATCTGCATCTAAAACCATGGTTTGGGGGAACCAGATTTTGGCTTCCTAGAAATATCAAATCTTTCTCACACTCTCATTTCAGTATTTATCAAACAGTTGGACCTGGTTAAAGATAAAATATTTTTTTTAAAAACTGTAACAAGAAGAAATTATGTTAAGAATATACTAGTGACAATTTTGGTTTTTTTGTAAAATATACTTTTTTGTCTCAGAAAATATATTGTATATTTTTAATCCATCTAATTTTAAAACATACAACTTTAGTCTAAAATCAATATCTAATAATGCTTGTAAAAGTATTACTTAAACTACTTTAAAACTAAATGTCATGTGTTTCAAAATTAGAACAAAAAAGAACACAAATATTAAAGACTAAAAACAAACTTAAGTTTTTTAAAAGAAATTAAAAACATTTTTACTCAATTTTTTAATTCTTATTAAGTAATTCTTAAGAACACTTCTTAATCTTATCCAAAGAAAAAAGGTTTCAAAAGCATTTTTAACCAAAATAATGTAATTTATAAAACATAGAGAATCAATAAAACACTCAATGATCTATGATAAAAAGTAATATATATATATATATATATATATATATATATATATATATATATATATATAATTAATAGATAAAATTTCTTTACATCAATTTAAATTACATTTTACACATTTGAACTCATGAAAAAGAAATCCATAAACTTTTTAAAAAGCTTAGATGCACAAATTAATTTGATCTTTTGAGGAAAAAATAAAGATTTGTGTCTTCTTAATTCATTTTATTTTATCTTACTGAAAAAGTGTATCGAAATTAAACCAAGGTGGGGTTCACAAGTCTTCCTTTGAAAAGCAACACTATTGTAAAATTGGAAGAGATAAATCCAAAGGAATATGATTACATGTACGTTTCTTATCCAATAAAATGTTATATATTCATTTTGTTAGTGGATGCCATCGAGTGTTCGAAGAAATATTGTTAGAATCATGACTTCCAGGAACAATTTGATACTGGTTTCTGTAGAAACAAATAAAGAATAAAAGACATACCCAGTCAAAAAAAATCAAGAAAAAAAAGAATATATACATAAAATAAATGCTACAAGTACCTAAATTTTGTGTTTCATCTTGTCAACTTAATTTGATGACTGATAGAGAGAAAAATAAAAGAGAAAATAAATTATATATAAACAATTTAAAACAGATTCACATTGTATTTAATCACAAATCATCATGGATTTTTTTCCAATGACCATGTTTCAAAGGGTCCAATGATTATCTAAAAAATCATCAAAATGATAATTTTCTGCTGACAGTGTAAAAGTGCTTTCACATTTCCACCGAAAAAATATAGTCATTAAACCGAGACTATAACTCGTATGCAGTGTGAGAATATCAAGAAATTTATATTGTTTCAAAAGTTCTGATATTCAGAGAAATGCATCTTCTGTCATCTCAATGTTCCCTTCAGCACACCTCAAAGCACCAGCTTTTTCAACGTGCTCATTGAGTTTCAAAGAATGAGTTTTCTACAAGCTGAAAATTCAGCCATATGACACCTTTCTTCTCACCAGCTTCAGTATTTTCATCGCCAACATCAGCTTTTTGATGGAAAAATATCTCGTACAGGTTCAAAGATTTGTCTTCTGAATAAAAGAACCCCTTATCTCTATGAGAAGTCTGAACAGGAAAAAAAAAACTGCACAAAATAATGTCATAAATAACTCCAGGAAATCACATGTTCTTCATAATGAATTTGCTAAATATTGGACTAAAATCTATCCTTTCTTTTCCACTTTGTTTAAGAGCTAAAGTCTGCAACTGGATTCAAGTTTTTATGATTTGACTAAGGGAAAAACACTACTAACCTAACAGAATGTTTGGCATGGTATCATTTAAAATAACAATTAGTAGAAACATAATTTCCATTATCTGACCAGTTTATAAGATAATGAAGTTTTTCTCTCTCACTATTTATTATATAACTATACCCAAAATGGTGACTCAAATTTGTTGGTGTATGATTAGCAGGAAATGGAATAAATTGTACCTTCATAAGGAATGAAAACTTGAGAGCTTCTTCTACTTGAGAGGCTTCATACCCTGTTCACGTTCCAAAAAGTAGATTGCCAGTAGTTAGATAAAATAAATATAGAACTTTCTTATGAAGCTGAGAACAAAATATAGCAATACTATTCGAAAAGAAAAAGATGGAGTCATATCTTATCTTTTGTCCATCACAGGAACTATTATCTAATATGAATGCAGTTTAGTGACTAACATTGTAGAATAGCCAATAAGGAAGCATGTCACTGTTGGATACCCAACCAAAGATTATGTATTGTATTTCCAAAACATTTACCAGCACTCAACAGGGTACAAAGCAATGAAATAACTAAAATATCTCCATTGAAAATTGAGCCTTCACAATAGCAAAAAGAAAGATTAATCTATAGCAATAATATTCAGACAGGTATCCCTTTTGAGCCAATGAATGGAAGAGAAACCCATCACAAGGTTTTTCATATCTAAATCGTATTTGGACTGAGGTTTCTTGCAGGAGCACACAACTACAACAATCCTGTGATGTTCAATTTCCTGAAATGATCTTTGCCTCCAAGCAAATGTAAGAATATGTGTCTTTCCAAGAATAGGAATATTCAGCATTTGGCACATACAAATAAAGTTTAAAAAAAAGGACAAAAACGAAAACTTCTTTATCGGTGGCTAGTTACCACTGGCTACCAGTTACCACTTATTACACATCCACCCATATTCGATGCTTCAACTTGAAGTGTGGAAGATACTCATCTTCAAACAGTTTCTACCTACCTATAATTTTATGCAAGTCTCCCCCAATTAGTTACAAGATTTCCAAGGATTTTAAAAATTAGGATCGCAGACATATCAATCTAAAAACTAATTTCTCCAGGTGTAAAAATCAATCAATCACCCAATAATATCCTTCTACGCAAACAATTTATTGATGAATCTAATACAAAATTTTGTACAGAAAAAAGCCTCTAGAAAAATGTAAATGAACACATGTTACAGCACATAACTGTATCAGCTTCTCAGAAAAAATCAGACACCTAGTTTCCGTCAAAAGCTTCAAAAACCTTTTAACAGATTGTCTGAAGACAACCTTACATAACCTGTTGAAGATCCCAAGATCAACGAAGACTAAAGCAGTATATGCAAATGAGGAGGACAACCTTCATTTTACAAGTGAGTTTTATAGGATTGAATTGGACTTAAACTTAATTATGAAATGATATCAACATCTATCTTAGTAATTCTTGTTGGACCTATCAAGTTGCTTGCATACAATCATTATCAAATCATCCGTAAATGTTTTAGTCTTTGGTATAAGTTGAAGTATTAGAGTTCTCATACCGACTAGTGATATGAAATATAAATGTAATGGAAAACTCCCCTCTTACAAGCTGGTTTTAGACAGTTAATAGGCCAAAATTCAAATTTAAGATAACCAATTGAAATACAATGAATCATTTATAACAGAACTTCTGTCCAGATTGTAACTACCCATGTCAATCATATCTCTAACTCTCTCATTTCCTAATAAATAGAAAGAAAATTACAACATATAATATTTATATATTTTGTTATGAGAAAAACAGTTTATTGTGCATATTTTAGTCTGAACATATCATAAAAACAGGTCCTCGATACACACTGTTTCAAAACGTAGAGATTGAATATTTTTCTCCTACTAAATCAATGGGATCCAAAGTTTTTGAAGATGAGCAAGAATGTGTTGCAACAAAAGCCTCCATGAGTTCAAGAATCTAGTCTCTCCCACCCAAAAAACTCATTGATTAACTAACTCACTTTACATGTCCTGGCCTCTATTGATAGCATTCACAATCTAACTGATTAACTAATTTTAGCAGTTTTACACTTTTACTCTAATCCTAACATGGTTTAATCAAGTATAAAGGCCTAATTAGTAGCTAACAGGGGCTTGCCCACTTGATTCCTTGGGCCCCAACTTATTTTTCCAAATCAGGAATCGGGTGCTAACAATCCCATCTGAAATGCATTTCATTTTATGTAACCACTTATTAAATAAAGTATTACGTGATTAGATAAAATACTGGTATCATTCAAGAGAATCTCCCACAAGGTATACCTTTGATGCCCGCAGATCATTTACTTCCTTTCTAAGTGATTCATCAGATAGGATTAACCGAGACAGTGCCCCAGTGGATAACCTGCAATAGAATTAATAAACACCAAAACAATTAAAGAAAAGTTTTTAACAATTTATAGCTAGGCCAGTAATTAAAATAAACATCTCACGTTAACCTAGAATAAAAGGGCAAATATTTCAGTTAATCGAGAATAGTGAAACTACTGTGTATTTTCTTTGTCAACTTGTGTAGCAATAATAAAATCTTTGAGCATACATTCATTAGAAAGTAGTAACAATTATTCACATAGGTGCACGTAAAAGGCATTTGTTCACCTTAAAAGTAACCCTCTAAATAAAAATATTATAAATCTTGAATGCCACGATCACAGTAACCAATGAGGTCCATGTACTTGAAAACACCACAAGAAAAACTCATACTTAATGCAAATATCAAATACCCAAGATACTTTGCAGCTTCCGAGACAGACCCCTCAACTGCAAAAATGAGATCCAAAAGAGCTTGCATTCCCTGTTAGAAGGACCATAAGCATAGTTCAGCTGCAAGTAAGTTTTAAATTTTAACTAGCAGAGTGATTATATAACTAAATAAAGAAGAAATAAATAAAAGGTAAGTGGCAAAGAGACAAATGCCTCTAACAACATACCAATGCAAATTTTGGGTTATTAGGTCCAATTTGTGGACCACAATCTGACCCTCTAATGGATGATTTGGGAGAAAGTATCTGAAGAAGCTCTCGAGGCGGTGAATAAGGATCAAGATCCACCGTTTTCCTGACTAAATCAAGAAAATAACATGCTATCTGTCAGAAAAGATTGCAAATTGCTTACTATAAACAAAAAGATTGTTTATCTCATTGCAAAATATATCCTGAATATGAAAAGGGGGGAAAATAAAAACTCTCCCCATAGCACTTGAAAGTCAATGTTGGGAACCACAGACCAAAGTGGTCAGTTCAATCAGTCATACTGTGGACCAGTATATATTCAGTCTGACTTTACTTAAATGAGTTACCTAGTTCAAATGATTTATGTTCAACAAGCACCAATTTAACTAGTTGAACCAATCAAATTGTGCCCCTGAGCCAGATTGATCTCTGATCCAACTTCATTGGTACCCAATTCAATACATGAACAAGGGGGATCTCTGAGCCATTCCCTTCTTTCAGTAGTTAATTATCAGTAAAACCATATATATTTCAGACTAAGATAAATTCTTGCGTAAACTCTCACTCTAGTCCTTGAAACTGTATAGTCCCACTCTTTAGTCCCTAACTTCAGTAAAACTTCAAGTCATTTAAATCCACAGAAAGAACAGTGATTTCCAAAGTTGGGGACGAATGTGAGCTTTTGGTAAAGGACAATAGCATTTAAATGCAACTCCTTACAAGTTTTTTATGCTATTATCCAATAGGAGTACTAGCAATACAACGTCTAATACGATCTTTCTAACCCTTTATTATTAGTTAAAATTATTAACTACTGTAAAACCAGAAGTGAATCTTAATAAATAAGAAGGGAAACCTACAAAATTATATGGATTCCAATCAATTTTAGCCAAAAATAAAGAGGGCATTACAATCATTTCTCATTTTTTCCATTAAAATTGAAAATTCAACTCAGTCGACTCACATGATAAGAACAACAACGCCAAAAGCTTGTCCTTTGGTAAAACTTAAATAAACAAGCCAGAGAGAGGGTTTACTCACACTTAACTAGTGCACTCACTTGAGCACAGCAGTCTTAAGCAAAAATTTTGTCAACCAGCTGATTCATTACGTGCAAATTGCAATGTGACACAAGAAACAAGGAATGAATCAAACAATCAAACTAGGAACAGCATGCAAACAAACTAGGATAAGTGTAAAATTCTATCAGAGTAAGTAACTTATAGTGAATTTGTTGGGATTAGTTAATGCCCAGTGTAATATAACATGTATAAGAGCACCGTGTACATTTTTTTAATCTTTTATCAGTTCAACATGTTACCTTCTGCGCATACTCTTTATTTAGCTAATTCCTATGATCTATATATCCTTCACATCCTCTCTGGTTACCGACACAAACAGTGAAACGGATACCTTTGAGTGCAATAAGAGAGCGAAGGCGATTCAACGCAGAAGCGCGGTTCTTGTGCTGGGAGCGGTCTTCTGAAGCCTAAACAAGCAACAACAACAACCCCATGACGTGAAATGAAGCAAGATGAGATTTTGAGATTGGAAAGGGGAGAAACCTGAGCCATGATTCCTGTGGGGAGGTGTTTGAGGCGCACTGCGGACTCGCGCTTGTTACGGTGTTGACCGCCAGGTCCTGAGGCCTTGAAGGTATCCATCTCGCACTGCCGCATCAAATCCTCGTCCGTGAGGTAAAGGTAACATTTTTCTGAACCCTCAATTGCCGTATTGGTGCTGAAATTAGAGCACCATAAGTGGGTGTGAGTGTTGCTGGTTGTTCTTGCTGTTGCAGGAAGTGGGATTCGGTGGGTGCTGAGGAAGGAAAAGGGTTGTTGAGAGGGGCGAAATGAGCGGTATGAAACTGGAATGGGCATTTTGTGGAGTGTGAGAATGAAGAGGGTTTTGTGTGCCATTGTTAGACCACCCTTAGCATGGCTCCAAAAGTAAAATCATGCTCTGTTCTTGGAACCTTAACAACGGTTTGATCGGAGGAATGTTGTAATTGAAAAATGGATTTTTTAAATTTTGATAATTTTTATAGCAAACCATACATCATAGGGATGAAATTAACTGAACAAGGTTTAGTTCATATAGTTTAACTCTATTAATTATGTCTATAAAAATATTAATTCCTAAGATGCTTTTCATTAAAATGAATAATAAAAATCATTTAATTAAATATTTAAAACGGCAGTGTTAAAACATTATCAAAATAATTAAAAGATATATATAATTAAAAGATATATATTTGGAGAATAATTTATCATCTTTATTTATTTATTACATTTGTGTAAAGCTGAGATTCTTCAAGTCACCCACCGCCCAAACTCGAACGACTATCTCCTCTCCGCCGCTGCCACCGCACCTCCGGCAGGCCCAGCAGGTTCTCTCTTTCCCACTCTCTCAAATTATAAAACCCTTTTCCCTTTATGTGTATAATTGATTAAATATTTAGCATGCTTATTGCCAACACACTGTTGTGGTAAAGTTTCTCTTTTTATTTCCTTTTTGAAGACATTGAAAAACCTTGATTTGCCAGAGAGTAATGGAGGAAAAAGATAATTTGGGTCGTTACAAAGTTGGGTCTTTGCCAACTCTCTTCTACGTTCCTGACTTCATAACGGACAGTGACCAAAGCCTTCTTCTAAACAACGTAGTACTCACTCTCATTCTGCTTCTCATTGTTCTATTTAATGTTTCTTAAATATTCATTTTTTTAATGATGGGGTTTCTGCCTGTTGTTAGATTTATGAAACCCCTGCATCAAAGTGGAAGATGTTAAAGAATAGAAGGCTACAGAATTGGGGTATGCTTTTTTTGTAGAATATACAGATATAGAGGTAAATGGTTTTTTGACAAACTTTTGGAAGGTTGGAGTTGAGAAAGAATAAATCATGGAGAAAAAAGTGAATTGATGAACTGAACTTGCCTTATAAGTATTACAATACCCAGCAGATTATATTTTGCTGTTTTGGGGAAGTTGATGATATGATTTATGATTATATCATTTTTCTTATCTACTCAGTTATTGTCATGTATTATGAATCATTGTGGTACCTATACCAGCTATATGTACTTGGTACTGTTTTTTTTTTTTATAAAGATACTTTGACAACATTATTTTGAAAACATTTTAACATCATTTACATGTCATTTCAGGTTCGTGTTTATGATTATTATTATTGACTGTGAAGTAATTTTGTACCAATCATATAATAACATGTAGATGATGTTAAAAAGTTGTCAAAAAAATGTTGTCAAAGTGTTATTATCTTTTTTTTATTAGATGTGCATACATGGTTATGTATCTGATCATGCATAACAGATAACGCTAAGTTCTTAAATATTTTTGCTCGCCTGACTTAGAATAATATGAAAATGGTATTTACTATTTTTTATTTTAATACTTTGATGTTTATGTTTTTATATTTCTGTATGCTATATCCTCTGTACTTAAGTTTTAGAAATTTTATTGTACGGGTATTCAAATTGGTACCTATACTAGAATTAGTCCCTGTATTCATTCAAGGCAATTTGTAAGGTTATGGTTGAATCAGGGTTTTTAAATAGTTACTGTCAAACTTTGAATATAAACTAAGACATGTTGAAAATCAATGACCAGGAGTCATGTCAGTGTTCAACATGCCTTGGAAAGAGGACACCACATACCAAACACACTCTGTATAATTTGAGCATGCACTTGTCAAAAATATTTATATTTATTCCCTCATACAATGAATTGAATTGGAAATGTTTAGCAAATTTGAAGTGAAATTTTCCTTATCAATTGTCTGGTGATTGTTGACTGCAGGTGGTGTTGTCCATGAGAAGGGCCTTCTACCTCAAGTTTGTAAGTGGGGAAATCTGCAATTCTTTTATGATCTAGATATGCTATCAGCACAAATACCTGCTATGATTTTCTGTTGGATATGAGAAACCTCTATGCTCTAGGTGTGAGAAACCTGCATTTTGGTAGTTTCTAACAGTGACAACCGAGCTTTACTATTATGCCAGTCGTTTAGTTACTTTTGCTTTACCTTTTTTTTGTACCTGCTGCAAGATGAAAAGAAATTACACACCAGAAAGGGTATATTCTGTTGATTCACTTCCTGTTGTTCAGACTAAAAGTTATTAAATGATTCTGTCATCATCTTAGTTCATCAGTGTTATTTTGTTGTTGCCTTTGTGTATACTTTTGGGACCCGTTTCTGGAACTACACTCCTCTGTGAACAAAATGCTTTGACTTTTGAAAAATGAATTGAAGATGATTAAAACATTGTTATCATTGATCGCCATTTTCCACTTGATTATTTTTTAGTTTGACCAACTTTCAAAGGGGAGAATACATGATAATATTGTGTTAATGAAATAAGGTTGGTCTTCTGCAAGTAACTTTTGTTTGTGTTGTTTTCCAAATATGCTACTAACTTATCAGTAGTCTCTCTCTCATGCAGTGCCTCCATGGTTAACAAATCTCACACAAAAAATATATGATGAATCTGGGCTGTTCCCAACAGCAATGAACCATGTTCTTATCAACGAATACCAGCATAACCAAGGCATAATGGTTTGTCCTGAACCTCAACCCTGCTTATGACCATTCATCTGTTCTTCCTTTTAGACTATGTAACATCTCATCATTGATTTTTGTGTTTTCTGTTTTAAAATTTTTATGTTTTTGTGTGTATTTTACTATTTCCTAATGATTTTTCTTATTCTAAAGCCACATCAAGATGGACCTGCTTATTTTCCAGTAGTAGCCATTCTATCACTTGGATCTCCTGTAGTCATGGACTTCACTCCCCATGCAAGATTCAAACAGGATTCCCAGATTGGTATTGAGAAAGATTCTGATTTTGAGATTGGGAAAAATGAGTGGCTTGATGATCACCACCCTTTCTCTGTTTTATTGATGCCTCGCAGTTTACTGATATTCAAGGACAAAGCATACTCAGGTACTGCTATAGTAAACCCTTGTGTAATGCTATATTAACAACAAATTTATGAACCTTAACACCTTTTGTTCTTGCTCAAATTTAGTCACATTTTTGTCTGTGATCACAGATTACTTGCACGGTATAAAAGATTGCGCGATACATTGCTACAATGGGGTAAGGGTAGGGTACAGATTACTACATTTCTTTCTGCACAAAGTAATTCATTGTAAATCAATTTTTCTCATACTTCAAAATCTGTCCTTTTTAGGCTGTAAATGAAACTCAAGCTTTGAAATACAAGGAATCAGATGGAGATTTATTTAACTTGGAGGATGCATTGGATACAACAGGAAAGGAAGAGTACAAGAATATATCAAGAACATCCAGTAGAGTTTCATTGACTTGTCGATTGGTTCCCAAAGTTCACAAAAATTTGTTTAGGTTGTGACTTTGTATATTTCATTGAAAATGATACTTTGACACAAATATTTTTTATTCATTTGACATTACCTTTTTTTTTATTTTCATCTTTCTTGAAAAAATATAAAAATTCATTCTTTTAAGATTATTTTATCTTATCATATGTGTCAACTAAATATATAAGTGTGTTATCTTATCATTACTCTATTTCATCTCTTCAAGCAAAGGGATATTACCAAAAATTCAACAAAAGAAATCCAAATTCGTTCAATTTAGACCATTTTTCTGATTTAGTTTTTCCTTCTTGGATTTTACATTAACATATTTTGGACATGCTTGACATATTTAATGACATGAAATGAACTTAGATGAAACAAGATAAAAGTTATTAATTTATTGTTTATAGATTTTTGTTTGATAGTTCGTCATAATCAATTGGCGTCATCTTACTATAAAGAAATAATAAGTGATTTATATAAATGTAAAATTGACATCTTCCTTTTCTATTTTGGTCTCAAATAGGAAAAGAAATATGATTTCTTATTGTATAGCTTATTAAATATTAATCTTTGAATTTAATAACCTAATTATAATTTTAAAATTAGTTTTAGAAAGTCTGAAATTAAATCAAAATGATAATTATTTGTAACGCAAGTGGTATTAAAGTCTTCTTGAAACATAAACTTGATTGTAATGGTCCTTCGTATCTTGAAAATGATTCAGGAATTTTATAAATTCCTTTTGAACTATTTCAATGAGTTTCATGATAAATTTGTTCAATAAGCCGTTTTATCCGATGAAATAAAAATTATGTAACGAATGCTTAGTTAAAATATCTGTGAAATAACACTTTATTTGTCATTTCATTGGTTTAACATATTTTTAACAAAATAATCAGTTATTTTATGACCTTTTTAGGATAATTTATGAAAAATGATTATGATAAAAACCTTGACCATACTATAATGATTATTATGATAATCTATGAAAAATGATTATTTTACGACCTTTTGATGATTATCTTTTTCTGGAACTAAACACATTTCAAAAGAAAAAGAATTCACAAAAAGAACTTATGTCAACATGATCTACTACAATAGATCTTTACAATGTGCAGATTGAATATATGATTTTTGAGAAACCGAATTCTTATTATAAAATAGTATTTTTGGTGTCAAAAAATTAGTAAAATCAAGTTCTTAGATAATTGAATAAACAATGAACGGTTGTCCACAGACATTGAAATTCCATTCAAAATTCAGTTTATAAGGAGTTAAATTCTCAAACTATGAACACTAAACATCCGTTCAAAATTATTATTTGGAAAGCCAAATTTTAATAGAAATAAAGTTTAAACCATCTTTATCTTCATATTTATCGATGAATTTCAAGTGGATGATGATTTCTTTTTTCAATCTTAGTTTGATTCATGTATTTATCAAATTGAGTTAATTGGATTAATATATTTGAAAAATTAAACCAATTAAATCATTTTCGTTAAATTTTTATAAACGACTTCAAAGTTTACTGATACATATAACATGGTGTACATATAATATGCTGATTTATAAGAAATATATTACATGGAATTTGTTATTTAAATTTGTTATTTAAATGATCTGTGATTCACCTGTCACAAGACAAAACCTTATGATCCTACACCACCGACGTTTCCACCGTCTATGACCTCCATGTCGTCGCTCTCCCGCTTCTCAGCCAGGTCGTCTTCTCATTTACTAAACTATCCAAGAGTTTATAATCTGAAAAGTTGGAATGTGAAGAAAAAGTCGAAAATTAATTAACCAAAGATGGTTCAAACCTTAACTTTCCCAGGTCGACCAGACTACAAGTCACCCATTTTAAGCATTCCTTCTACAAAGGCCTTGAAAAATTGATCTTGATTTGTACTGAAGAATCTCACAAACTCCCTTGTCTGTGGGAATGTGAAAAGTGTTTGATCAGAGTTGAGAAACCCTCTCCCAAACCAAGTCCTTGAAATACTGATTATAAAACAAAAGAGACGTAAAGTCAAGGTTCCCTGTCACATTCTGATCAACATCCGCTCTCTTGGATAAATTAAAAATTGTTAAGATTGGAAATTGTTTGATTTTTTTTTTTTGGGGCTTTGGGGCTTAGCCGAATCTTGGAGTGGAAGGGGGAAACGATGTGGGAGAGATGGATTCGTTAACGACGTCGTGGTGGTGTTAGATGATGCAGGTGGAGAAGCGTTCAGGTCGCAGCTGTCGATGGATGTGTTGGAAGAGGAGAAGGGCGTTGTTGGCGGCGGTGGAAGCGGATGTTGGGGGTTTTGACGGTGTGCATGTTGCTAGACCAGAGCAGGAACGACCTGAGGGTCCTTGGTGAGACGCTTAATTTGGTCTTCTGCTTCGCGGTGGGGATCGCTGGTTTGGGCCCATATTTGGTCTTCGAGGTGGGTAAAGTTGCGCTGGAGACAATGACAATGGTTCCTCCACCATAGGTTCCTCCATGGTGCCGACCGGATGGCCGCCGTAGATTTCTTCTCTCTAATAAAAATGACAACTTTAAACCATTTACTGGGTATCATTGTTTTTTATGTTCTTGTAGGATATAGATCTCGGGGTGATTTGATACACAATAAGAATGATGGGTCGGTCTGCATTTTGATGTTCAATAATTGCATTTTCTCGGTGTGCATGGAAGATTTTATGAAGAAAAAATGCTTACAGTTTATAGAAAGAAAGAAAATTGTGGTCCAATCGACTTCTTGAAATATTTGTTTTGTTTTAAGGAACAGATGCCATGCCATGTCAGTTCTTCCCAGTAAAACAACCAAGTGAAGAGGAGTGAAATCTCCTCCACCCTTGATTGTTGGCAAGGATTCATTTTTTCTCTCCATGATCTGAGCAATCTGCACATTCCCTACTGCTGCAGCAAAGCATTATGCAGTGTTACCCTTTAAGTCTTGCAATTCTAATTCATCAGGCTGCATTAGCTTTAGTAGCTCCTCCACAAAGTGAACATGGTTAGCACCCACTACTATGTGGAGGACTGTGACCCAACCCTTTGTTATGGCGGATGTAAGCAGCTCCCAATCTTGTTCCAACATTTTACTCGCTTCTTTCCAGTCACCTTTCAGTGCTGCTTTGTGAAGGGGAACACACTGTCCCAGGTATCTTCCCTTGGCATCTTCTGCAACAAGTTCAGTTAAGGAAAGGAAATCACTTCAGTCCTATGAATTTTTTAGCACTGAGAAATGTTGCTCGTGGAATGTTACTGATCAACGAATTCGTGGAAAAAGATAAGTTTCTTCACTTCGGAGGATTTGAAAATTTCAGAGGATTTGAAAATTGCAGTGAACTGAATGAGTTTCATTGAGTAGGCTTTTCACAATTATGGCTGTCACTTATGAACGTGAGGATCCTCTGTTTCATCCTTCAACCGACAATGACGCCCATGGCCTGACTGGACGAACGCGCGGTGGCCTATGTCATAATCCCTTAATTTAAATAAAATTTAACGTAATCAATCAATGCCCATCAATCAAATAATGCACATTAGCCTGAACCATGAAATTAACTGAGATTCACTATGAAGATCAACAGATGGTTTAAACCTAGAAATAACTTATGGTAGAAGCGGACAGATTTTATTATTTCATTTTCATTTTTAAAGAAAAAGTTCATATTCATTAAAGAAAAATATTTATCTTTATTTAAATCCTCATACATGATTAGAAAGTATATTTAAGCCTAATTCAATCCCATAAAACCGAATTTTTATTATAAAATAGTATTTTTGATGTCAAAAAATTAGTAAAATCAAGTTCTTATATAATTGAATAAAGGCTTAATAGCTTACTTGGTCCCTATGTTAAGTGATTTTTTTCAGTTTAGTACTCGCATTTAAGAGTGCATATATTGGGTCCTAGCGTTGTTAAAATTGAATGAATCAAGTCCCTTCTGTTAAATTGACAGAAACAGAGTTCACTCCCACCTAACGTGGCGAAGGAATTTGCACATTTTCTTCTCTCTCTTATGTTTTTCCTGTAATGCCCCAGCTTTTCTCATTTTTCTATATTTTTATTAAATATTGTTTTTCTCTCTCTCCTCCTCCACAACCTCTACCTCAAGAATTATTAGAAAGGTAGAGAAAAGAAATTGAATGAACGGTGTGAGTGGCCGGATGATGTGAGTGACCGAACGGTGTAAGTGACCAAATGATATGAGTGACTGAACGGTGTGAGTGACTGAATGATGTGAGTGACCAAAGGGTATGAATGGTCGAATGATGTGAGTGACCGAACGATGTAAGTGACCAAATGGTGTAAGTTACCAAATGGTGTGAGTAGCCAAATGGTGAGTGACCGAATGGTACGAGTGGTCGAATGGTGTAAGTGACCGAATGGTATGAGTGGTCGAATGGTGTGAGTAGTCGAATGGTATGAGTGACCACACGGTCTAAGTGGTCGAATGATGTGAGTGACCGAATGGTCTAAGTGACCAAATGATGTGAGTGACTGAATGGTGTGAGTGACCAAAAGGTGTAACTGACTAGATGGTGTGAGTGAATGAATGGTGTAATCCAATGACCGAACAGTGTGAGTAAATATTAAAATTGTTTTGTGCATCAACGTAGAGTGTGCTTGTTTAATGCATGCTTCGGGAGAGAGATAGAGAAAAAAAGTATTTTAATAAAAATATAGAAAAGAGATAAAAAGTTGAGACATTGCAGGAAAAGCAGATGAGAGAGAATAAGATGTACAGATTCCTTCGCCACATCAGCTAGGAGTTAACTCTGTTTCTTCCAATTTAACGGAAGGGACTTGATTTATACAATTTTGACAACTTTGGGACCGAATGTATGCACTTTTAAAACCGGTACTAAATTGAAAAAAAACCCACTTAACATAGGGACTAAGTAAGTTATTAAGCCTTGAATAAACAATTAACAGTGGTTGACAGACATTGAAAACTCACTCAAAATTCAGTTTATAAGAGTTAAATTCTCAAACTATGAACATTAAACATCCATTCAAAATTACTATTTGGAAAGCCAAAATTTAATAAAAATAAATTATGGTAGAACTGGCAGATTTTATTATTTCATTCTCATTTTTAAAGAAAAAGTTCATATTTATTAAAAAAAATATTTATCTTTTTTATACATTATTATAAAGTGGATTTAAGCCTAACTCAATCCTAGAAAATCGGCTTATAAGGTGAGATTTGTACCTCATTTATATATTATAATTTAACATTATCTCTAGTTGATGTGAAACTTCTAACATACATACATATAGTATTCTCGTACATATATAGTGTCTCATTCTCTTCTTTATTGGATAACAGGTATACTTGTGTGCTAGTATAAGTACCCATCTATTAATTAATCTTTATAAAAATAAAAATTGAAAATCATGACAAAAAAATATGATATTATCAAATATTTAATAGTAAAATAATTCATTTTTGTTTCTTTAAAGATAGAAAAAATATAAATATTTTATATTATATAGCAAATGAAAGATTTTTGTAATTGAACACTTAAAAATGAAAATAAATATTGTCATGTGAAAAAAATAACAATAAATAAAGATATTAAAAGCCTGTAGAAATGATCAAAGACTTAAAAATATTTTATTTATTATAGTTGATAATACATCATTTATGAATTTAAGTTTCATCTTAAATGAAATTTATAAAGTTTATATAAGATAAAAATCCATAAACTTGTTATTTTAAGATTTTTAAATTAAATATGATATCAATTGTATAAATTAAACTCATATTTTATCTATTTAATAATCTTTCATCGAAAGATTCAACACGATAAGAATAATTTAATAAATAATAATTTAATTAAAGAAATAAAGATAACGTATTATTTTCATTTAATATAATCATTCTATATTAATCACAAAATCTTATATGTAATGGAAAAAAATAAAATGACAAAACACAACAACAATCATCTAAAACAACATCAAACAATAAATATTTAATTAAAATATAAAAATTAGCATAATACACAAAACATTTTATTAAAAATTAATTAGAAGTATCTAAATTTATAAGTAAATTAAAATTTAACTCAGAATTTTTAATTTTTAATTATACATTATTTTAAAAGTCTATTATCTCATCCTCCCACCTTTGGCACAATATTTTTTTCAATTGAAAAGGGATTCTCAATCACATACATCGAAATTTCAACTTCAAACTTTGTTGTCTTTAATTGCAAATTCTTTTGTGCATTAACAATAACTTAGTTTGTCGTCTTATGCATGCTACAGTAACCAGCTGTGTTCTATGTGGATTCTATTAACGATGAAAGTAAAACATTATGAATTAAGATATATTTCTGAAATACGGAGATTACCACCTTAATTTTTTCTTATAAAAAAATTATATCATAAATCACTTAAAACACCCGTATACATAAGAGAAATGCAAATTCAAATAGCTTGTGTAATAACTTTTTTTACCACATCTAATAATCCTGTATAGTTTTTAATATTTTTATTTTATCTTTCGAAGTAAGACAAAAACCGTGAATCAGATTTATTTAGTTCGTAACTGATAAACACAAAGTTATGTTATGTTCTTTGTTATTAGTCTAACAGTGTTGAAAGTCTCACATCGACTACAAATAAGACCAATTCATAATTTATAAGTAAATATGATATTATCGAATCATTCATTAAAAATATTTAATCTCACGAGTGATATATATCTTGATGTGAGAGATAAGATCAATTCATAATTTATAAATAGATATAAACTTCATTTTATAAACTGATTTTATAAAATTAAATTATACTTAAAGTTATATTTTTAACAAATGGTGTAACAGCATATCCGTAAAAGTTCGTTTCATTTTTACAGAGGCGAAGTAGAATATATGAATAAAAATAAGTGTCGTGAACCATCTGTAGCTTGCATGGTCATTGATTGGAGGGAAGGTTTTAAATGTTTGAATGGGTCCACAATCTCCCCTTTACATAGATTAAATTATTTTAAATATTTTCCTTTTTCAAATTTAGAGTTTTTTTATATCGTTTTTGTACTGAATCTTTCAAAATGTATTCAATGAATATTAATTTTAATGTTTCAAACTATATTATTTTTTTAATGTATTAATATCAGTGTATTTTAAAAATTCAGTGAGAAATAACATTCAAAATTCGACAAAAACTTTAAATTCCATTTTTTCATAATATTATAATTTCTTTCTCTCTTTTAACTAAAAATGATATATTGAATTAGCCCAAAAACACTTTCAATTGTCATGTTTTTTCAACCAATATTTAACTTTGAATTTAATGCAACATAAAATAACTAAAAGGGTTTAAAGAACTAAAAATGATAATGGGGAAGTGTCTATTATTGCAACCCTATTTAAGATTTTTTTTATGACTAAAAAGACTATTTATCTATGCTTTAAACTAATTAAAAAGACATTTTTGTATATCAAGATGCTCAAAAGTACCTTTGTTTCCAAACACTACTTTTTTTAAAGTTACTAAGAATTTTTTAAATAAATAAATAATATAGTAATTTTGTGTTTTTGAAATTTGAACATGAAAAATTAGAGTATTATTCATGCATCATGGTGAGTGTCTGTTCCATAAGTTCAACCCATTCTATATTTTATAACAATAAATTTATTTACTTTCATAATAATTATAGCATTTTATAAATTCCATAAAATATATGATAATTAAACTCCCGATAAAAATCCTTTACTTTATTTCGCTCAAGGAAAATAATCTTTATATTAATATAATTCGTCTACCATTCTTTTCAAATCAACATGTATACATTGTAGTTTTGATATTCTTTCCATTTTTATCTGCGATTCAAATTTTCTTTAACAATTTTAATTTTCTAATATGAAAAAAAAATTGTTAATGGGATCCTTAACTTATATGTTTGTTAAAAGTATTATTAAAGAAACATAAAATAAAACATGTTTCCAAAATTAAATATTCGATGAAATCAAAACATTTAGTATTATTATTATAAAGTTAAGTAGTATTAAATATATATAATTAAAAGAGACAGAACCCTATTGTGGTGGCTAAGTTCTGAATCGGAAGTAGATTTTTGAAGTTTGAAAGCTTTCTACTGAGATTCAACCAAGAAGCGCTTTGACAGTTTTTTGAGTTTGTCAAATATATATATATATATATATATATATATATATATATATATATATATATATATATATATATATATATATAACAGACACATATATGTGTGTAAATATACATTCGCACCGTCAATTCCATTTCGTTTCTCTCACTTTGTTCTTCACCAAACCCATCTCAGGTTCTCTCTTCTTCTTGTCTTGGATTGTGTACATATTTCCCATTTTGCCCCTCTTCTTACTGTACTTGTTCTGCTTCTACGAATCTCTTTTGAATTCTCACTGATTTCATTCCATACCTTTTGTACTTCTTAACTTTTTACACTGTACTTACTACCATTCGCTACAATTTCTTTCATGGGTTTAAGCCAAATTTTTGTTTTTTCTTGCAAACGCTGTTTGTGTTTCCAGCTTCTTGTTCTGTTTCTCTGTTTAGTTTAATTCATGTTCCTTCGCTGGCTTCCTCACTCTGTTGTGTTTAATTCTAAATCTGGGGCTGGAAAAAGTTTAAATTTTTCAGTTGCTTGGCTATTTTTTTCTTTGAGGATCTTATCTTGGTTGTGCGAAGCGCAAAGTGGTACAAGAGGGTCGGGGGAGGGGAGAATCGAGATTTCCAAATGTAGAATATCAATTGTGATTTCTGAAATAAGGGGAGAAAACATTGGGATTTGTGAGGAAAATGGGGGGAAAAGTTTGAATTTTTCAAAAAAAGTATTTTTTTTTCTGTTAGGAATTTTCTTGTGTTTGGGAGAAGGGAGAAGCATAAGAGGGAAGGTGGGGATAGGATAATTGTGACTTGTAAACGTAGGATTTCTTAGTTGTTACTCCATTGTAAATTTTCAGAACTTTGTTTCCTCTCTTCTTTTTTTCTTTGCCTTCCATGCAAATGAAAAGTAGTGAGAAGGGCTCTAAAACGAGACAGATACTCGTTTATTATTAATTTGTTTTATTTTTGTGGGAAAAAAATGTGTTTATTGGAGCAATTGGCTGTATCAAGAGTAGTTCTTGTCAAGTGCAAGACAATGAAATAGTTGAAAGATTAGGTAATGGAGAAGATTTTGAAAGGAATGAAAGTTTCCAGTGTCAACAGATAGCAAGTTGGGGGGGAGGGGGTGATAGATGTAGTCCCTCAAATATAGGTCATGGGTTTAGTGGAGTTAATGAAAAGCAGATACTTACTTGCAAATTGGGGGGTTTCTTCTGAATGGGATTTAAGAAATTAAATTGATCTTTGCGTATAACCCAAACCCTTTGTATATGTAAGGGTCCCCTTAATTTATTCAATTTAATATTAATTTAAATTTCTTTAAGTTCTCTTATACTGGCTCTTATTACTGCATTCAAAATTGTGAAATTGATTAACAGATAAACTGCAGATTATTAGTGGTTGAAAAATAAAGACTCTGAGGTTTTCTGTTCATTTTAAATTATTTAATGTAACACCAGGAGGAGTTCCCAAAACAGATTAAGATGCCATAGTAGTAATGATTCTTTATGAATTTAAATTAAATAAAGTTGGTTTTAGCAGATAAATTTGTTTTTTTTTTTTTTTTTTAAATTTCATTTTTCAGTTTTTCTCATTATTGTTATTTTGTTCTTCAATTCCCACTTTTGCTTGTCAAGGAATAAATATTGAACCATCTTTCTGCCTGCTTATCCCGTCTAGTTTCTGTTTGCCATGGCACTAACATATATGTAGGAAAAAAATATTTTTTATGTCTGTGTTTGAGGATGCTAATTTTGATTTATTGATTTTGGAAATTCAACATAGGGAAAAATTTTGGTGTCTTACTTTTGCTTAAAGCTGATACAGTTTTCTTCATTTTGTAGGCAAAGTATGCCTTTGAAGGAATCAAGTAAGTCTTGTATGTGGATTTTGTGGTATTGATTTTCAATATCCGATTTATGGTTTGAGCTTCTATTGAGAAACTGAGACACAGGTTGATCACATAGGAATATCAAGTACTCTATCAGATTTCATGCCTGCCATGAAAAAGGTTGTTTAGTGTTGTTGTAACCTTTGACTTGACCAGTCATTCTCTTAAGTTCTCTAAAATATTATGTGATGATGCTGGGGAATTGGCCAAATGTATAGAAATTACTAACATGAATTTACCATTAGTTATTGCCATATCTTTAGTTGGTCCTTTTAAGTTAAGATGACCCATTTAATCAAATATTTATTTTGGTTTTGATGGCTTTTCGTATCAGATTCAATTTTTATAGAATATGTTGTTGTGGTTGTCCATTGCTATTGTGTTAGTCAACTCAATTTGAATTTTTCCTTTTGAGTGAATTGTGTTTGGTCTGTTGATTTAGTTCCTGTTTTTTTTTCCTGTTTAACAGAATTCTGAGCAGACTCATTTTGGATCTGTTTTCAACAAGTTGTTGAAGGAGCTTCGAGAACCTGTTGACTTTGAACTTCCTGATTGGTTTAATAAATCAAAGCCAATGCAGTACTCCTATATAAAACGCAGTATCCTTTGTACTTCTTCTGAAATGTTCACAGTAAATGTGTATCTTTCATGTAGAGCTGTATGGTTTATAAGTAAGTTTGCATGTATTGATCCTGCTAGAGTTTAAGTTGTTTTTAGTTTCCTAATTTCCTCTAAATTGTGCGATCCTGTTTTACTTAGTTTGTCTGTTTAGATGGCTAGAGTTTTAGAGAATTGTCTGTCTATATTTGTTTGTTTTTACAAATTTAAGATATATATCTCACCAAGAAGGTCAAAAGATCCCGGTTTGATGATGATGGCATATTCTGTTCCTGTACTCCTTCCGCTGGATCTACTAGTGTATGTGGTAGAGATTGCCACTGTGGGTAAGTATTCCATTTGCATGTTCTTTAGGGAAATCTTCATGTGATTATTCTCATTTCTAGTACGTTTCTACTCCATATTAAGTAATGTTCCCAAATCTACCTTTATTTCTATTATTTATATGTTTTTATAAAGTTTATTGTCAGCAGCCAATCAACCATCCAAAATCATCTTTGATTTTTTTTTCAGAAATATTTATTTTTGGTGTCTGTTTGAGTACTTGTTTTTCAATGGGCTGTGTAGTGTGGTTAACTAAGTTCTTCATAAGCATGCTTAGTTCATCAAATATGGTTACTATTGGTAGCACCGTATATTCTCATTGTTGCTTGATCTGAGCCTTTATAATAATTGTTTCCGAAGCTACCATGTCATGACAAGCATGTTGCATTCCTCAAACCCTTCAAAACCAATAAGGAATGGGATGGTGTAGCTTTGGTTTCCATAAGTTTAAGAAATAGCTTGAACTTGTTCCATGATCGGAAGGGTCATTACCTGTTTGACTAATCATGCGAGTTGCTAGCCTTGTGAAGTTGTGTGATGTTTAAAATGGCTGGAAGGGTTATTGTTTCCAGATATTACAGTTCCACCTAGTACTTTGTTTTACTATGTAACATAAAGTCTCTACTTACTTATTATATCATATAATATTACAGATGCAAGTATATCAACATGATTTCAAGTCATAGCTTACTCATCATGTTGACTGTTCCTGTAGGATGCTTCTGTCTAGCTGTTCATCAGGCTGTAAATGTGGGAGCTCTTGTCTTAACAAACCATTCCAGAATCGCCCTGTGAAAAAGATGAAATTGGTTCAGGTATAAATTTCTGGCTCAGAATTTGTTTTTGTTATAATATAGTTCTCAAGAGTTATTCCTGTATTTTCCTTTTCATAGCAAAATCAAGATTCTGTTTAGAGGTCATTGAAATTTGTTGAGGTAATTTTTGCATGTGTCCTGCTGACATGGTTGTGTAATTTAGCTGCTCTTATTTTTCGTTTTAATTTGGGTCTATATTGCTGTGTGTTTCTTTACATTTTGTCTTGAAAGTTCTTTAACCTTATTCTATTCAGTTTTGCTAAAGAAACTAATAAAAATGTTTACATTCATAAAAGTAACTTTGAAAATTTGAAAAATAGTAACTATATTCCTTTCGTAGTGTCCTCATTCTCCTCCCACTATCTCCACCACTTTTCTATCATCACAACACTTTATTTGTATCCTCATAGATAGATGTGTCTTTATTCTAGTTAGATTATTTGAATTTGTATAATCACTAGCATTTTCTCTTCAAATATCTACACTTGACATGCTGAGATTTAACATTTCTGTAGACTGAGAAATGTGGTTCTGGAATTGTGGCGGATGAAGATATCAAACATGGGGAGTTTGTTATAGAATATGTTGGAGAAGGTGATTATTTTCCTATCAATATTTATAAAGTGAGTTTTTACTTAACTACTCTGAAAGCTACTTACGACGGTTGTCTTTCTCTACAGTCATTGATGATAGAACATGTGAGGAAAGGCTTTGGAACATGAAACACCGTGGTGAAACAAATTTCTACTTATGTGAAATCAATCGAGATATGGTGATAGATGCAACATATAAGGGAAACAAATCAAGATACATCAACCATAGTTGCTGTCCAAATACTGAGATGCAGAAATGGTTGGTTACTGATTTTTTTATTTGTATGATGATGTTGCTGCAGGATTTATACATTCCTGTAACGTGCAATTTTTCATTCCTGTAACGTGCAATTTTTTTTCTCCACTTTTAAGGATAATTGATGGTGAAACAAGAATTGGCATATTTGCAACTCGTGACATACAAAAGGGCGAGCATCTGACTTATGATTACCAGTATGAGCACTTACCTGTTCTTTGCTTCACCCTTTAAGTTTTGGTGGTGTTGGCTTCTCCTGAGTTATGCTACCAACATGATTCTGGCTGGCTGGGATGTTTCTAACTACGTTGCAGGTTTGTTCAATTTGGTGCAGATCAAGATTGCCACTGTGGTGCTGCTACATGTAGGCGTAAATTGGGTGTTCGACCTACCAAGCCTAAAATGTCTTCAGATGCTGCATTAAAATTAGTTGCATACCAGGTGGCTTCATCTTCTCATGAAAAATAACCATTCTATCTATGCTTCTCTCTCTAATCTCCATGAAACTTTAATTATAACCTAGGACTATAACTTAGATTATTCCAGTGACTTGTTCAGATTTTATTTGTGAATGGTGGTTAGTCCTGGATCACAATTTTCCTAATCGTAAGCTCAAGAAGCAATGATGTAACATTTTTTTGAATTGGGTTTATGTTGGGAACTTTATTAGGTCCGTAAGTCTGTCATTTCAGTGCTGCATTTAGATTAAAAAACTATAAAAGAACAAACTCCATTATTTTGTACAAGAATTAGAGGTAAAGGGGTAACAGGAGGATTAATAATGCTGAGTTTGGCCACCACACAAGCCTCATAGGTGTGACTAAATGAATTGTTAGGGTATGACTTTTTTGGTATGATGATTAGTAGACAGTTCTAACAGTATCTTGGATGAATGGAACAGGAAAATAAAATTCTTATTACTGAATTTAAACAAATAGTGAATTGCAGTAAAGTTTTTAAATGTGTTGACTCTTGACAGTGGATATGAAAAATTACAAATATGAAATTTTAAATGTGAATATTACTTCTGAATTAGTAGGGATACAAGTACATAATTAGGGAAATAATAAGAAGCAATGAGGACAAATTTTGAGTTAAATCTACCCTCTCTTAAGTTGGTGAATGCCAAAAACATGTCAAAACTGTTCTTTAGGAAATCCCTTAGTCAATACCAATTGAAACACTGAAGGAACAATTTTACAACATTGAACTGGGTTGAGTGCAATACCTTTCACAAAATGGCTTCATATGGTCTGAAATTATGCATCGACACTTGTCCTCACAAGATTTTGTTTTTTTCTTCTCTCTGTCACTGAATTATACTCCTAAAAGCATACAGTACACCGAGTTTACATTATGCTTTTTTCTTCTCCATGTCACTGTGTTATATGCCTAAAAGCATACAGCATTGTGAGGTGAATCTCCTCTGAGTAATAGGTTACATTTTGTTTTTTCTTCGTTTCACCAAGTTATGTGCCTGAAAGAACATACAGCACCTTGAGTTGAATCTCGACTAAGTAATTGTTACTTGCATTACTTTTACTTTTTCTTCTTCGTGTCAACAATTTATATGCCTAAAAGTATACAGCATCTTGGTTCTTGCATAATTTTCTGTGATTTTTCAATTTTCTCATCTCTAAAAACTTGAGCTTAAATTCTGGTGTTTATAAAACCATCCATAGTGGTGCTGACACTATAGAGGGATAGTGGACAGTGGAATGGTCACTCTTCTAAATTTTTTTATTTAATTATAGCTATTTACATATAAACTCTAAAAAATTATGATATTGATAATTAAAATAAAAGTTCTTATAGGTATCGTGAACAGAACATTAAATACCAACCAAAGTCAAAAGGTCTTTATCATTTTATATTTTGGAAGTTGCAATCCCAAAAATAACCCCATGAAGTAGCTATAATGTCTCAATTCAGAGGGTTTTCTTGGAACCAACACATAGAACTGCCATTATGACTGCTACCATCGCTGTTCAGCCTGCTATTTGATCACTTACCTTGTTACAGAAATTTGCTCCCCTGTAGCAGCAGCCCTTGTAGTGGATCTTAGCCACTCTGCTCTGCTGCTATTGCACATTATTTGAAACCCTAATTGATGTCAATTCTCCATTTGGTTGGTATTTAGCATTTTTCAAATTAACTAAAATTTGAAAAAAAAAAAGATGGAAAATTTGATTGAGGATTGGTAGAAATGTAGAAAGTAACTTCCTCCTCCTTGGAAATGTAAGATACCCTCCTTCTACCATGGGTAAGGGTGGTGTACTATAAAATTTATAGTTAACTATAAAATAGTTCGTCTGAACTGGACTGAACTAAAAAATAATTTAAACAAACTGAACTAAACTATTTTTTTAGTTCACTTATATTGCAGTGCAGTTCAGTGAATTATTTTTTAGTTTACTTAGAGTGCAGTTCAGTAAACTGGTGCAGTTCAGTAAACTGGTTTGCCACACCAAACTGAGAAACACTTTCTTTAAACTGCATCATTCAATAAAACCTTCCAATCATTATAAACAGGCATATTTTAAGTTTCAAGAAGCTACTACACAGAATCATCTTAATCAATACAGACATTATTTAATATGTTTTGAAACAGAAAGCAACTTTTAGAAAAATTCTCAAGATTTTCCACCCACTTGGCAAAACCAAATGAATAATGCCGTGTTTGGTTACCCATTGGGAAACTGTTGCCTATTACAAAGGAAACATTAAAGGAAAAATTCTTTGCATTGGATCAAACATATGATAAGCCTTCTTTCATGGAAAACCAAAACAAATATGTGTGTGTGTGTGTGTGTGTGTGTTCTTTCATGGAAAACCAAAACAAATATGTGTGTGTGTGTGTTCTTTCATGGAAAACCAAAACAAATATGTGTGTGTGTGTGTGTGTGTGTGTGTGTGTGTGTGTTCTTTCATGGAAAACCAAAACAAATATGTGTGTGTGTGTGTGTGTTCTTTCATGGAAAACCAAAACAAATATGTGTGTGTGTGTGTGTGTTCTTTCATGGAAAACCAAAACAAATATGTGTGTGTGTGTGTGTGTGTGTGTGTGTGTGTGTGTGTGTGTGTGTGTGTGTGTGATAAGGGTAGGAACCAAACACTACATATTTTACTACTGTGTTAAGGAGGGAAAACCAAAAGTTCTATCATTGTACTCTTAGAGAGATAGTGATTCACTCTATGACACTTCATTCAACTTCTTTGTTGGTAACCTTTTTGAGATATCTGACAACTGACACTAATACCAATCAATTGGAGTCTTGGTGAACTACACCACCAAAGCTAGCCATTTAAGGGGGAGAGAATAAAAACTTAAACCGCTGAGTACATTCCACAATACTTAATTAGCATAATCACTTCTACTGAATTTAGTATCTGTTTTGCTGACTAATTGTGTACTTTCGTCTGGACAGGTTTATCAGAATGGACGCTTGCAAATTGGTAGGTTTGTTTTTTTATTTCGTTAGTTATTTACTATTTTTTTCTTCTGAAAGTAAATGTGCATAAAATCTGTGATCAGTTCCTCTTATAATTTATCTACGATATGTAAAATACCCATCTCCCTGTTGCACTTGGTTTTTCAGGAGGTTCTCGTGTTAACCACCGAAAATGCTTACACAATTGCATTGGTGAAGTTATTAGAATAAAAAGCTTTGAAAAGGAGAGGTATGGTAAAATTGTCCCTTTATTAGTTGTGACTCTGTGTCTTCTGAAGTTTATGTATGTATATCCTTAATCATTTTCATTCTTAAAATGCTGCAGGTTTGGAGTCATTAAACGGTTTGATGAACATTCTCGAAAACATTCAGTAAGGGATTTCTTTGTCTGGATTTTGACAATTTAGATGAAAATTGTCATCAAATATGAATATGTATTTATTTTTGCTTTTGCAGATCATGTTTGAGGACGGTTGTGTTGAAATTTATGACATGTCAAAAGAGGACTGGGAGCTTGTGAGATAGTAATGCAACTGTTTGGTAGGAACTACTTAGTGAATACTTCTTTTTGCATGATTTATCTATCTGTATAACATTGTGATATATTGTATTTTAATTGGTAAATTTCCAAATTGTCACACTTTAATTTGATTTGGTGATAGAAACCCAACAATTAAACTGAATATCACAGGTATATTATTCAAGTATTATGCAGAAGAAAAGTTATGGAGCTGAAAGCTCTACAATCACCAGTAAAACTCAGAGTGCTCTCACTCCTAACCAGAGGATGACTCTCCTCCTAACCAACTCACCACCTCCCCTTCGTATCCCCTCACACTCTCTATTCTCTCTCCTATAACCGAATTCCCCTTCCCTGGATTCCTGACACGTCATTCCCCTCTTTAACTAACTTCCCTTTCTTTTCCTAATCCCCTTTTCTTTCTTCTCACGTAAACATTCCATATTTTGGGCCTTGCTCCCTCTATAATTGTTTCATGTTGATTAACAGGCCCATCCTTATTAGGAGTCCTATCATTACTCCCTCCTGCAACAACAACCTTGTCCTCAAGGCTAAAATAAGGAAATTGACTTTGCAATAGTCCCTCATCTTCCCAAGTTGCCTCCTCCTCTGTTCTCCCCTTCCATTTAACCAACCATTGTTTAGTAATAGTACCACCCTCAGGAATCTCCCTGGTTGCTAACACTGTCTCAGGTTCTTCTTGATCTTCCTCCTCAAGACTCAACTCTGTTGGTAAAGTGGGTTCTACCGCATGATTACCAATAGCCTTTTTTAATTGAGAAACATGAAAAACCGGGTGTATTTTTGCTGATTCCGGCAACTGCACCTTATAAGACACTTCTCCCTTCTTCTCCACCACTAAGAAAGGCCCATAATACCGAGGTGCCAACTTTTGATTAATACGTCGAGCTATGGTTACTTGTCTATGGGGACGCAATTTAATAAACACCCACTCTCCGACCTCGAACTGCATGAATCTCCGCTTTTTGTCTGCAAATTTCTTCATTTGTTGCTGGGCTCGCAGCAAATGATATTTCAATTGTCGAATAACTTCATCTCTATCAACCAAGTCAGCGGCTACAACTTCCACACGTGTTTCGCCCTATGTAAAACGCACTAAAACAGGTGGTGTTCTCCCATACACAATTTCAAAAGGGGTTTTTCCTGTTGCTCCGTGAAAGGTAGTATTATACCATAATTCTGCCCAAGGTACCCAATATGACCAGTTTTTGGGTTGTTCCGACACATCGTAAATAAGCTTCTAAACATCGATTTACCACTTCCGTTTGACCATCGGTCTCAGGATGATAAGAAGAACTCATTTTTAAAGTTGTTCCCTGTAATCGAAATAATTCCTGCCAAAAAAGACTCATGAACACAGGGTCTCGATCACTAATAATCGATTGCGAAAGGTCGTGAAGTCGTACAATCTCCTTAGCAAATAATTCAACAATCTTCTTGGCAGTATAAGGATGTTTCAATAAAATAAAGTGGTCATATTTAGACAATCGATCCACCACTACAAATATAGCTTGAAACCCCTTCGATTTTGGTAAGCCTGTAATGAAGTCTAGGGAAATATCTTCCCAAATCCTATCTAGAATAGGCAGGGGCTGTAGTAATCCAGCTGGAGATGTTGCTTCATATTTTTGTTGTTGGCACACATCACATGCTTTAACAAACTCTTGAATCATCTTCTTCATTCCCGTCCAGTACAGATTTGCTGCGATACGTTTGTAGGTTCTTAAAAAGCCGAGTGACCCCCTACTGGTGAAGAATGAAACTCATTTAAGATAGTAGGAATTAAATCTAACTTAGCTGACAATACCAAGCATTCTTTGTAAAATAATACTCCTCTTTGCAAACTGAAATCTGCAATAGATGCATCTTCCTGTTGTAACTTCTGCACCACTTGCTGTAAGAAAGGATCTACTCCCACTTCCTCTTGGATATGTTGTTCCTGCAACCATAATGGAAAAGACCGAATCTCCCTCAATTCACTTGCTTCGAACATTCTTGATAGTGAATCAACAACTTTATTCTCTGGGCCCGGTTTGTAAATCACCTCAAACTGATATCCTAACAACATTGCCAGCTAATTTTGTTGAGCTTCGGTGGTGATTTTTTGATGTAAGAGATGTCTTAAACTCTTCTGATCTGAGTACACCTTAAAACTCCTTCCAATCAAGTATGGTCTCCAATGTTGGACCGCCAACACTAATGCCATTAATTCTTTCTCATAGGCTGACTTGTTAACATTAGTCGGTGCCAAAGCTTTACTAAAATTAGCTACCGGTTGTCGGTCTTTGTTAGGGGATGGCGAGTTTACGAGAGAAGAAGATATAGGAGAGAGAGGGGTCCATACGGTAGAGGACGGTGGCCGAACGGTTGAAAGGGGGGAGCATGATGACCGAACGGTGGAGAGGGGGAAGCACGAGGGCCGAACGGTTGAAAGGAAGCACGAGGGCCAAACGGCTGAAGGGGGGAGCACGATGGTCGAACGGTAGGGGGAAGAGAAAAAGAGGGCTGAGCGAGTGGGGCGACGACGAGCGTCCTAAGCGAGTGGAAGCAACAACGAGTGTCCTAACTGACAACAGTTAGGATAGGCGGGAAATTCAAAGGACGTACCTCAGGATATTATAGAAGTAAATATAGTAAATAAGGATAGAAATATTCTTACCAGATAATTATAATAAATAGGCATAATTACTATTATTCTTTACCTTTTTGGGAAGGAGTAATTAGTATTAATAAAGGAGGAACCTAGGGTTTAGGGGGAGGTTTTTTGATTAAGGAGTTTTGTAAGAGAGGTTAGGCTCTCAGGTAACTGACGGAGACCCTGCTCCCAGTTATTGGTTGTTTATTGTGATACCAATATTTCCAGTTAATAAAGAGTTTTATTCCGTCAAATTCCATTGTTTATTACCTGTGGGAGTGTAAAAGGGTGTGAGTGGCAAGTTCACGTACTCGGGTACGTAACAGTCTTGCATCAATACTGCTCCTATCCCTGTCCCTGAAGCGTCACACTCAATTTCAAACGGTTTAGAAAAGTTAGGTAAAGCCAATAGGGGAGCTTGAGTCATCACCTTTTTTAATTCCTCAAAGACCAATAATGCATTTGGACCCCAATGGAAACCATCCTTCTTCGTCAATTCAGTAAGGGGCCTAGCAATCTTACCATAACCCGCAATAAATTTTCGATAATACCCTGTTAATCCCAAAAAACCCCTCACACCTTTGACATTATGAGGTATGGGCCAATTTATCACACTTTTAATTTTTTCTGGGTCTCCTGCAACTCCTTGCTCAGAAATTAAATGACCGAAGTATTCTACTTGCCGACTCCCCAAAACACACTTTTTTCTATTGACCATGAAAGATTGTTCACGCAGCAGCTCAAAGACTCTCATTAAGTGCTTCAAATGTTCATCCCATCCTTTACTGTAAACTAGTATATCGTCAAAGAATACTAGTACAAACTTCCTCAAATAGGGCTTAAAAATATGATTCATAGTAGACTGGAAAGTCGCAGGGGCATTTGTCAACCCAAAGGGCATCACTAAAAATTCATAGTGACCCTCATGTTTCCTGAAAGCTGTTTTATGAACATCTTCCTCCGCCATGAGTATTTGATGTTACCAGATTTCAAGTCTAGCTTAGAAAAATAAGTAGCACCATATAACTCATCCAATAACTCCTCTACCACTGGAATTGGGTATTTGTCGGGAATTGTGACTTTATTCAGCTCCCTATAATCCACGCACATGCGCCATGAACCGTCTTTCTTCTTAACAAGAATTACCGGGCTGGAAAAAGCGCTAGAACTGGGTCTGATAATTCCTTGTGTCAACATCTCTCCAACCTGTTTTTCAATCTCCTCGTTATGGTGATGTGGATACCGATATGGTCGCACACTCACGGTTTTTGCTTTTGGCTGCAATGTAATAACATGCACCACATTTCTATAAGGTGGCAGCCCCTGTGGCTCTTGGAATACAGTCGCATAACCCACTAAAATCTGTTGAATATCTTCAACTTGTGTCTTTGATAAGCTTTGCTTCGAAATGGATTTTTCTCCCAAACTATTCTCCTTCACCACACTCTGGAAAAATGTCATCAATGCTATATGTTGTCCGTGTTTTCTCAGTTTCTGACCTTGTAACTCTAGATATTTGTTCTGCCAAAAAAAACTTAGCGTCATCTCTTCCCAATCAAAAGTAACCTTTCCAATCCTTCGCAACCCAGAAACTCCCAAAATCATGTCCACGTCCCCCAATTCCAACACATATGGCTCTACCGTAGTAGAGAATTCTCCTAATTGGATGTCCAACTTCTCACATTTCCCCGCCGTAGACACCGTATGTCCGTCTCCCAAACGTACACCAATCTGTTTTCTTTTGTCCACTTTCAACTCCAGAACAGCCACTACAAGGGGAGAAATGAAATTGTGACTGGCCCCACTATCAATCAGCACTCCCAGGGTTACTCCATTGAGAAGACCCTCTATGCGCAAAGTTGTAGGGTTATTCCGACCACCCCATGGTACTTCAACTTCTGCGAACAGCCCCATAGACCCACACTCCAAGTTATGGTCATCTTCTTCTTCTTGCGTCTCACTCGCGATCACCTCCCCCGCTTCATTTACTGTTTCGTCATCCGCTAACACCACCATTCGCAGTTGCCTCTCTGTGTATCGATGCAAGGGGTGATACTTTTCACCGCATCGAAAACAAAGCCCTTGAGCTTTCCTGTTCATCAATTCAGAGTACGGCAAATGTTTTGTACCGCGGTTTCGGTCGGCGGTCGGAAAACGATCACCTGAAACTCGACTGCCTTGCGTCGTCGAGCGTGACTCATGAAGGTTGGAGCCCGCTACCGATAATGGTTTATTTGATATGCTCTGGGTTGGGCCTAACCCAACGCCTAATTTCCCTAAATGTGGACCTTGACCCGACCCGGATCCAGACTTCTCTCCCTGACCCGAACCCCAATCACGATTGCTTTTCCACCCTCATAATCCTCCTCCACGCTGAAATCCCTCTCCCTACACTTCTGCTTCCACGTCTCGAGCTAGGCGCATGGCTTGGAGACGATTCATCGGGTTGAAGGTGCGAACCCTTCGCCGAATCCCGGTCGCAACCCTCTAATAAAGTAACACAGATATTGCTCCTCTGGTAAACGAGAAACTTGAGAGAAGATATATTCTAACTCCGCTAGATACTCATCTACGCTGCCCGTCTGCGACAAATATTTCAACTCCTTGAAAGGATTACCGCTAGTATGACCACCATAACGACCTATGAACTCTCTTTTTAACTTGGTCCACGACAACCCCACTTCTGCTTCTTGTAGAAGATTAAACCAATGAATGGTTGCCCCTTCCATGCTTAGTTTTGCCAATCGAACCTTCACTTCTTCTGTAGAGCCGTGCACTTCAAAATATGTCTCTGCCCTGGTAATCCATCCCACAGGGTCAGTACCATCAAATGATGGCAATTCCACCTTCTTTGCTGCCATCCTGTACTCTGCCCCTGAATCCATATCTGAAAACGGAGATTCTCGACGCTCTCCCGCTTGCTCGTTACGCAGCTTAGTCAGCTCTTCCAACATTAGGTTGCGAAATTCCCCCAACATCTCACGTACAGACACTTCCATCACTAACAATCTTTCCTCCAATGCGTCGACACGGTCAGACATTTTGGGTGGCATGGACAACAATCCTAGCTCTTCTCGGGGATCCGGCAGGTCGGACCAATGATAGAAACCCAACAATTAAACTGAATATCACAGGTATATTATTCAAGTATTATGCAGAAGAAAAATTATGGAGCTGAAAGCTCTACAATCACCAGTAAAACCCAGAGTGCTCTCATTCCTAACCAGAGGATGACTCTCCTAACCAACTCACCACCTCCCCTTCGTATCCCCTCACACTCTCTATTCTCTCTCCTATAACCGAATTCCCCTTCCCTGGATTCCTGACACGTCATTCCCCTCTCCAACTAACTTCCCTTTCTTTTCCTAATCCCCTTTTCTTTCTTCTCACGTAAACATTCCATATTTTGGGCCTTGCTCCCTCTATAATTGTTTCATGTTGATTAACAGGCCCATCCTTATTAGGAGTCCTATCATTTGGGGACTTGGGTAATGATGAAAATTGGTTGGTCTGCTTCCAGTGTATATGTCGATCTTTAGACCATGTTATTTAGTTTTGAATATATTGATTACTTAACACCTGTGTTGTTCAGGTGCAGGTGAAAGGAGGTGAAAAACTGAAAATCGCAGTCATTATTCTTTCATTTCATGTGCATAATTCTTGTAGTTGCTGAGGCTCTGATCAACGGAAAATGAAGCTGGATATATGAAAACACAAGTCTTACTGATTGAAGATATCAATAAGTTTTGTTTTCTTCTGACAAACTGTATGGTGTTAGCCTAGATGATTGTTGTTCAAAGGACTGGAAATAATCTTTGTATTTTTTAAAATCCTAAGTACTCTCTAAAATGAGAATTCTTCTTGTACCATTACCTAATATATGTGTAGTTTCGATTGTATTCTTTTACTGTCAATTTTCGAGCATAAGGTTATTAGTGATAATGAGGAAGTTCTGATGCAGAAAAAAAAAGGAGAAACTTGTTAAATGTCCATTACTCTTTGATGAATGCTGATGACTGATAAAGTCAGGCACATTGATCTTCCTCTTCTTGGACTTATATTTGTAAGAATCATTTTAATTATTACATGTAAAATCAGTGTTTGACTTTGGTAGGTTAATTTTCTATCATTGAATGTTACATGACCAAAGCAAAGGAACACTATCATGTTTGGAGATTCTACTGTCTATTGTATGAATATAAAATCATAATAACATTGTGTTAAATTAATAACTATCAGTTCAAATTATTTTGTGCCATAAAATTTAATCACTAATTGGCCTCGTCATATAATAAAGTATAAAATGAATTTTAAAACATTAATTTTCAAGCATGATAAATGGGTTCATAATTGTGCATGACAAGCATATTGAGTCAAACTTTGGAACTTCTTTTTGCAACACTTTTTTTGGTTTTTCATCTGGCATCTTCCATCATTTTACCTTGTATTTTTAAATTTTTTTAAGATTTCAAAACTCTTCTCTTCAGTTAAAAAATCATTTTCTATTTTCATCAGAATTTTGAAATCTAACAAATGAAAATTTTTATTAAATTTTAAAATTCTACGAAAATTTTCTCAAAATTTTTATTGGATTTTAAAATTTAACAAAAAATTTTTCTCTGTCAGATATAATAATTTAAGGAAAGATTCTTTTCATCAAATTTTAAAATTGAAGAAAGAATTTTTTATTTTCTTGGTTATATTTTGAAAATTGAAGATGCAATGTATGTTTGAGAGTACAAAATTAAATAACCCACTTTTTTTATCTTATCATACCTTCCTATTTTTGTAAATTTTTAATAAAAATCCAAGCAGTTTCTATTAACAAATAATGTGAAGAATATATATGAGAGAGAATAAATTATTTATTAAAAAAAATTCAATGGATATTTAATGTAATTAAAATATTATATTTAAAATTAGTGTATTTCTAAATTATTTTTGCATTTAAAAAATAGAAGAATAATATTTAGGTAAAAAGTAAAATTTTAAATAATTTAAAACATTTGATCTGGGCCTGATCCAAAACTCTACAAGCTTATTCGGACACATTAGGGTTTGTAGTCACAATCTCTGGCTCTCATTCTTTGTGTTCAGATCAGAATCAGATCCGCTTTCTTTGTTTCTAAACATGGCAACTCAGATGAGTAAGAAGAGAAAGGTAAATTGTTAACGGAATCAGAAACAAAACAGTATCTCTTTCTTTTTTTTTCTTTTTTTTCTTTCTGCTTTCTGATATTTTGTGTGAATTGAATATTCAAACCTTGTGACTGTACAGTTTGTTGCTGACGGAGTGTTCTTCGCCGAACTGAATGAGGTCCTGACACGTGAGTTGGCGGAGGATGGTTATTCCGGTGTCGAGGTTAGGGTTACGCCTATGCGCACCGAGATCATCATCAGAGCCACCAGAACCCAAGCCGTTCTCGGTAAGTGTGATCCTATAACCTCTGTTACTTTGGTTGAATCAATATCAGTTTACTGATTGTGTTTTGATGTGTAGGTGAGAAGGGAAGGAGAATTAGGGAACTGACCTCAGTGGTGCAGAAGAGGTTCAAGTTTCCTGAGAACAGTGTTGAGCTGTATGCAGAAAAGGTGAACAACAGAGGTTTATGTGCCATTGCTCAGGCCGAATCTCTTCGCTACAAGCTCCTCGGTGGTCTGGCTGTTCGCAGGTATGTATAATTTTTAGCAAATTTATTAGTTTATATAATGATTATAGTATTTCTGAATTTGAGTTACAAGGCCGGGATTTTAGTTTTGGATATTATGAATCTGTGCACTTCTTGCTTAATGCTTACGCTTTATTGTGGTAGTAGATTGATTTAGTGTATTTAGAGAAGCTTTTGCAAAATTGTTTGTTCAAGGAGAGCAGGAAATTGATTTTGGTTTAAAAAATTGGTTTTCTGCTGAAGGATACGTATGTCTGGATTCTTCTATCTTGAGGGCAGTAGAATTTTCAACCTAAAGTTAAGTAATTTTTTATAAGTTCTAGTCAAACCATCTCAAAGGAACTTCAATTACACTCAGATCTTGATGAGCTACGTGTCAAGCTCAATAAATGAATGACAAATTTTTGGAGTCTTTAAATTGGTTGACCTAGTAGCCAAGAGACAACCAAAATATTTAACTTGTTTTTCGAAAACATCAATTTGAACATCAATAAGAGTTTGTTCATCCTCAGCCCCTACCATTCTAGTTATACATTTCATTAGACCTTGTTTCACTTCCAAATCGGCTTTAAATCTAGGACGATAGTGCAAAGACATGTAGAGTTGCTCTTGTTCCATCCTTCATTGATGATGTTCCACCAAGGCAATTGACTAACCAAAATATATTACTTTTGGTTGATTTTTTGTTTTAAATTTCAAAATCACTATCTTAACAAAAAAATATATAGAATGTTAAATTGAATAATACCTTTTCTTGATAGCATTGAAAGCCTTTTGCATCTTCTCCTTAGCTTTGTCCAATGCTTCAAAAATGAACCTCGTGACTAGCTTTTAATTCAAAGCTCTTCAATTAGAGGCAATGCACTTTTCAAACAAGTTATGATATTCTTTCAAAAATCCTTACCTAAAACCACATCTTCAACTACTTTACCATCAATTGTTTTAGCAAACATGTTAGACTTCAATTCATTACTAGTAAATATTATAATTAAAGCTCCCTAATTCTCATGAAGGCACCCTAATGTCAAGTAAGATGTAGCAAAGAGAATAACACCCTGCCTCCCCAAATCTCTTCCTTTCATGAAATTTTGACAGAGATATCAGGGAACTAAAGGTAGTAATTGTTTTACCTTTTGGAATTGTCTCTTCATAAATTGAGATCTCATAATCTTCCAACATTAAGTCAACACAATGTGCAACACAAGGTGTCCAAAATAGCATTTTTCTCATTGCCATCAACATTTGCCTAGACAGCTTTGTAGTTTGTTGCATTATGAGTCATAACTTTAATGACATTGTCTTTCTGGAACTCTTCAAAAAATGTTATCCATCATCTCAAAAACTTTCAGTTGTTTTGGATATAGTAGTTGCATCTATGGACTTTAAAACACAATTCCCTTTAGGTTGTTCACTAGAAATTTTATTATTGCCCTTCATTCCTTATCAATCAAACCATTAGTCATAATCGTACATCTCGTTTTCTTTCATTCATCTCTACTTGCTTTTAAAGCAAGAGACGTATTTTGAACTTCCTCCAAATATTTGACTCTAATCTCATGATAGGATAGAGGTTACAAAATGGGTCATGCATCTCCACCAATTAAAACCCCTAAAAACTTACCCAACCTAAGAGCTGCCACGAGAACTCACATGGTACAAGCATGTAGGGATGAATGGAAGAAAACAAGATGTACAATTATTGTTGATGGCTCGACAAGAAAAGGAATAATAATAAACTTACTAGTGAACGACCCCAATGGAACCATGTTTTCAAGTCCCTAGATGCATCCACAATATCCAATGTAGCTGAAAAGGTTTGAGATGATTGATAGAGTATTAGTGTTGTTGAAGAGGTGGTGGAAGACAATGTTGTCCAAGTTGTGGCAGATAATACAATAAACTACAAAGCTATTGGTCAAATGATGAGGGCAAAGGGGAAAACACTATTATGGATACTTGTGTGGTACATTGTGTTGACTTAATATTAGAGGATTATGAGAAGAAGTTTATAATTCATGAAGAGATAAGGTAAATGAATTACAACCTTTATCTATTTGAGAACTTCTCTAGTTTCTCTACTACACCATTTCACAAGAAAGATTTGGTGAGGTCTAGTCTTACTCATTGTGCCACATCTTACTTGACATTATGGGGCTTCATGAGAACAATGGAAATTTAATTAGAATGTTTACTATTAATGAATAAAAGTATGATAGGTTTGCAAAAGCAATTGATGGAAAATTAAAATAGTTGTGGATGTGGAAGGATAAGGATTTTTGGAGAACTATCATAATTTGTTTAAAGGGTGTGTTTCCTCTATTTGAAGTGTGTTTCAGTTAGTTTATTCCCAGCCATGGGGTTTCTTTTTGAACCAATGGACCAAGCTAAGGAGAATATACGAAAACTTTCAATGTTGTCCAGAAAAGATATGACTATCAATGTATTATTTATTAATTTAGTGATTTTGAAACAGAAAACTAACTAATGTGATATATTTTGGTTAGTTATTTGCCTTTAATGAACATTCTTGATGAAAGGTGAGACAAGCAAATTCACATGCCTTTGCATGTTGCAAGTTATTTCCTTAACACTTAAATGCATTATTGTCTTGTATTGAAATCTAAGTTGGAAGTAAAACAAGATCTAATGTGATGTTTAACATGGATGGTGAAGGATTTGATTGATGTTTAAATTGGCGATTTCAAAAAACGAGTTAAATATTTTGGTTTTACCTTAGCCTGGTCAATTAATTTATTTCCAATAGATTGGTGAGAGGCTTATGGTGATGAGCATCTAAAACTAAAGTGTGCCATCATGTATTGAACTTGACATGTAGTTCCTCCGTGTTGTAAAACATGAAATACAATGTAAATTTCTTCCATAAAACTTATTACAAGATACTACCTATTTATAGAATTATGAACCTAATAGTTAGGCACATCCTAAAGACACAAGTTAGGCACCTCCTAGACAAGTTAGGCACCTCCTAACATAAATAAATATTACATTTGACATTTCAACACTCCCCCTCAAGCTGGATCATACAAGATTGTATGAACCAAGCTTGGACTAGACAAAACTCAAATGGAAATAACATCAATAATCCAAATTGCACACACAAACAAGTGTAGCTCAAGAAACTTCAACTTGGACAGGAATGGACGAGGGTGAACTAGCACCATGAAACTTCAACTCAGAAAGTCTTCAAACGCAAGAGATCTCCATCAGTTACTTGAGAGGCCTTCAAAGGCTAACAACCACAAACTTGTAGGGACTTAACCACCCTAAACAATGAACCTTCACAATGAACCTTCAGGGACTTCAGTGCTCTGTGTAGCAACAAACCTTCAGGGACTTCACTATCTGGAACACCAATGAACCTTTAGGGTCTTAACTGCCCTAAATAGCAACAACCAGCAACAAACCTGTAGGGACTTAATCACCCTACAGTGGCTGAGACTTCCCCTCTCACGGAGGTGAAAGAACGGGTGAGAACCGATCCGTACGAGGGACAAACTCAATCCCATAGCATCAAACGAGTCAAATCAGCGGTCGATCTCAAAGAACAACTCTCAATAAGCTGTTTCAACAAGGCATTGGCGGTGTAAAAATCCCTTCACATGGCGGAAAGAACTGATGCAGCAGTGGCGTCGTTTGTGGTCCTCAAGAATTTGAACAGGCTTGGCTCACAAGTTGAATCAGCGGAGCAGCAAGGAAAAGAAGGAGCGCTTGGTTGGTCTGAAGGAGCGTGTATGGATTCCAACTCCTCCAAGATTGACAGTGCAAAGGTTGCAGAGAGATTGACAGTGACAGATGGCATCAAAGAGCCAGAGAGATGTTGGAGGTCCAAATATTCACGGTTGGACTTCTCCATATGGTGATACTTAGCTGTGTATAACAATAAGCACGGGCTAAATTGGAGCCCAAAGAAGAACTGGCAGTTGCGGCAACGACAGAGGCAGCGGCGGCTAACTGCACCAGCGTCGACTGTGTGGCATCAAAGCGGCGGAGACGACGCACAAAACGCAAAAACCAAACTGGAGAACAAGAGGGAATATAGAGACAGGAAGCCCTTCACATTGGTGAAGGCAAAGAGCCCTTCTCAATGGAGAAGGAGATGATGGAAGCGGACTTGGTCACAGGTGCCGGTGCATTCAACGGCACAGGCGGAGACGACGGGCAAGTTGCAACCACTTCTGGGAAGAACAAGGCAAACCAAACTGAGAAGTGCTTTTAAGTGCTTCAGCAAGGTGTGACAGAGAAGAACTTTCCAGAATGGAGAAGAAAGAAGTGCACAACGGCGGTTGTTCGAGAAACCAAACTGAGAACGAAGACGGAATGCTTCGAAATGGAGACAACAGCGGAAGGATGCGACGAGAGAGAGGTCCGACGATGCGGAAGAAGAAACCCATTGGAGCTTACAGCAATGGCTGCTCTCGAGGGTCTGAACAGAGAGAGAATGCTCCGGCGAGACGACCGGCAGCGTCGCGGTTGGATTCCGACGTCAGGAAGGCGGCGCGTGAAAAACACTTGTCCGAGAACTACCGGAAAGAGGAGACGCGTGACGGCGCAGGCGGACGAGACGGAGACGGTGACCACCAAGGATAGGTCACGCTCGAAGAAACGAGTCAGATCCACTGGTCGACAGTCGGAACCTTGACGGTGGCCGGCGAGAAGGCGGCGCGTGGCAAACACGCATCCGAGATCAGACTAAGAAAAGAGGCGCGTGGAGGCGCGTTGAGCAGATTCTGTACCTGACTCCGACGGGGTCGACCGTCACTCAAGGAGGCGGTCCAGATCCGCTGGTCATCGGACGGAACTGCGACGGTGGCCGGCGGCGGTCGACGGTGGAGAGCAGCGGTGACGGCGGAGAGCAGCAGTGCACCTCAAGGCAGTGGCCTAGTTCTCTCGGTCTTGGTCATTGATTGGCAGCAACATGATAATGCCAAAAATAACTCAGCATCACTTAAAATACCAGTTTCAGCTACTGGTCTGAAATGGGTTCTAATCCTGTTGGAAGTCCCACATCGACTAGAGATAAGGCCAAATTAAAGTATATAAGTGGGTGCAGACCTCACCTTACAAGCCGATTTTGTGGGGTTGAGTTAGGCTCAAGTCCACTTCTAACATGGTATCAGAGCTATGGTTAGAGCCTATCCTAGCATTATTGGTTGTTTGTTGGGCATATTGTTCCACCCATTATCAGGCCGCTATTGGACCACCCATTAATGTCTAATCTCACGCTCGAGATGTATATATCTCGGCGTGAGGGGGGTGTGTTGGAAGTCCCACATCGACTAGAGATAAGGCCAAATTAAAGTATATAAGTGGGTGCAGACCTCACCTTACAAGCCGGTTTTGTGGGGTTGAGTTAGGCTCAAGTCCACTTCTAACAAATCCCATTTTGAGATTTTTAGTCACTTAGTTTCTGGATAATTCCAGAATAAGAAAGTGTTGGTGACATTGGAGAAAGGCTAGGTGAGGCCAGCACATAAAGACGTACTGAATTTGGCTAAGGCAGAGAAATGACTCCACTCTAATTTTAGAGAGCTGCCCACTGAAACACAAAGGCTGAAAGAGACATAAGTCTAACAGCTTGACTGGGGCAATTGCAGGCCAATAACGCACAAAGGCACATGTTTGAAGAAGAGACTTTTAGGGACCCGCCGGCGGCACGGCAGCCGGCCGCCGGCAAACAGCAAAGATAGTGATGGAAGAGACTAAAGCTCTGATACCATGTTGTAAAACATGAAATACAATGTAATCTATATTTCTTCCATAAAACTTATTACAAGATACTACCTATTTATAGAATTATGAACCTAATAGTTAGGCACATCCTAACCTAAGTTAGGCACATCCTAAAGACACAAGTTAGGCACCTCCTAGACAAGTTAGGCACCTCCTAACATAAATAAATATTACATTTGACATTTCAACACTCCGAATTTGAATTTAATTGGAGTTCCTTTTAGATGGTAAGTTAGTTCTTTCATATCATACTTGCCTTTGTATTTGTTTAAGTACTCAAAGAGACAGAATAGGCTAAAGCAAAGCACGGTGAATGATTTTTGTTATGGCATATTCAAGATTAGCATAGAAGAAGCAAACAAGAAAACTGCTTCAAATTGATCTTGATGATTGTTCACCCAATGATGAGTGTATCATGCAAGATGAGCATAGGTAGAGTGAAGGATTAGGTTTCGAGGTAGACAATTTGGATTTGGATGAAAACTTGGTTTCAATCAAAGTTGAGGAAGATGAAAGTACAAAGATGATGTAGACATTACTAATTTGAATGGTGGAGCAAATGGAATTGGAAATAATGGGGTTGAAGATCTTTGTATGATTATGATTTTAGCATGCTAGATTATATGTTATGATTTATTATTTTAGAATTAATTAACTAGGATGGAGCTATTGGCTTACTGTTATTGTAACTAGGATGGCTTATAGTGTTATTGTAACTAACTACAACTGTTGGCTTACTGTTTATGATTTACTTTTTTTTTTTGCTTATCATGTGAACTGAAGTTTAATTATGTGCTTATATATGATTTTGTGTTCATGGTTATCAAACTTGCAAGTTAGCTCATTAACCGGGATGAGTTTACGTGTTCACTCAGTGCTTTTGAGTTAACTCATAAGCAAACTCGATTTTGGAGTAGTATTGTGGGATCGAGGTGGAATTGGGTGAATTCGCGAGTCTGCTTCTGATTTTGGCGAGTTTAACGAGAAATTTTGTTTTTTCGCAAAGGGAAATCATTTCAGGCTCACTTACAAGATTAGGATTTTAGTCCTGGTTTTATCTTCCCTGGACTCTTGTGAATCCATCTCACTGTTGTGCTGTCTCTGTCTCTCTTGTTTGGTGTCATAGCTCAAGATATGTCGCTGGCGGGCCAAGTGTCGCCATCACCCAAAGTCGCTGTCACCCAAAGTGGCTGTTACCCATTGTCGTTGTTGCTCGCAATCATGTTGGTCTTGGAATATGATGTTGAGTTTAGGGTTTCTGCTGACATTTGGGCCTTAAAGTCAAAGTTTCTAGATGTCAAAGTTTAGACACTTTTTGTATTATATTAAATGTTATATATAATTAATTAAAATTATTATAAAAGTTATTATAAAAAATATTTAAAAATATATAATATGATTAACTAATAATAATATTTCAATAAAAAAGTATAAAAGTTATTCATAATGTTATATAATAAATTATTGTAATTTTGATAAATATTTTAAATATTTATTTATCTCAAGTAAATTCTTATATTCGAGTTTATCATGATTTCATGAGTTTACGAAGTTGAGTAACATCTCGATTTTGACTACCACAGCCTTGCGGACTTCCAAGGAATGAATCCCGCACCCATACACTTTAGCCTTTCTTCCCCCTTTTCAGCTGTAAACACCTTTTCTGAGAACATGATGAAATGCTATTTGACTGTTGTTGTTTAATGGTAACCTTGATGATATATGTATGTGATAGCTTCTCATCCTATTACTTTGTTTCTATAGGAACACATTTTAGTATTTTACATTGCTAAAGTGCTTTTAAGGACTAGAAGCTTTTAAAGTTTCTAATTTTTTTATTTGGTCGAATCCAATTTTTCTGCCTCTGTGGAAGCTCTACAGTCTTGAACTCTTTGTTGCAGGGCTTGCTATGGTGTTTTAAGATTTGTGATGGAAAGCGGTGCCAAGGGATGCGAGGTTTGTCTACAGCAGCCTCTTTGAACTAATGTTTTTTGTATTGCTTTATACAATGATTTTGTTGTAACTGTTGTTTGGCTTGAGCAGGTCATTGTTAGTGGAAAACTGAGAGCTCAGAGAGCCAAATCCATGAAATTCAAGGATGGGTATATGATTTCTTCTGGACAACCAGTCAAGGATTACATCGACTCTGCAGTGAGACATGTGCTCCTTAGACAGGTTTGCTGCTATTCTTCGTTACCTAATACTATTTTATTTAATGTCATTTGGCACTAGGATTTCAACTTTTTGGTTAATTTTTCCTCATTGTTTTACAGGGTGTTCTTGGTATAAAGGTTAAGATCATGCTTGATTGGGATCCTAAAGGGAAACAGGGTCCTAAAACTCCCCTCCCAGATATTGTCACAATCCACACTCCCAAAGAGGAAGAATACGGTCAGCCTGCTACTGCTACTGCTACTGCTCCTGTTTTGGCCAACAATATTGAGGTTCCTGTTGCTTAAAAATGTTGATTGTTAATAGGTAGTTGAATTTCTATGCAGTATTTGTTGGATAACTAGTTCCAAAATTTTGGTATTTAAGCAACAGCAGCATTTGGTTTTTTTATGGTTTAATCTTCTTTTGGTGAGCAGTGGAGAGTTCGAATTTGTAAAAGAGGTTTTACTGTTGAAAAACTGTTTTTCTTAAAACAAACATCAAATTGAATGTGTTTTTCTTAAATTTAATATTTAATGATAAAATTTTTACTCTTACAAATTACAAAATTGATAAAAAGGTTTTAAATTTAATATTTTTATTTAAGTTTGGGGTATAGGGGTTTTTTTATTGTTACAAACATCAAAAGCAGTACGGGCCCAAAAATATACTTAATTTTAAATTAAAACTCCAGTTGTATTGATTCCCTACTATTGTTTTTTCAGTTATCCAATCGAATTCAATCAATTATATGTGAAGTTTAACTACAAATGATATTTGCATAGTCTGAAAAGTATTTTAAAATATATTAAATATGGTTTTCTATATAAAAGTTTTGAGACAAATCATTAAATTTACCGAACTATATTAAAATGAGAAGGAATTTTTTACATGGCCATCTGGAAGTTGCTCACAAATTTTGTTCAATGTTCGAAGTGAATTTTATCATGGGCGTAGTGGTTTTGAAATAATTGAAGACATGTCATATTCCAGATAAGTTCGTTAATCTAAAAGCTATAGTATTTTTAATGTATAATTTTTTTTCTCCCTTAATGCTAATATCAAAACGAAAAAGAGCATAACTAAAGAATTGGATGTAGAACACAGTCGGCATTTCTTTGTCCGCCCCATGTCTTGTGTACATTTGACAAGCGTTAAAAAGAAGTCTAAACTGCTCATGCTTTAAATATTTGATAAAATAATTTAAAACATTTTACATTCTATCGTTTAGAGCATATTTTTACTTTTAAAATTAAAAACTATTACAGACGAGAATGGTTCCCAAATATATTCTAAATTTTCATATTTTGTCATTCCAAATTCATTTTAGAAACATTCCTAATTTTGTAATTTAAAATATATTTAGATTGCAACGCAAAATATTTCATCCATTTAAATTGCAGAAAGAAAACGGGTGCTAAAATAACTTAGCTCAAAAGAGAATCTTAACTATATAAATTTGCATGATCAAGAGAAGTTGCAATTTTTCCAACCAAATCTTACTTTTTTATGTTAGGAAATTAAGTTTAGGCGGTTTCACTCTTGATACATTTCCACGCATCAACACTCTTCAAAATATTTAACTGACATTCCTCTCCTCGAGGAAGAATTGAGGGAACGGATGGGGGTCGGAAAAGATGTGATAGCCTTATAAATTGAAGTCAGAAAAGAGGGAGTATACAAGTAAATTATTAAGTGGGTTTAAAAATCAATAATTCACTTTCTGATATTGGATGATAGAAAAATAGAACGGGATATTTTAAATCATTAATTTTGTTCCCTTATGAACTTTCTACATGCAAATGCTAATGTGCTATCTACTATTATGATAAGCGTGTAATATCGAACATCATGACCTCAACAAACAAATGACGGAATATTATTTGTTGCGGCATCCGACCATTACTCCTTTTCTCTCAAATTCTTAATCTCTAAAATGACTCAATCTTCTTCCTATTAATGACAATTGATTCTTTTCAAGTAGCTGTTCTCTCCCTTCTAACCAATAAGAGGATCGAAATTGTCATCATGCCTAAACACCCCCACTCCACCCAAGGTAACATAAAATTCCCCTTTTAATTAATTATTTTCCCTAATGTACTAATAGTAAAAGTCATCCTAAAAGCCTCTTTAGAGATAAAAATACTATTTATCTCCTTACCAACGAAAAGGTGTTTTTTAGCAGAATTCAATGCTAAATCACCTTTCGAACAAGTTTTATAACTTCAGTACAAAATTTAATACCGTATTGCACATCCTAAATGTTTAACATTAAATAAAATAACAACCAAAAAGACAATTCAAACAGAAGAGGGGGAATATAAAATAATTTATGCTTGAATACTTGCACTCAAGGATAAGATTTGTTAAAAAGAAACGAAACTACAAAAATCGGTTTGGGTCTTCGGCATCAAATACTCAAGGAACTATTTCAGAATATAAATCTAATCGAACAATTAAAACATTTTCAAGCAACGGGGACCTCAATATCAGCTGTTGGCAAAACAGAAGCAGGCCGGGCATACTCTTCCTCCTCCTTTGGAGTGTGAATTGTGACGATATCTGGGAGGGGAGTTTTAGGACCCTGTTTTCCTTTAGGATCCCAATCAAGCATGATCTTAACCTTTATACCAAGAACACCCTACAAGACGACATGAAAAGAATTATCAGCATCATCATTTAATGATTACAGAATTGGAAAAGGAGCCAAAAGCATGAAATCCTTCTTTGAAAAGAAGTTCAATCAGGCATCCAGGAAAAAATAGAAGCAAACCTGTCTTAGGAGAACATGTCTCACTGCAGAATCAATGTAATCCTTCACTGGTTGTCCAGAAGAAATCATGTACCCATCCTTGAATTTCATGGACTTGGCTCTCTGAGCTCTAAGTTTTCCACTGACAATTACCTGCTCAAATCAAACAATCAACAAAACCATCACATAATAAAGCAATACAACAAAACTGCTTCTACAAGACAAACCTCGCATCCCTTGGCACCACTTTCCATCACAAATCTCAAAACACCATAGCAAGCCCTGAAAAAAATAGTTTAACATGCATAAATATTATAATGTTGCCAAACATGCAGATGAACTATATTCACCAAAATATAAAAATAATAAAGCTCCCATCCATTACAACAATCAACTCGGACTCCCGTGAAACTTATTCTAATGAATTGGTAAATGATTGGTTATAGTTAGGTAAAATATTTTTTCTTTGGTTATTGTTAGGTAAAATTATTTTTTCTTCCAAACCTTGGTAACTAGAGGCAAAAAGAAATACTAGGTTTACTTAAATTACTCCCAGATGAAAGAATTCAGATATGAATTCAGATACACATAATGAGGTGGTCGATAAACATGTACACAAATTACTCAAGATAAAAGAGTCTACTCCCAAGATAAAAGAATTCAGATATAAATGACGGGGTAGAATTTACAATCAACATGTACACAAATTACTCAAGATAAAAGAATTCAGAAATACATCGCTTCAACAAAAACAATTTAAAAGATCAGTTTGCTACTTTCCTTCAAAAACAACTTGTGAAATTCTATAAAAAAAATAAAATAAATCAATCCATCACAGTAAAACATGATCATTAGGCAGCACTGAGCAGATTAGTAATATCTAAAACTAAAATCCATGGCTATTGATAACTCCAAAGAACATACATATTATTATCACTATATAAATGAATAAATTTACTGAAAATTATACATACCTGCGAACAGCAAGACCTCCAAGGAGCTTGTAACGAAGAGACTCAGCCTGGGCAATGGCACATAGACCTCTGTTGTTCACCTTTTCAGCATAAAGCTCAACGCTGTTCTCCGGAAACTTGAACCTCTTCTGCACCACTGAGGTCAGTTCCCTAATTCTCCTTCCCTTCTCACCTACACATCAAAATACACAATCAATAAACTAACATCCATTCAACAAAACAAACAGAGGTTCTACAATCACATATACCTAGAACGGCTTGGGTTCTGGTGGCTCTGATGATGATCTCGGTTCGCATAGGCGTGACCCTAACCTCCACACCGGAGTAACCATCCTCCGCCAACTCACGCGTCAAAACCTCGTTCAGTTCAGCGAAGAACACTCCATCCGCAACAAACTGTATATTGACACAGTTCAAATATTCAATTAACACAAAATATCAGAAAAAAACAGAAACTGAACAGAAAATGTTGGTGTGTCCGAATGGATATGCTCTTTACCTTTCTCTTCTTACTCATCTGAGTCGCCATGTTTGCAGATGAACTCGAGGTAACCGAAGGGGAGATCTGATTCTGATCTGAACACAGAATGAGAAGTAGAGGTTGTGACGGCAAACCCTAATTTCGGAAGAATATACTTATAGGGTTTTGGGTTGGGCCGGACCAAAATTTTCACTTATTTAAGACTTTAGTTTTTTTTTTAATTGTAATAATTATAATTATAATTTATTATTATATTTCAAATTAATAAATATACACTAAGAGCTTCCAAATAATATTTTTTATACTTAAAGTTTTAACTAGTTTTCTTAATAAATAATTTCAGAATAAAAATGGTTGAGCATTTTCAATAGAATTTTTCCATTCAACTTTTTTTTTTCACGAGGCTCGAATATAAAGTATTATTATTTGATAAGATCAAATTTTAATAGAAGAAATGTATGACCAAAAAAAAGGATCTTTTTATAATTTAACAAAAAACTAATTATAAAATAAAAAATCATTTTTCTATAATAGATTTGCCACACCCCTCTTCTTTCATAGACATGGTGTTTACTCTTTTTAGCCCATTCTTATACACAAAATTGGGAGGTGTATGGAGACTTTAGCGTTTCAAAAAGAAACTCTGATGTTGGGCCCAACTTGTTTTTATTTAGAAAATAACACAATTGCACTAGTTTACTGTCCTATGATTGTTTTGAGTATATATAAAAAAGGTTAAACATAAATTATTTTTAAGAATTGATTTTATATAATTGATTTTTCTTTTAAAAGTATAATTAATGTTTACAAAGTATTTTATATTATTTTCAAATAATTTTTTTAAATTTAATTTTTGTTATTAACTTCAAATTATTTCAAATAATTAAACTTTGTAAGTTTCATTTTCTATTTAATAAGTCTCTCCATGGTTGTGGAAACCTTTAATAAATTTTAACTAAATTTCAATAACGTCCCAAAAGATACAAATTTTTATTTAGGAAAATGCTTCTTGAACAACCATTTTTGACAACAGTTAGACACGCGCACACGTGTCAAAATCTGAGTGGTCCAGTTGGAAAAATTAAATGAAAATGGACCACTCAAATTTTGACACGTGTGCGCGTGTCTAAATGTTGTCAAAAATGGTTGTTCAAGTATAATTTTCCTTTTATTAATTATTCACTATCTTTTATTTCATTAAATTCTTTTAATGAGAACCTAGAAAAATGGTCTAAAAGTATTGGTAGTTTTTAAGAGATGACGTTGGAATATTTTAACAATAAAAATTTAAAATTATAAATAGATTTGAAATTCATTTTATAAAAATCACTATCTTTTAAGATTTTTTTTTTTAACTTATCTTCTACGTTTTTTTACTCTTTTTAAAGGTTGTTATAGCTTTTTGAATTACATGTGATGGGTACCTAATGCTTGTGACTCAATTATGATCAAAGTAAAATTGTGCTGGTATATAATCATGATAATGTGCTAAATTCTAATTTGAATTTTTATTATTATAGTTAGGTGAGAAATAAAATTTTAAGAAACAATTTTCAAATATGAGTTGTTTGAGTAAGATAAAAATAATAATTTTAATCTTTTTATTTTTGATTTATATTGATTAAATTTACCTTTAAGGTCACAAACTTGTATAGAGGAGTTTAGGTGGTGAGATACCAGTGAAAAAAAAAGATCACAAAAAGAGGATGACAAAAAGAGGATGATGAACTATTATGATAGGTGAAATCTATATGTCGTAATACATTGACGAGTGATAATTTTGTAATAAAATTAAGATATATTATGACGTGTTTTAAAAAACTTATATAATAGGTATGACGTGTTTTAAGAAACTTATCATAATAGGTATGACGATAATATTTTCGACAGGTAAAAGCCACCTATTATAATAAGTTGGGAGCGTTGTTAAAATGAAAATTATGGTGAAAACACATTATGATAGATATTAAAACATCAATCATAAGAGGTGTAAACCTTTATTCATTTCATTTCAAAAGTTCATTCTTATAACCTCCACGCCTAAATAGATTTGAAATTCATTTTATAAAAATCACTATCTTTTGAGATTTTTTTTTTAACTTATCTTCTACGTTCTTTTACTCTTTTTAAGGCTGTGTTCGTTTGGGTAGATTTGGGGGAGATGATTTGGGAGAGATGATTTGAATGGATTTGAGTGGATTTGAGGGTAATTTTTTAGTTGTTTTTTTGAGTGGATTTGTGGGTAATTGAGAGTGGATTTGGAAGTAAAGTTTGTGAGAATTAGTGTAGGATTTGATTGATGTGATAGATTTTAAAAATTAGTTTAATTGGTAGAAATTAAAGATTACCAAAATGCCCCTAGTTATAAAAGTAATATAAAATGTTATATTTAATTGTAAAACTTTTTATAAAAAGAATTATGAATAATTTATAAAATTAATGTTTAAAAATTATAAAAATTAAATAATCAACTTATTTTTAATAAATTAGAAAATATAATATACCTAATTTTATTAAAATGTATATCTTTTTAAATTATAATATTAAAATAATTATAAAAAAAACAGAAAAATATATATTGCGTAACCGGTTACGCGAACTGGTTACGCGTTCGCGTAACCTATTCGCGTAACAAGTAACCGGTTACGCGTTTGCCAGCATCCCCGTGAAGTTAACAAAATCACGAGGGCACACACGTAATTTGTGAAGAAATCAGCGCAAATCTCCTTCTTTCAGCGGGATGAAAAAAAAAAACTCATCTCGCAAATCATATCATTTCGTCACTCGCAAATCCGCATAAACGAACACTTTCTCACTCTCAATTCATCGCTCACATTCGCCTCTGAACAGTAAAATCTGTTCAAGCAAACACTGCCTAAAGGTTGTTATAGCTTTTTGAATTACATGTGATTGGGTACCTAATGTTTGTGACTCAATTATGATCAAAGTAAAATTGTGCTGGTATATATAATCATGATAATGTGTTAAATTCTAATTTGAATTTTCATTATTATAGTTAGGTGAGAAATAAAATTTTAAGAAACAATTTTCATATATGAGTTGTTTGACTAAGATGAAGAAAACTAATTTTAATCTTTTTATTTTTTATTTATATTGATTAAATTGACCTTTAAGGTCACAAACTCGTATAGAGGAGTTTAGGTGGTGAGATACTAGTGACAAAAAGAGGATGACAAAAAGAGGATGAATAACTATTATGATAGGTGAAATCTATCTGTCGTAATACGTTAACCCGTGGCAATTTTATAACAAAATTAAGATATATTATGACGTGTTTAAGAAACTTATCATAATAGGTGTAGCGGTAATATTTTCGACAGGTAAAAGCCACCTATTATAATAAATTGAGAGTGTTGGCAAAATAAAAATTATGGTGAAAACATATTATGATAGATATTAAAACACCAATAATAACATGTGTAAATCCCCTATTCATTTCATTTCGAAAGTTCATTATTGTCCAGATGCTCCACGCCTAATTTTTACACATATCTACATCTCCACGCCTTTCAATACTAATACATATTTAATAAATGAGTGTTTAAATAAATATTAATTTTTGTTTTGAAACATGGCACCATGAAAACATAATTGGTAATATTAAAGTGTAGATGCAGGAAGTAGACCTGTGATTACCTATCACACTTTCCATCAATTTGTAATATGAATATGTGCAGCTGAATATTGAGTTGAAATTAGATTGGCAAACAAAGTCATAAGATAAACTTGCTTATAGGAGTTGTACACCTATAATAGAGGTGAGTTTCTTACTCATTGAGCTGACATCTCATATTATTCATGCTTAATTTAAATTTTATTATGATTTGAAGGATCATATATACCCAACAAGAAGAGTAGACAAAACTTACTTGCACCACATCTAGTTGATTATATCAAACCTTTTTTATCATCCTAACGTGATGTAATAGAAAAATAACTATGTTTAATGTATAATGATGTTAAAATTTCATATTTATTTAGAACTAATTTCATTTTAGTTTTATGTTAGATAATGTATTACATTATTTTTTACTATATTATATATTATATATAACATTTATAATAGGGTAGACAATTGAATATAAACAAATTGATTCAGTTACCAATTTAAAAACTGATTTAGTCACTGTTGCATCACTTATAACTATTTTAAATAAAGTAAAAATCATATTTATTAGCGATCGAATTAGCAACTGAAATTTTGATTGTTAAATTGATCTTCAACATTTAGGTCTTGTTCTTTTGAGTGGATTTGAGGGAGTAGATTTAAGGGGATTTGAAGATAATTTTTTTTGTCATTTTTTGAGCGAATTTGGAGGTAAATGAGAGTGAATTTGAAAATAAAATTTGTGAGAATTAGTATAGAATTGTATTGACGTGACAAATTAAAAAAATTTACTTTTAAATTCACTCTCATTTACCTCCAAATTTGCTCAAAAAAACGACAAAAAAAATTATTTTCAAATTCTCTCAAATCCCCTCAAATTCACTCCCTCAAATCCACTCAAAAGAACAAGCCCTTAAAGATAACCAAATTTTTTAATAACCAATTAACGATCAAAATTTCGATAATTTTATAGCGACCAATTTGAAGGTGTTTGTTACCAAATTTACCTGTTTAGCGACCGATTTTGTCAATGGCTAAAATATTTTTTTACAGTGATATTTATAATATATATATATATATATATATATATATATATATATATATATATATGATAAGTTAATAAATATATAACACCTATGTTTAAAATATTGAAAGATAAGTTGGAAAAAGAAAATTATTATAGAATTAAAATTACATGGCACTTTATTCATTTATTTAGTAAATTCTTTGAGGTTTGAAATATTTGAATTTTGAAAAAATATATATACACTCTAAGCCTTTCGTGGTGCACGCAGATGCAGATAAATGATAGGACAAACTTATCAATTAGGTCTGTGGCAAACAATGTACACGGGCAAAGGAATAATAATGCAATCAAGTGGAATAACAAATTTGACTTTTGAATGCTAATTTTTGCACCTTGAATATATAGAGAGATAGATGTTAGTGATGAACAAATTCTAAAAATCTTTTTAATTAGAAGGAAGAACAATTATAAATATTGAAGTGATTGATTGATAATCCATATGTTTATAAATTTTAATCAACTTGCTTTCAATGATAATGATTTATTAACTTTTAGTTAACATAGAATTTTTTTTATGTTTTGTTAAATCCAAATACAGTCTTCACCCCTATCTCATATTAATTGTCATTTAATTTATAATATTCCACACTCTGTAAAAAAAGTAATTGCTTTTAAAAATATATTACCACAGAATAATATGTTTTTTTATAATGTTTCCTTAAAAAATATGTAATTATAAATTAATTTAAGGGTTAAATATGTTTTAATTTTAAACGAAAATTGAAATTAGTCACTTTTCAAAATTTTGGACTAATTTAGTTTTTTATCTTTAGAATAATATAAATTTAGTTCTTTTAACTAAATTTTATTAATTTTATTTGAGATTTCAAATGCATTTCTCAACTAACATCGAAGAAAAAATATGTTAAACCATCTAAACAACTCGAATTCTACTATAAAATATGTTTGAAATGTTAAATAAATTTAACAAAAATTGGTTAAATAGACTAAATTGATACATTTCTAAAATTGAGAGACTAAATTAGTTTAAGTTTCGAATAACTAATTTCAATTTTGACTGATAATTAAATGACCAAAACATATTCAATCCTTAATTTAATCATTTAGACGAAATATAAATAAACTAAATATATAGTATTAATTTTTTAAATTTAAAATAAAATCTTAACACATTAAAACAAGAAAACAAACTCTTATTCTATTTTATTTTTTATATAAAGTTTTTACGTACAAAATAAATAACATATGTCATTTTACACATTTCATTTTTCTATTACTTCCTCTGTTATTCCTATATTTAGTTCACTTACTAAGTAAATTAACTAAATTTATTTTTAAATTTAAATTTAATTTAATCTTAAGATAAGATTTCACTTATTTATATATTAGATTTTAATTATATTTTTAATCGATATTAAATATTCAATATATTTTTTCCAATAAAAAATTGAATATCACGAGTATAAATAAAATACTAAAAGGTAAATTAAAAATATAACTTAACTTTAAAGTTTTATTAGATGAGATTTACATTATTTTAATATAAATTATTTAACGGTTTTAAGAAAATATTGAATGTTGTAAAACAACATCTAATTTTATTTATTTATTTAAAATTATATCAAGTAAAAAAAAGTGTGTATATTATGTAACAGGTAAAGTATTATTATTTGAAAAATATGAACCAACTTGATGCATAGTTTAGCACTCTACTAAAAAATTGACGTGCAACTACATATGAATTGATGGATGAAGAGATCATCATCACCCACATATGTAACTTATACGTGTTGAAGGCACTAAGAAAAACACTACCAACGTTGAAATCTGATGCTTTTTCCTGTACTCTTGCCACTTTTTTTTCACTGTTAAAGCTTCGTCCCACTTCAAATAGATATTATAATAATTTTTTGACAACATTTTAATATTATTTACGTATTATTTTTTAATTGGTTCAAAATTATTTCATAATCAATAATAATAATCATAAACACCAACATAAATCAATCACATAATAACACTTAAATAGTATTAAAATATTATAAAAAAATGTTGTCAAAAGTATCATTATCTGAAGGACATCCAGACTTTCTTTTTTTTGAAATATTTTGCTCTCTGTGAACATAAATGGCAGCCAGCTAGAAGCAGCACACAGCAATGAACAAACCCACTTTGCTTCGTTTTCAGCTTATTTGACTCAAATCCAGCAAAGTGTTATGGGGGTAATGATGAGTTGACAATGCATGGAATGGAACCTTTACTTATAAGATTCATTAACATTATTGTTCCATGTTAGAGACCCACTAAATTACGTCATATAAACAATTGATTATAATGTTCACTAATTGTAAATATTGATTTCATAAAATAAATGTATTGTGCTTTTTATGTGTAAACCTCATCTTTATAGTTGCTGTAAGTTTCAAAAGGTTTCAAAGATATTTTTTGTTGGGTCCCAGAGTTCTAGGTTATAGACTTATAAGATTTCAATTACCAAAGTTGAAATTTCTTAAACTTACATAGGATTAAAATGTATCAAAGATAATTTTTTCTGTACTATTTTATACCTCTCTAAATATTATCGAATATTTTGTTTCCTTTTTTCCTTCTAATTGTCGTTTTTGTTTTGCAAATTGTGATAAAAAAAAACTATATAAATGTAATTTCTCACTTTAGAAAACATAGCTCAAAAGTAAAGGATAAAACAATACATATCTACACTTTCCCCTTTTCAATTGCTATTACTCATTTTCGATCATTATGTCTAATGTAATAATATAACACACCTCCTTCTTATAATTACATTAATCAAGTTGAATATGTGTGTGCGAGCATTTGAGTATTTTAAGAATATAAATAATTACATTATTCTTACAAACACATTAAAAATATCCTTAAAGAATATAGTTACCTCTTTCTACTATTTTTCCATAATTTAATAAAATCAAATAATTTAATAAATACTTCACATAAATGATATGGTAACAAAATAAAAAATAAAAATACCCTTCAATAGTTTCAGTCCTAGACAGCCTTGGGTGTTTTATCTGTGAACAGTAATTACCTCAAGATTAAACCCAACACATATTAATCTATAATGTATGTATAGTATCAACTTAATGAACTTCAAAAACGCATAGACTTCAATAAAGAAAAAAAAGTGTCATAATTTTTAGTGTTATATATCAACTTAACACTACTTATTTAGACTTTAACCTACAATTATACTAATTTAATAACAAAAAATTCCCTGATTTAACCAAGGTGTCGTGGTCTTCAAAAGAAATTTAGGGTATTATGTTTCTTCATCATGAATAAGTGATCATTGATTTTTCATGATATCACAATATTAATGATAATTATGAAGTTTGAGAAGACCTTTTAATGATCGTGTAATGTTTGTATGTGTTATAATTGACATATTAGTTTAAATATGAGATTAACCAACAATTATACTAATTAAATAAAAATATTGTACTAATTTAACCCACATGTGAAAAGTCTATAGACCTATACTTCTTAAGGTGTTTATAATTTTTCGTAACTTTTTTCATAGAATCTTCAGAAAAGTAATAAAAATTAGTGCAAGAGAAGTGATTAGGCCATGAACAGGAGCTTAAATATGTGGAACTGTAACAAGGGTGCCAGCTTTTCCCAACTATAGAAAGCTTCTCTTGCTGGGCCACATTACAAACTAAGTTCAACTCACACCAAGTATTGTGTGTGTATCTATCTATATATATACCTTGTTGTTTCATCAAGATGCTGTACAAAACCCCTTTTGAAGTCTTTGAAGACTGTGATCATGGCTAGTTTGCTGACACTGCTTTTTTATGTGGAGATGATAGTGGTGAGTGGTTTCAGTTTGGGAGCAAGTGCCTTGAACATGAACTACTACTTGTTGAGTTGCCCTTTGGCTGACCTTATTGTTAAGAACACAGTCAACAGAGCTCTGCAGAATGATCCCACTCTAGCAGCAGGGCTTGTTAGAATGCACTTCCATGACTGTTTCATAGAGGTTCATTTTCTTTCTCTTTTCTCTTGTATACAAAAACCACTCCTTCGCCTATCAGAAATTTTAATATAGTCTCAAACTATATATATATATATATATATATATATATATATATATATATATATATATATATATATATATATATATATATATATATATTGATGCAACAAAGTGGTAAAAGAAATTGTTAAAGATCAAATGCAAGAATTAGCAATTGTTTCTTCACTTGCAGTTTAAACTTTTGAAATGTTGATCCATGACAGAATATTAGAGTCTGTGAGATGCTGATGTCTAAGTTGGTACTTATCTACCATTGTTCTAATGAAAGAAAAATGTTATTCATCATAGCATAAGGCAGTTGATGGGTTACTTAAGGCTCTTCTGTGAGAGCTTATGCTGACTAAAGATGCGATTTTTAAGAACATTTGTGTTTTTTATACAAGTTTTTAAATGTCATTATACTGTTTCTTCATGTAAAAGAAAGAACAGAGGAGATATATATGATTAATGTAGTAATACAAAAAGCTAAGATACTTATGAAAACAGATGTACGTTAAAATTAAAAACTATACATTAGCTTAGGTTTTAACCATTATTCATGAATATGAGTTATACTTCAGAAGGGTTTATTTTTGTCTACTAGGGATGCGATGGTTCAGTTCTGATCGACTCCTCTAAGGACAACACAGCAGAAAAAGATTCACCAGCAAATTTGAGCTTGAGGGGCTATGAAGTAATAGATGATATCAAGGAAGCGCTAGAAAATCAATGCCCAGGAGTCGTTTCATGTGCTGACATTCTTGCTATGGCTGCTAGAGATGCAGTTTTCTTTGTGAGATCAAACTACCACATATTCGTGATTTTCCATTTCCTTTCTGGGTCTAACAGTAATGAATTCGGAAATTTCATGTGACATAAGTTTTAAAAAATTAAGTTAGACTTAAGTTCATCTTTTTAAGATGATATCAAAATCATCATAAACCTATTTTACATAGATTCTGATTAAATTCATAATTGTGTAGGCAGGGGGTCCTGTGTATGACATACCAAAAGGTAGAAAGGATGGAACAAGGTCCAAAATTGAGGATACCATCAATCTTCCTGCACCCATTTTCAATGCTTCTCAGCTCATCAAGGTGTTTGGGCAACGCGGGTTTTCAGCAAAAGACATGGTGGCTCTCTCAGGTAAAATATGATACGCCTGTGTTTTAGCTACTTTACTGTGTGTTGAATAATTTCAAAAGAATATAGACTTAACCGTGCACGCCATGTGTTTGAACAATAGATTCTGACTCATTTCCAAATCAGTAAGCACTAATTAAAGTTTGAGAACGTGGTTAATGGTTCATGATTTGTGCAGGAGCTCACACATTAGGAGTGGCAAGGTGTTCTTCGTTTAAGCAGAGACTTACCCCACTGGATCCATCTTTGGACTCACAATTTGTGATGACGCTCTCCAAGACATGCAGTGCTGGTGACAGTGCAGAGCAACCCTTTGACTCCACCAGGAACGATTTCGACAACCTATACTTCAACGCTCTGGTCTCAAACAACGGTGTTCTCACATCAGATCAAACGTTGTACACTACCCCACAAACCAGGAACATTGTGAACTCTTATGCAATGAACCAAGCCTTGTTCTTCTTGGATTTTCAACAGGCAATGGTGAAGATGAGCAAGCTCGATGTCAAAGAAGGGTCCAAAGGGGAAGTTCGAAAAAATTGCCATAAAATAAACTGAACTTTTGTTGTGGGGCTTTGGTTGCATGGAATGGGAAAGGTGTCATGTTCAATTGATTTGAGAAACTAAGAGAATTTGTCATTCATTGGTGAAACATGAAGGTGATGGTTCTTTAATCACGAAGTCATGGAGAATATGACACTATCCTTATTCAACATAGTTCTAATTAAAATATAAAAGTCACTTGTCATTGTATTATCATTATATATTAATAAAAAGGTTCACAACACATTGTTTAAAGACATAAGCAAAATAAAACAACAGGTTATGAGTCATGTCGCTAAGATAATAACAATATAACAATAATGTCACCTACTTAATGAAAAAAAAAATTACTTAATAAAAAAAGTATAAAATTTCAGTACTTAATAGATTAAAAAATTAATATACACAACATTACTATAGACTTAAAATTTAATTAAATTTTGTTTTTAATATTGAGTTCTTTAGAAGAGTGTCTTTCTTTGAATGTGTTTTTATTGGATTTTATTGAGATGTTTTTGAGGTGGATACGAGATTCTCGTAGTTAAGTATCGATTAAATATTGAGTTAATAACTTTTTTTTATGGAGTGTTGTATTTATAAGTTTTTTAGTCTATAAATTAATTCTATTATATGTTTGAGATATTATAATCAATTATTATGTCATAATAATACCTTAAAAATATCAGATAATAAATTATTATATAATAATATATTGAATATATAATAAAATATAAGATATTAAAAATAAATATATTAGAGATATTTCATAATATTTTGAAAATATATGATAAGTTATTATATCATGACATATTGTTTATAAATATCTTTAAGATATTTTATAATACATTAGATATATAATATAATAAAGATAACAAATTGTTACATAATAAGATATTATTTGTGAATATATTAGAAATATTTCATACGTATTATATTGGAGGTATGCAAATAAAGTAATTTTTGATTCCTATATTTTATATTTGTTTTTATTTTTTTTATAAAAGAAAAGCTAAAACATCATTATAGATTTTTTTAAGATTATATTAAATAACTATTAAATTTTTTTTTTTAACTATTGTTTACTATTACCCTTTTCAATCTCAGAAAACCACTACTTGTCATCCTTATTTTCTCCCATTATCACTGAGTAATATTCAGGAAAAAAATAAGTGATAAATGATTGAAGTGAAAACTAACGAAAATTAATTAGTATTTTATCGCCATGAAAAATAATAAGAAATAACTCAATTTAAATATCTAAAAATAGTGAGACCAAAATTCTTAATTTGTAAGATATAAACAATCAAAACTATAATTATTTTTGAAGTAATTATTTATTTCTTCAATAATTCATTTATTTTGAATATTGGAAACTGTATCGTAATTAGTGGAGATCGAACACTGTTCGGTCTATCCATTCAGAATTGTTCGATTCATCTGCTACCGTCAACCAGGTCAAAGATTTGGTCGCAATTGGGCCAACGTTTAAGTTATTGGACCAATAGTCCAGCAGATGATAAAATAATCAAAAGAGAATAAAATAATGAAGAATATTCGATTGAAGATCTAATTAAAGATATTGATAAGCGGTTAAGATACTGATAAGTGGTTTATGAGCAACCGACCAAAATTTTAGGTAAGTTTGTTTATATTTTAGGTTTAATTATTCACGAAGTTCCTATTTTCGCGTGGAATCTCAATTTAGTCCCGTTGTTTCTAGAAATCTCAATTGGGTCCCAAATTTATGAAAATTGCAACAATTGGATCCTTTCCGTTAAATTGTCTCCAACGGCGTTAGTGTGTGTTTGACGTGGCACGCTGTAGTCAGTTTCTTAACTGACGTGGTTGATTGAAGCAGGAAAAGGTCAAGCACGTGAATGATTAAACCTTTTTGCGTTATACCACTCTCAGCGTTATACCACTCTTTGCAAACCAAAGAAACCGAGCTTTTGTCCTTTCGAGATTTTAACATCCCTATAATTCTTTCCAATACCTCATAAGGAAAAGTGGAGTTTGATTTTGGATTATCCCTCTTTCTCCTACACTCCATCTTCAACTCAAGAACAGAGAGACAAAAAAAGAGCCAAAATTTCCAACACCGTGTGGATCAACAATGAGATTTTTAAGCAGCCACCTTGTCAAATTATGGTAAAGCAACCAATGAAAAAGGAAGACTCAAACAAAGTGAACTTAAGGAGCAGAAAAAGAAATGGGTACAAGGAAAAGGGTTTGCAGAGAGTAGCAAATTGTCAATGACAATAAATAATTCCCAAAAAGAAAGTGTAAAAGTAGTGAAAGAAAAGAAAGAAATTTGCTGAGTGAACTCTCCAAAGTTGAAAAAGAACCTGCTGCTATGTACCCTTCACTGTTGACTGCAAAGGTACATGCTTTCAGCTATGTTTTCTCTTTGAACACAAGAAAACAACAGAATTTAAGAGCATTCGGAACTTAAACAAAAACCCAAATGAGCTTGATGGAATTTGCGATCCGTTAAGAAGTGGAAGGAGATCCAGAAGGTATATATTTATATGGGTGTATGTAAGAGGAGGAAGGAGAGAGAAAAGGTTAGGTCACTGAAAATTGGGATCTTTTTCCCTGTACATAAACTTCTCAAATCACTTCTATCCGATGATGACGATAACTGCACACACGGTCAATTTGGATTAAACCCTAAATCCCCAAAATGATACCCTAATTTGTGAAATGGAATGAACTGTGGACGAACCCTAGAAGTACTAAGAAGAATCTCAATTCCTAATTCGATCAAATAAAAATCTGAATCCCAATTTTGGTTTAAAACTTCCATTTTCTGTTTACTTAAAAAAATTTATTATCCACATGATTCAGCTACCCCTGCTTCAGTCAGCCACGTCAGTTAAGAAACTGACTACAGCGTGCCACGTCAAACACACACTAACGCCGTTCGAGACAATTTAACGGAAAGGATCCAATTGTTGCAATTTTCATAAATTTGGGACCCAATTGAGATTTCTAGAAACAACGGGACTAAATTGAGATTCCACGTGAAAATAGGGACTTCGTGAATGATTAAACCTATATTTTATTAGGCTTGTGATAACCTATAAATACAGGGCCAAGGCTAATAGTCAGGTACGTTCCACTTACGTTCAACTCACATTTCATAACACCCAAACATTTAATAGTGATAATCCTTCACTAAATACTCAACTAAGAACCAAGGTTCTTCAAATTCACGCCTAAATTGAGCGTCAGAGTATCTTTTGCAGGTACATCCCCTCTATAAAAAAGGCAACCGTACGGCTCCCACTGAAGACCGAGCGGTCGTAGAAGAGAGAGCGACTTAGACTAAAGAAAGGCAAGCAGCTTAGGCGATCCCAACTTTCGAAAGGAAAGAAGACACGTTAGAAAGGTACGTCTCTCGGTCCCACAAAATATCTACCGAAATATTTTAGCACCCACCATGGGGCCGGGGGCATTCTCTATAACCACAAGAAACCAGACAAGGACACAGTCTTAACATCATCATGTCAACCACACCCCTACATATTGATCCTGATAGAATAAACCATCAATGTCAACAAGCTTCTATAAATCCACAACCATTCGGCCACTGTACCTAAAAGGTATTTAACCATTCGGCCTCGAATGTTCGGCCTTTCATGGCCTCAAATACTTAGCCAAATTTGGCGCCAAGTGTCCAATTTCAACCGTTTGGCAATTCAAAACTACAAGTATTTGGCTATTCGACCTCACAGGCATTCAACCATTCGGCCTCGAGTGTTCAAGCATTAGGCCATTAGGCCATCAGGTATTCGGTCATTCAGGCCATCAGGAATTCTGCCATTCGGCTTCACAACTGCTCGGCCTTCCATGACCTCAGGGTATAGCTCGAGTAGACCTTGGTCATTCTCTCTCTCTTGTTCGGTCACAAAGCATAAAGCACCCACAGCTCATTGAAGACATCTTAATACGAATTCCTCGTCGTTGACCGTCAAACATTCAACAAAAGACCGAACGGTCTTATTTGCTTGGCCGACCGACCTTATAACAACCTATTTTGACATTAATACATTAGTTTGTTAGGCTACTATTTTTCTCACCATGTAAAATTCGAGTTGTTATATTTCTTCAGTGCAGGTGATAGGATCCTGCAAACCACAACGCCGAGAGGTAAAACCTTCTCACAAGGATGTTCTCTAGGAACTCCTAAGTCAAAGACGACCGGTAAAGCTCGTTCACTAGGAAGAACTCCTAGCTCAAACAAGAAAGGTAAAGCCCTCTCCCTAAGAAGTTCTCTAGGAACTCCTAGGTTAAAGACGAACGGTAAAGCCCGTTCCATAGGAAGAACTCTTAGGTCAAAGTCATAACGCCGAGAGGTAAAGCCCTCTCACTAGGAAGTTCTCCAGGAACTACTAATACAAAGCTGAACGGTAAAGCCTGTTCCCTAGGAGGAACTCCTAGGTCAAAATCACAAATCCGAATGGTAAAACCCGTTCACTAGGAAGAACTCCTAGCTCAAAGACCGAGAGGTAAATCCCTCTCGGCCAAGAGGTAAATCCCTCTTGTCAACCAGAAGGCTGAAGATAAAGATAGAGAGGTAAATCTCTCTCGTCAACTAAAAAGTTGATGTCGAAGAGCGAGAGGTAAATCTCTCTCACTAGAAAGTTGAAGTCAAAGACCGAGAGGTAAATCCCTCTCGCCAGAAAGATGAAGTTAAAGACCGAGAGATAAATCCCTCTCTCCAGAAAGTTGAAGTTAAAGACCGAGAGGTAAATCCTTTTCGCTAGAAAGTTGAAGTCATAGACCGAGAGGTAAATCCCTCTCGCGAACAAACTGAAGTTATAAATCGAACGGAAAAGACAGTCCCCCATGGACTATAAACCGAGCGATAAAGACAACCCCCAATGGACGATAAATCGAGCGGTAAATACAATCCCCCATGGACTATAAACCAAATGGTAAAGCTCGTTCCCTAGGAAGAACTCCTAGGTTAAAGTCACAAAGCCGAGAGATAAAGCCTTTTCACTTGGAAGTTCTCTAGGAACTCCTAGGTCGAACACCAAGAGCTGAGGAACAATCATTCTCAATCGAGCGTCTTCAATAAAGCACTCTGGCCCGCTTGGCCATTCAACCTTATAAAATGGGTTAGTCTAATTATTTACATTCTTTTGACACTTCAAATTCGATTGTTATTTTTCTTCAGAAAAGTAAAACAAGTTCTAAAAAGAACTCCCATAATAAGCCGCTCGATCTATTGATTAGTTCAAAAGAGAAGTTATAAAGTCCACCGTTTCGGCAGCAGCGAGCAACGACTAAAAACATCCTTCCTCAAACTCATAAGTCTTATAGTTAACCACAGCTAAAGTCTAATGCTTAACTCGCTTGGGAGCATAATGTATCTTACCTAGTGGAGACCGAACGATTAACACTCAACACTGTTCGGTCCATCCACTCAGGACCGTTCGGTCCATCCACTCAGGACTGTTCGGTCAAAGATTGAGCCGCAATTGGGCCAGCATTTAAGTTATTAGGCTAATAGTCCAACAGATGATAAAATAATCAAAGGAGAATAAAATAATGAAAAGTATCTGATTAAAGATATTGATAAGCGGTTAAGATACTGATAAGTGGTTTATGAGCAACAGACCAAATTTTTAGGTAAGTCTGTTTATATTTTATTAGGCTTGTGATAACCTATAAATACAGGGCCAATGCTAAAAGCCAGGTATGTTCCACTTACGCTCAACTCACACTTCATAACACCCAAACATTCAATAGTGATAATCCTTCACTAAATACTCAACTAAGAACCATGGTTCTTCAAATTCACGCCTAACTTGAGTGTTGAAGTATCTTTTGCAGGTACCTCCCCCCTCTGCCAAGAAGGCAACCGTACGGCTCCCACTGAAGACCGAGCAGTAGTAGAAGAGCGAACAACTTAGACTGAAGAAAGGTAAGCAGCTCAGGCGATCCCAGCTTTCGGAAGGAAGGAAGACACGTCAGAAAGGTACGTCTCTCGGTCCACAAAATCCCTACTGAAACATTTTGATTGGGCCCACAATGCTAATCAGTTGCTTCAAATGGTATTTGGACCAACACTTTAGTTGTTATTGAGTCAAAGGCCCAACATAAATTAAAATAATCAAAGATATCTAATTAAAGATATTCATAAAGCTGTTTATGAGTAACCGTCAGAATTTTAAGGTTCTTTCACCGAAGACCGAGCGATCGTGGAAGAGCGAGCGACTCAGACTGAAGAAAGACAAGCAGCTCAGGCGATCCTAGCTTTCGAAAGAAAGACACGTCCGAAAAATACATCTTTCGATCTCACAAAATCTCTACAAATAAGATAAGATTACATATAGCATAAAATTATGCCGTTCTTGAAATTATAAGCAATATATTTTAAGTTTTGAAATAAAGTAGTAACAAAAAAATGTTCAAAATTGGAGATGTATATTTGACGAGTGTTCCAAAAATATATTTGTAAATTTAACTTGGAAAACTAAACACAAATTCACATCAAATTTGAGAAACTAAAAATATAATTAAAAGTATTATTTGATTTAAACTATAAGTTATTTTTCTATTACAGTTACAATGTGTTTTTTCAATATTTTTGACTGTATTCAAAATAGTTTTTAAATGATTTTGTAAATGTATTTATTTTTTCTAAAATGAAAATAGATATGATGAAAGAAAAGCATAAACAGATAGAAAAATAGGGCCCAAGGCCCAAGTCCTAAGGTATCTTCATAATCACATAGAAAACAGAACAGAGAGAAAGCTGTTACATGAGCTTGGTTTCAGTGAAGTGGAGTCGTTGTTGTGATATCTCCATCGAAATTCCACACAAATTCTGAAAATCGAAGCAACTTCACCACTCAGTTACCGTTTGTTCCCATAACCACAGATCCACCGTTTTGCTTTTTCATTCTATTTTTCCGTTTTCCCGAAAAAGTGTGGGAAAACAATGGAAAAGATGAACAAAGCCTTCGAGAAAGTGAAGATAATGGTGGGAATGGACGTCGAAGACGAAGAGCAGCAAGCTGCAGCATTGGAAAACAGCAGCTCATTCGCCTTTGTGGACGATTTCAACCGCAACTGCACCTTGTCCACCACACAGGTTTCTACTTCGCTCCATTTCTGTTCCAATTGGCAAATTGAATGTGGTAATCGTTTCGTTTCTGAGAAAATAGAATAATACGCAGTGATGAGATAGAAAGGAAGAGAAAATTTGAGTGTGTGGTTGATTCGGTAGGCGAAACGGAGGTGCTAGGTTTTGAACGTGGATCTGATCCTTAATTGTGGTTTTTACATTGCTATATTTTATAATTTGATTTTTCTTTATTATAATTTTCCAAGTTCTGGTGTTTTAATTTGTTTTACTGCTGCCAGATCAGAAACTTGTGTAGTTAGTGTGTTAGACTGGATGATAGGTTGGTAAAATGTTTTTTTATCTCAGTGTTAGATGAGGAAAGCTACTCCATATTAACATAATTCTGACAATAGCTATGCCTTCACATCAGACCCAAATTTACTGTCCCATGTGGATTTCTCTTAATGGAGATTTTATAATAACAGTAATGTAAAAAGTGATAAATCGTGTACCCACGCATATCATGAATCCATATTTTTACTGCATACCTGATAACTTTGAACTACCCTAAGTGGAACAAGTCAAGTCACCTAGAGATTTATTTGTCCCCCTCTCGATTTTCAATATTTTTAAGGAAAGTTAGCAAAATATTGCCGCGTCGGAATATTTTTAAATTTTAACCTCGAATTGGCGAGGTGCACGGGTATTGGAATAAATGTATAGAGAGTTGCATGGGCTGTGGTCATCACTTTTTTTGTTTTTGCATTCTGGTAGTTATCATTGTTATCAATAATGGATTATAGAAAATGGAAGAGAGCCAGTCCGGGCTTTCAATAGCATGCCATAGCGGCAAGGCTTGCCCTGCACTCTACAGGGCCGGCCATAGCAGAGCAGTTTGGTGTAGAAGCTATAGCAGACTAAAGAGCATTCATAGTGACAGTGTACATACTCCAAAAGAGCTATCTGAGCAGAGACCTTAGGGCCTTTCTAGGGGGTCATTTTTTGGATTTCAGTTTCCGAAAGTGAAATCTATAATCCAATATATCATATAGTAGATAGTGTTGCAAACAAATTGTGGAAGTCACATGGCTGTTGTATATAAGATATATTATATATCAACTAAATATGTATAAAAATTAGTTGTATGCAAATAAAAGGTGTATAAAAATTGGCTTAATATGAAATTGTTAACTCAAAACTTCAGTTGTCTGGAGACTTTCGGGAACTGACAAGAGGATGTAGGATAAATTTTGCTACTGTGGGTGCCATAGCAAGCATAACAGCGGGTGGAGTTGCAATTTCATATCCGAGGACTTCTGCAATGCTGTAGCACTCTAGTGGCTATTTAACAACACAATTTTTACAATGTTACTCAATCCACAGATGATATGGGATTGGGAAATCAAATCAAGAGAAAACATGCAGATAATATTTTCTAATAGAAATTAACATTGTAGATTTTTTTATTGTTGGTTGGAAATAACTTATACTGGCATTAAGGTGGTAAGTGAGAGTTGAGTATGATTCACTGATGGATTTCAGGAATAACTGAATGTCTTTGCAAAATATTCATAGAAGGGTGATGTAAAATAAATATTTGTTGGAAGATGAATTTGGATGTCTGAAATACACTTTATTTGGATGGGAATTTTTATGGATTGTCTTATTTGAACTGAATTACAGCGATATTGTACAACTTTTAGGTTCATTTGTGCTCTAAGATGTGCCTTGGTATTAAAATATGCAGTCTATAGAGGTACCGTGTTATTAGGTTCCTCAGTTTAAATTCTCAATACACTAATTGTGAAATTCCTATTATATAATGTTGCCTTTTGTTTCAAACAATGGTGAGGACCCAGAACTACATGATGATGTTAGATTGGTTTTTGTAATTCACACACTCAAATCAAACATTGGACATTGGGGAGCATAATGATACTCTCTCTCTCTCTCTCTCTCTCTCTCTCTCTCTATATATATATATATATATATAATATCTTTTTGTAATTGTTCCATTCGTGTTACCGGTAATTCTTGGGGGTTGGCTGGTTGGTTAGTAATTGGGGAATATAGAAAAGGTCTGGAGTATCAGTTTTACTTCAGGTTTTTAAGGTCTGATTAACTCCTGTGATTAGGGCTATTCTGGTCTGGAGTATCAGTTTTACTTCAGGTTTTTAAGGTCTGATTAACTCCTGTGATTAGGGCTATTCTGCTATTTTCCGCATCTCTATAGTTTCTACCCTCTACATCTCTCTTTTCTCCTATATGTTTGATTCTTTTACTAAACCGTGTGCATCCATCGCCTCATATTTCCTTATTTACCCAAACTTCTATCATGTTGAAATGTTCATTTGATTCATCTAACAGGTTTCTATTTGTAAATTGTCTTTCACAGTTTAACTAATAAGCTCTCTGTCTGTGACCAGAGACTATATGGTTTTGCCATATGCTTTGCTGCTGGATTAACTTGTACACTATTGGTAAGTTTGAAATTATGATTTTTCTTGTTAAATAAGTGAAGCATATATGCTAGTGCTTCAGTTCAAAGTGTAAATATTAATATTAAGCTTGAATCTTTCATAGAATATGGCCAAACCCAATTCTGAAAGGCAGCCCAAAAAAAGGCCCGTACACTATCAGTGTGGGCTCATGTATGCACCTTATACCCCTGTGAATGTTGATAATGTTTCTATGTCCAGTATAACTGTAACATTGGACCAATAGAGTCAAAACCCAAGGCAACAACAATGCCATTGAGATGTGTTCACCATTATATTATAGTTATAGAGACTAAGCAAGAAACTCCTATTCTTTTGGCTTCTTTTACTTAAATCAACAACTGATAATGAGGGTAATGGCTTCTCTTGCCTTTTTTATGAAAATTTGATGGGAATATAGTTCTTTTCACTTCCTTTCTGAAAACTTGACTTACAACTGTTACTCTTTCTACTTTAATGTATAATAACTCATTTATTTTGACAGACAAGAATAAGCACTAATAAATGACATTTCTCTCTCCCATGTTGCAGTCTATGCTTGTTTTCTTCAAGCCAATCAAGTTTGCAATAGCATTTACTCTTGGTAATTTGCTTTCACTTGGAAGGTATGTTCTTTTTTAGAGCTGTATAATTACATTATGATGCAGACTTGCTTATACTCTGGAATTTAATGTATTAGAAATGAGGATACACTTAAACTGTTTCTTGTTCACAGGTTTCAAATATTATGCTGTTATAACTTATAAGTAATGGAAAATGTTTTTTCTTTCTTTCCTTTGCAAAAGGGGGTGTGGGAGCAGACGATAAGGTTTCTTTACTCTTTATATCAGTGTACACAGCACTAATCCTATGAACCTCAAATTAGTACTTTTTCTACCTGATAGGCTATTTTGTTATTGGGCTCTCTTTGTGGACTTGAGTCCAAAAGAATAATCAGTAAAATCCATTAAGTAATACAGGAAACTGGAACTTAACCCACAGATCGCTGAGTGAAGTGAGAAATGGGGCATTACAGTGACTAGGTCAGCTCTTCAAGGTTGCCTAGCTTCCTCCTGAGTCTCTGTTCTTGCTGATTCTTGCTTGCCTTCTGCTCATTCTATGTCTTGGTTTAGTAACCTTTGCAAACTTCAGACCTTCCTTACTCTTCCTCTACACTTTATCCCATCTGTATGTCTAGTCTATTCAAAGAAACCCCCCCTGCATATTCTATTTTATCTCACCTTTGTTACTCATGATTGTCCTTAATCACTTCCTTTCTTTCCTCTTCACCTAGGCTCTTGTTATTATTGAGTATCTATCACAATTCTTAAAATAGAGACTTTCATGGTTTAATTTCTGTTCTTATGGATGAAGGGCACCAAGTATTAGGAAGTCATTCTAATAAAATAGATGTTAGATGTTTTGAAATCTTACTTTGTATTAAACAAATTTTGACAACGAATATAGAACTACTTTCTTAAGGCTAGGATATCAATATGAAAATAAGCAAGACCGATTTGCATAATCTCATTCTGGACTTCAATTTCTTTTTTCTTTCTTTTAGATGGGTGACGTAACACTTACTATTATGTGCATTTGATGTCTTCATTGTATATACAAAAGTTATGATTTAGACATTATTTTTTGCTGTAAGTAGCTAGATTGATCTGTGGGCCAGATTACTAGTATTAAGTGATCATTTTTCCATAGATGGAATCATCGATATTTAAATTTTATTTATCTCTATTTAAATTAAAAATGGCTAAATAGTTTGAAGTTCAAAAGTTATGAATAACCTCATGTTTTATTGTTTCATCGTACTCTTACAAGTGTTTATTCATATATTTTTAAGACATCTATATTATATTTCCACTAAAAGAAATATTGATTTCTTAAATTGCTATTGTAGTAAGTGAGAGTATTCTTTTTGTAATAAATATTTTTTGAATATGTACTGATATTTATTCTTATCAGTTATCTCTATATGTTTGCTTTATCAATGCGTTCGATACTCAGTTGATGGAAAGTTGATTGGTACTGAAATTTGAGAATTGTACTCATGCAAGAGAAACTTGTTGATACGATCGAGAAACTTGTTGTGCCTAAATCAAAAGACAAAGATGATGTTGAGTCTTCTAGCACTAGCACTTAAAAGAAGTAGTTAGAGGATTACACACGAATGCAAAATGCATCATCTTAGCATCAATGAGTTTAGAACTCTAGAGACAACATGAGGACATGGATCCATTTGCTATCATTGATCATCTTAAGAAGATGTTTGGTTCACAAAGTAGGCAAGCAAATACCAGCTATCTAAGACCCTGTTTAGGTCAACACAATAGGTCCAAATTGTGTGGAAATGCTAAAGGTGGAACTGCATGTTCTGAACATGATTAGTCATATAGAGCAGCTTGAGAAGTTGGATCGCAAACTTGGGAAGTTTTTGCAAGTAACACCAACGACAAGAGTTGGGAGGGCTATCAAGTCAAGAAAGTTGTCACTAAAGTTTCTAGGACCATATCAAGTGCACAGGAGGATTGGTCCAATAGCCTATGAGATAGCACTACCACCTTAGTTTGGGAACTTGCATAATGTCTTCCATGTATCTCAGTTGAGGAAGTATGTTAGAGATCCTTTTCATGTATTGGAGGTTTATGACATTCAAGTTAAGAAGGACTTAACCTTGGATGCTGGACTAGTACAGTTGTTGGACATGCAAACCTAGATGTTGCGAGAAAAGGATATTCACACTGTGAAGGTGCTTTGGAATGAAACTACATAAGAGATGACTTATGAGTTAGAAGAGTTTATGAAGAAAGAGTATCCCTATCTTTTCGCTGAGTAGATCAATTTTCAAATTTTGATATCAGTCCATGATGTTGTCACCAACTTTCCATTGGCGAGTATCAAATGTAGTTGAAGCATACATATCTAGATATTTAATAAGAATAAACAGGTCAGTACGTATTCAAAAAATATTTATCACAAATAAGAATATACTCCCACTTACTACTATAGCAATTTAAGAAATCAATATTTCTTTTAGTGGTAATATAATATAAAGGTCTTAAAAATATATGAATAAACACTTGTAAGGGTATGATGAAACAATAAAATACATGATTCTATTCATAATTTTTCAACTTCAAACTATTTACTCATTTTTAATTTAAAATTCTAAACTTGTAAGAGTATGATGAAAATAAAATGTAAATATAAAAAATATCTAAAGCAAAAGAGGTATATATTCTTACAATAGAGATAACATTTAAATATCGATGAATGTATCTATGGGAAAATGATCGCCTCAATACTAGTAATATAGACCACAGATTGGCCTAGCCACTTACAGAAAAAAACTAATGTTAAAATCATAACTTCTATTTATACATGTAAGAAATCATATGTTCATAATATTGAGTGTTACATCACCCCGTTAAAAGAAAGAAAGAGGAAACTAAGTTCAAAACTAGACTTTTCAAATATATTATATGAATATAATATATGAAACACCTTTTCAATGATGTTCTGTTTACTTTAAATGCTAAGTGGAAATCTTTTTTATGACAGCACAGCATTCCTGATAGGTCCTAAGAGGCAAGTGACAATGATGCTTGATCCTGTTCGTATATATGCAACTTCCATATACATTGCAAGTATGATAATCGCCTTGTTTTGTGCTCTATATGTAAGTCAACATGTAATTGTCTTTTCTTCCTTTTATTTAATCACACAAAAAAATCCTATCTTTTACTAGCTTATTGTCTCGCTATTTTGCATTAAACAGGTCCATAACAAGTTACTGACATTTCTTGCACTTATTTTGGAGTTTGGGGCACTTGTTTGGTACGTCTCAAATTTTCCCTTGTCTTCCATATAACCTGAAGTGTGCTGTATGCGCAGATTAAGTTACCATACCATAAATCTGATGTGGCATAAAGTAGTATGCCTATTGTAGGGAAAACTACGAAGATAAATTCAATTGTATAATGTATATGCTCCAAAGAGACAGGCTGTATGTTCACCGATAAGCCCCAAAGCAATAAAGTTTGAATTGTTATGGAATCAGTTAGCGGAGCCACGAACTGATAATGAATACTGAAAAGAGATATAAATTAATGCTTAAAAGAGCCCCAAACCTATTTAGGGAATGTGTATGTTTTAGTTTGAAATGGTTCGAGTGTTTTGTAGCGTGATAGGGACTGTGTTGATAGGGGTAGAAATAAGATTAAAGGGGAAATTTGGCCACAGTGCCTTTCTAGTTAGGCAGAAGAATGGAAATTGGAAATAAACTAAGCACAGTTCCCATTCGAAACTTCAATTGTGATTAATTCAGTGATGAGTAGTTCTGAGACAGACATTATGATGTGTAGATGGTGCAGCTTCGTTTTTGCACTAGAACCTGACAAACTGGCTTCAGGCTGGGTCAACTCTGTGAATAGCAACAGTTTTCATAAATCAACTAGCCTTGATGTGGCAATATCTGATGCGACTACATCTTTACTAAAGCTACACATATTAGCCATCAAAAGTGAGAAACCAAAGGAATGAAGCTAACACCCAAATAATAAAAGGAATGAGCTTCTACCACCACTACACCAATGTGCTTTATCATTTTCTGTTTGGTATAAATTACCGTATACTTGAGAGTTATTTTTTAAAATAAGCGAGAATTAAGCATTTAATTTATATCTCTTTTCAGTATCTATTGTCATATAATAGTTTGACTACTCAGATAGATAATTGTGTTGTTAGTAGATTAGAATTAAATCCGTACTTTGAAGTTTGAACTATATAAATCTTGTTATTAATAAAAGCTTATATCTACATTGTAAAACTAAAAGCACTTTCTTTCATTTGAAGTATTAATGATATCAATGTCAATATTTGCATAATTTGATATCTCTTCAAGAATGCAATAATATTATTTATCCTGTTGTGACTGACATGTATCCAGTCCTGTATATCTGACATTCTTCTATGTTCTGATATATGATTGGCAGGTATAGTTTGAGCTACATCCCTTTTGCGAGGTCCATGGTTTCAAAGATCATGGCTTCATGCTTTGACACTGAATTTTAGGCTATAAACTCAAAAGATTGTGGCATTGTCGGTCAAACTCACTTCATTGACACCCTCAATATCCCTTGAAGTCCTACAGAAAAGGGTTTCTGCCGCTGAAATACAGTTATGGATTATGATTTTCTTTATTGTCTGCTCTTTCCTTTGGTGGAGTCTTGTATAGGTTCCACCAGATTGTTAGACTTAAAATCTTGTGCATTTGTATTATGTTGTCAATGAGCTAACGTAAAGATTTTCGTTTCTCTCAGCTCTGTCCTCTCACTCTTTGACAAATAACAGAAAGATCATAATGGGATAATACGTGATGCAGGCAGAAAACATACTGCACTGTATATTCTTTATTGAATGAGCAACATTGTATATATACAACAGAGGAAGAGAGAGAAAAGTAAAATAGCACCAGAAGCTTCCATACAGAAGACGTGAGCCCGAAACTAATCCAAAGACTAATTATGGTTAAGACTCTTCACTCTTCTTCTAAAACTAAATTCTTTGTCTAAGTAATTTTTGAAAATAAGTAAAATTTAAATGGATTTCTGAAAATTTTTAGAGTTTTGTTTAACTTCGTATAATAAAATAAAAAAAAGAAACTGATTTGAATCAAGACTAAAAAAAATTGAAGACTTAAGTGAAATTCTAAATATTTTAGAAATTTATTTGGGTTTCTTTAGTTTCATATATTACTATGATATCAATATATAATTTTATGAAATTACTCGTTTATTCATGAATAAAAACTTATGGTTGCATCTTTACCTTATTCACCGTGAAAATTAACCACCAGTAAAGAGAATGACACGTTGCACCAACTTTCAAATGTTTTCTCATGTTTTTATTTCTGTAAGACTAGTGACTTTTTATTTTGCTTTTGGTTTTAGTTTGTTTTCAATTCTTCTAAAATTGAAATTATTAATTTTTATCTCTTGTGTTATTCAACATTAGTTAACTGTTCAAGTTTTAAACAAATAATGTTAAGTAATGCATATTAATGTTGTCATACAATATCAACATATGACACTTAAAAGATACTCCCAAAATCTGTAAAACAGATATTATTTATCCATCTTAAAATAAATAATATTAAAAATTAAAAAAATAAAAATCAAAGAAAAGCATTTTCCGGGGAGAAAAAACCAAATTTACACTTTTTATAAGGAATAAAATAGTTATCTAAAACTTTAAAGGAATTAAAAAAAACCCAATTTAAAACTTACTAATATTACAGAAGTTACAAACATATTTAAGTCAATATTTAAAATCAACACTGCTATTAAAAATATCACACTTCAAAACTAATAGTATGCAGGAGAAGAAAAAAGGAAAATAAGTAGGAAGAGGTGAAAGGAGATAATACAATAAACAATCAGCAAGTTCACATCATCATCAGATGTGGTTATTGAACATAACAATGTATTTGTTGTAATTCGAACTAATTTGGTAACATATATATGAAGACAACACAGTGCAGAATGTGGAGAAGCAATGAGCATGTGGTATTAAGCGTTAGCAGCTGTAAAACTGAAAGAAGCACAAGAAATCGAACCAGCATCCCAACTATCGTGAATAACTTTGGCCTTTGCATTTTCACCAGCAGCTCCCATGGCTACATGCAGTGGCAAGAAGTGATCTGACCTGGGATGAACCATTTTTGCATATGGGGCTTTCTCTTCGTATTCGTTCACTTCCTCGTACCTACACCAGTAATAGGTTCATTTTTGCTCAATGATAAAACTTAGAATAAAACAGAACCAAAACATATCATGTTTTTAATAAAGCATCCTTTGACATATCAAATACTACCCAAGAGTAATGGAATATGCATTTCCAATCCACAATATATATTTAATATCTTAGAAACTACTAAGAGTTTAAGAGTTAGGACCTTACAAGAATCTTGATGTGAATATCAAAGTAAATAAAGTATAGATCCTTCTTCTCACACCTCCATGAGATGGGAGAAAGATACAAATTACTCATGTTATGAATTGTGTACTATGAAATATATTTTTGGATTGTATAATCCATAAGTATTTGTATTTGGAAACGTATATCAGATTATACAATTTAGAAATGTATTATAGATTGTTTAATTCATAATTTGTAGTTATATTTATGAATTTTATAATCTGAAATACACTTTTTAAATTGTGTAGTTTGAAATATATTTTTAAATTTAAAATATTTTGTATTGTATAATCCATAATTTATAATTTGTAATTATATTTATAAATTGGGTAACTTGGAATGCATTTCTAGATTAAGAAAATGTACTATGAAGTATAATTCATAATATATAATTGGATCTGAAAATATATTATAAATTATACAATCCAAAAATATATTTTATATCGCACAACTAAAAGTTCCAAAAACCACTTATAAATTTCACAATTCAAAAATTAAAAGTTATAATTGCAAATTGCTTGATATGGAATTCTTCCACTCCCCTGCCTTTATGAATTGTACAATTGAGAAACTTGCTCATTATAACTAAGGACCATAGGATCCAAAAATCCTACAATTGATTTTCAGATTGTAAGATCTTAACTTCTCTAAACATGAAATTATTATTTCATATTGTTCATTTCGAAAGAATTGTAGAGTGTATAATTCAGAAATACCTCAAAAATAAGTGTTACATTTACAATTGCTCAATTCCTTTTGAAAAAAAAAAACTTATAACTAAAAGAGTCGATTAACTTCAACATGTGCAAAACCTTTGCCTTCAACAATATTTTATACGAATGCAATGTCTAAAGCAAAACCTCACAAGTAAGAACACCAATGCATATTGAATGAATAATAAAACATAAAGGGGGCATAATAGGTATTTTGAAAGAATAAAGGTGAAGGAAGAGATTATGGAAAATGATTACCTTCCCTCAAGAAGAGATGTTTTGAGCCATGTCATAAAAGCCTGAGCCCATGGAGCAGGTGGGCTATTACGAGGGCCCATTTCTTTGAGGTTATGGGTGGCACTTCCAGAGCCAATGATAAGAACACCTTGATCTTTGAGAGGGGCCAAAGCCTTTCCCATGTTATAGTGGTAAGAGGGTCCTTTGTTGGATGAAAGTGAGAGTTGACACACTGGTATGTCTGCTTCAGGATACATCAACGACAGTGGCACCCATGCACCATGGTCAAGCCCACGGTTCATGTCTTCGTTCACATGCTCAAACCCTGATCCTATCAGAAGCTCCTTCACCCTCCTCGCCAACTCTGGTGCCCCTGGTGCTGGATACTTCAACTATACCAATACATACAAAGTTCCAGATAAAACTAGAGAAATAGTAAGAGAAGATCAAAATTAAAAAAAAAAATTTGATATGCTAACAATTATTTATAACAACTGTGATTACTTTATTGGTTTTTTTAAATTTATTTTAAAAAAGTATTTAAAACAAACGAATCACAAATTACTTTTTAAAAAAGTTATAAAAAAATTGTTAAAAAAACATTTAAAAAAAAAACCAAAAAATCACTAAAAAGATAGGGTTAAATATGTTTTTAGTCCCTAAACTATTGACCGTTTTTGGTTTTCGTCCATTTTCAAAATAAGGTACAATTTGGTCCTCATTCTTTTCTAAGCGTTCGTTTTAATCCTCGAAAACTAACATCGTTAAAAATTTGAGTCCTCATTTAGTCAACAAAATGAGGACTAAAACCAAAGTTTTGATGACTAAAACGAACGCTTAGAAAAGAATGAGGACCAAATTGTACCTTATTTTGAAAGAGGGACGAAAACCAGAAATGACCAATAATTTAGGGACTAAAAACATATTTAACCCTATTATTATACCAATAAAATCAGAACTTAATTACATTTTACTCATAAGCTTAAGATAATAAAGATAATAGTTGAACCGGTCTTTATTTTTTTTTCTTTATCCAAAACTTAGACTTGCTTTTCTTAACATTATCGTGAAAAAAAAATTAAATTTATTGACTTTAACTATAACTCATTTTTATCTATCTATCTATATTAAACATTAATAAATAATTGTATGGATAGATATAACAATTCGGTTAGGTTTTGAATGAATTTTAAGCATGACCTAAACATTACAAAACATGTTGTAATAAGAGGTTTTGCATTTTTTTTTTATATACGTTAAGTGTTTTAAAATTAAACAACTTGTTAAAAGTTTGAGTAATGAAGAGATCACATTCAGAGAAAATCAAGCAAAAAGAAAGATTGAGAGAATAATTTAACCTGATAATGATAACAGTACACAAACCTTGTACATGGATTCGGGGAAGCCATAGAAGTCGTAGATGGTGTCGTTTCGGTCAACGACGTTGACGGTGGGAACACGAGTGTCCCAGTGGGCGGAGACGACGAGAATGGCGGAGGGTGGCGTCGGAAACCGCTCTTTCCAGGAACTGAAGAACTTCCTCGCCGGAATCGAATCATCTATGGCCAGAACCGGTGATCCATGCGAAACGTAGAATGTTTCGTTCAATCTCAACCCCATATTATCACTCTTCTTCTTCTCTTCAATCAAACTTTTTTCTTCTTTCCTTGTACTGGTATTTGAACTGTAACGAGATTTTTGTTCATAAATTGAAGTAATCTATTTAAAGAGAGGCAAAGAGGGAAGGAAGAAAGAAATATTATGATAATTATTTGATTATTCCACATTATATATATTTTTTATTGTTATATTCGTTTTTTACTATCTAACGTGTTGTTTGTTCATATAATTTTCGAGTCTATGTTTTTGAATTTGACTAACATTTGTTATAATTGTTTATTATTATCTAACGTGCAGTATTGTTTGTTTATCATATTCTCCGATTCTATGTTTATGGCATTTGATTTGACAAGCCAACAATTTGAGATGAAATCAACTCAAATGCGTCATTGTAGTGCAATGATTTTAATAAACGAAAATATTGATGGTTATTGTGTTAACAAGTGAAATCCTTTCTCGGATTGGCCGAACTCAGGATGTCTGAAATATAAAACAAAAATTTAACAAAGTTAACTAGCAAGTAAAAACAACTTAAACAGAAGAAATTTGCTCACCATAAAGGTCCTTCCACATGGTGAGAGATTTATAAATATGAAGAATTTTCTGGGTCGGCAGTTTTCGGGACAGTTGACCGAGAATTTTTAAAGTCTAGAACTCATCTGGCGTCATCATCTTTCGAGTCCAAGAAGTGATTCAAGTGGGTTTCGTGATCCGGTATAGGAGAAATTTGGGCCAATCATTATCGCAAAAATGCCTTCGACCATGCCTTCGACCATGATGAACTTCAGATGTTTTGTTTTGTGCTCTTCTATTTTATCTCGATGCATATGTAAGAGTGTTTACTTTTATCAATATTCAACATTCAACATCTAAGGAGAGTTGAATTTATCCAAGAGGAGGTAATTAGAGAGATACAATATCAATGAGATATAATCTAACTACATAAAATATTGATATAAACTCTTTATCCAAAATCTTAAGACAATATGTTAATGGATCTTCAACCTTATTTGTTGTTTTACTTTTTCATTTCTACCCAATGTGGAACATTAACACTTAAAATTCTAACAAGAGCTTTTCGTGGCGATGATAAAAGATCGATGTTCAATGCTTCTTCAAGGATTCGGAATCGAGTGATGTTTAGGGGATGTGGTTGTTGAAATGGATCCTTAAACCAAGTCCTTGAATGTCCTTGGGTTCATATGCTTGTGAATTTTTTTTCTCCAAACCTCTTCTCTCAGTTGTCTCTTATGTACAAACTTTCTTGTGGAAGTCTGTCAACTCTTTTAGTTGCATGTACTTAGCAACTGTTGTTCGTAGGTCGTTTCTTCGCTAGTTTCTCACATAAATTGTCTGAAAATGGCTCTAGTTTTAAGGCAGTGACCATGTGATGCATGTTTGAAAATTGTTTTGTATTTTAGTCGGTGTATGCTTGTTTTTACCTATAATTGTTATTTTTAGTGTGAGTAATATGCAAATAGAAAGTATTTTGATTGAGCAGAACAAGGTAGGATCCAAGGAAGGTGAAAAAAAAGGGAAAACTGAGAAAGTTGAGAAACAAACCTGAGGCTGAGCAAGAATGAGCTCATTGGGAGAGATTGTCAGATCTGGTTCGCAAGATTGGATATTTATTCATGTTTCTACGAGAAAAAAATGAGTCTTAACTCATTTTGGACCAAGTATTCCTTATTTTACACAATTATAATCACCAAAGATGTTTGTGAGAGGCTCTTAAAGGCTATTTAGGGTGCTAGAGAACTCTCTCTCCTTTTTGGGTCTCCTCCTTCATCTATCGTGGGTTTCTCCCTTTTGGGATTGAAGAGGAAGATATGCTGAAATTTGGAGATAGACATGCTTGGGAGAGGACATGCTTCTGATCTATGGTTTCCATTTCTTTCATATCTTTTCATATTGTAAACCCTAGGTTCTCTACCATGGAGAGCTAATCCTGTTTGTTGAGATTAGATGCAATAAACTTAATTCTTATGTATTTGTGTTGTTGATATGTGTGTGTGCGTGTGGGTGGGTGGGCGTGTGCGTGTCGGTGGGTGGGTGTGTGTGTGGGTGCGTGCATGTGTGTTCCCTTTTCTCTTTGTATTGGTATCGCTCAATGCAATAAAGTGGCGCTCAATGCCACTTAGGCTTCTTAGACTCCTCTTTTCTTTATTTTACATGTTTTTTGGATGGTCAAATTCTTTAATTTCAAATAAATAGAGGTGATTAAAGATGTAAAATAATAAATGTAATTCAAAATGTAAATATATACAAAAATAAAATAAAAGTGAGAATTAAACAAGTTACAAACTAAAAATAATTAATTTTGTTAATAAATTGCAGTTAAGTAAAAGTTAACACTATTCTATTTACAACACTTTTAATTATGTCTTCGAGTATTTCTTATTTTGATTAAAAAATATATATGTTGGGTCATTCGTTTACAATTATGTTTGTCATGACGTGATATAAGGTTGAAAAAATCAAAATTAATTATGTCTGAACAATGTATTTGACATCTAGTTGAATATAGTTTCTACGTAGTCATAAAATAACAATAACATTTAGAAAAAAAGAGTTAAAGATACCATAAGGTTCTTACCGTAGTCGTCACATGGTAGTAATTTTGGATGACAATTCGTAAGAATTGATAAAAAAATTAACAAAAAAGGAAAGCTAAAATCGTATATGATTTTTTTGTCGTTGATCTGACGCATATGATGACATTTACAACAATTTGAAACTTTCGTAAAATGGCCCTTTTTTTAATGATTTCTACATTAACAGTTATTCTATAATTTTGAAAAATCATTTTAATCCTTATTAACAATGTCATCATACTTAGCACAAAAGTAACGACCTCACCTAAGTCAATATATGATGAGAATGTAAGACTATTAATATGAGATTTACAAATAGACAGATATAAATATTGAATTTTAGTTTAATTTTTTTTTATCTTTCCTTCTTCATTTGTAAAAGTATTATTGGGAGTGTTTGTGATAATTATGTAATATTTCAAAGAAATAAAAGCAAATTGCAAAATAATTGGGAAGTGACTATGTTGTTACTATGATGATTTTATTTGTATATACATTATCAAGTGTTACTATATTTTGAGATTGAATACATTTTTTTGTTCTTAATTATAAATGAGTACATGTTATTTTTTTAATTTAATATTGATAATTTAAGTCGTTCTTATTGATTGCATCTATATGATAAAACTACAATTCTTGATCTAAAATCTTATAGAAAGATATGAGAGGTGATTTATAGAATTAGGTTTTGATTAAAATAACTTTAATGAAATTGTGAGGGATAATTTTTAATTGAATTGAGATATTTAATTCTTAAAGTCAGTATTATGAAATAGTCTATAGAGTATGTAAGACCCTGAAAAATTAAAGGAAAATGTGAATATCGGGTCATTAGTAGAGTAATAAACCAAAAATTTATCAAGTTGTAACAAAAGTTAAAGTTTATATGCAAAATACAATGCTGTCAACTTTGACATAGTTTGGTATTTTAAATATAATTAATTGTACAAATTAGATATTAAGTTGATTCTTTTTCCATTAGAAAGTAGACTCGAATAGCTTCGATTCGAGTACTTATACGCATAATTCCGACATCGGGAAGGGGTTCAACCAGACTGACAAAGTTGTCCGAGTGAGTGGACACGTTTTTGACGCGTTTTTGACGCGTTTTTGACTGTTTAAACGCGTTTTACTGTTTAAACGCGTTTCTGGCCAAATGTTTGGCTATTTAAGGACGTCCCAGGGGTTGGAATGGTTCCTAAGTTAAACCAAAGGCTAGAGTACGAAGGTTTTGGAGCAGAGGGACTTTAGAGCTGTGATCTGAGTCGGGGGAAACGTTCGCAAAGTGTTTTCGAAAGGCTAGCTAAGGAGAAAACCGTAAGGGGAGCTAACCTTGAGTCTTTTTGTTTCTGTATGATTTTAAATTTGGTATATGTTTAGGATTTTGATTCTCTTTATGATTTTAGAATGAAATTCTACTTCTGTTGTATCTTTTGAATTGATGTACGGTTTGGAATTGGGATATGCTTCTGTTTTGATGGTTTTGAAGAGATCTTGTTCGTATTAAGTATTTTGAATCGGTGGAAGTTTTTAGGTATACGTATAGATCGAAGATTTTGAATCTGTTTATGGATTTAAAAGGAGACTAGGTTTTGATCAGAAATTTTGGATTGTACTAATTATCCGCTGCCTTTTTAATTATATGGTTAGTTTAGATGTTTATAAGATTTGGATGAATATGAGTTGTTGATGGGAGATAAGTTTTTGGATGTCTAGAAAGTCTGTATGATGAAAGGAAGAGTCGTTATAGTCCGGGAAGTGAATTTTCGTGATTTTGGAATAGTAAAATCGCTTGAGTGAATGAGTCAACTCGCTGGAGCGAGTTATGCGTAACAAATTTAGTATTTTTGATGTTTTTGACGTTTTGGGAGTTCTGGATGTCCGTTTTAGACGTTCTTTAGGTCGATATGGGGGTTTTTGACCCTTCCGGAGCCATTGGTGAGGGTATCCAAGCTGTTTGAACTACTTAATGGTTCAAATTACTAGACCATAAAGAGTTATGTGTTAATAAGTGATGTTTCTGTGAGGATGTGGAATGTCTGAGTATGTAAGAGTTATTTTCTTGAGATATGACTAAAGATGATAATATGTTGACATGTGTATTTATGAATGGAAAGTGTGGAATAGAGTTCCAAGGAGGAACTCATTGTTGTTTTTGTGTCAAGTACTGTACGTATGAATATAGGAACTCCGACTTAGGGGTTCATTCTTATGCTCTCAATAGTCTCGATCTCACTTAGAGAGAAAGCTATGTAGTGGAGAGTGGGAAATCCTTACCGAAGATCCATAATGGGGGACAGAGTAGGAAGGATGTAGCTTCAGTGGTTGTATTCATATCCGAAGATCCAGTTTGGGGGACAAAGTAGGATAAAATACTTGAGCTAGCAAGTAAGTGCATCCATATCCGAAGATCCAGTATGGGGGACAGAGTAGGAAGGATGTAGCTTCAGGGGTTGTATTCATATCCGAAGATCCAATTTGGGGGACAGAGTAGGATAAAATACTTGAGCTAGCAAGTAAGTGCATCCATATCCGAAGATCCAGTATGGGGGACAGAGTAGGAAGGATGTAGCTTCAGGGGTTGTATTCATATCCGAAGATCCAATTTGGGGGACAGAGTAGGATAGAATACTTGAGCTAGCGAATAAGTGCATCCATATCCGAAGATCCAGTTTGGGGGACAGAGTAGGATAGGATGTAGCTGAGTAAAGTACCACTGTAAGTGTAGAACTAGCTAAGAGTTCAATATTCATACGATGATCCGGATGAGTGAGTTTACGATGGTTATGGTATGTTTATTGTATTCTTGAGTAATATAACTGTAGTTGGAAATTTGATTATTAATTTAATTTACCATGACATTTTATGTTGCATTAGCTCACCCTTGCTTTGTCTGTTGTGTGGTTGTTCTTTTTTTTGTTATGTGTTTTGTCTGGCGATGATCATCCGGTGGATGGGAGCAGAAGTTGGTGATATGCCGGTGGAGCAAGCATTAGATGGAGGATCGACGGAAGCTTAGTTATAAGAATGAGCCTTATAAACTGTCTATGTTTTAAGTGTGAATTGTATTTGGTTTGAAATTTGAGTTTGGGTTTGTATAATAATGAGGAAAACTGTTATTCCTCCTCCTATCAACTGTTCTATTGTATCAATGATGTAAGAACTCTATTATAGTTTAATGCTATAATAATTGGGATGTTACATTAATGGTATCAGAGCAGTTCGTCCTTAGGATGACCTTTGTGTTGTGGGTTTGCCATGTCTTCTCTGTGAAGATTTGAGTGTAAATGGTATGACTTACCATTTCCTTCGAGTCTATATAGTAAGGTGTGTATCTAACTAGAAGTTTTAAGAACAGAAAATGTCTTGATAAGAGTAATGAGGGTGCACACTCATGACTTTCATCGTAGATGATTTTCCTTTCTTAATTCTGAAGGTTTGAGGTAAGAAAGAGTTAGAGTTTCAGTGTTGTTTCCTGTAGTAATTCCTGTCTGGTTCTTGTTTTTGTGGTGGTGTGTTGTGCCCTAGAGTAGTAGAGAACTGCATATTCAAGGACAACTTGAGTTGTATACTTTTAGTGGAATTGGTTAAAACCGTTAAGACAAGTTATTGCCTCGAAGATAGGAGTTAGAAGACTAAAAGTTAAGCCTCGGAGGGCTAGTGAAGATATTAGAGTTTGGGAGAAATGTTATGGGTGAAGAAAATTTCAAGAAAAACAAAGTCGCAAGATCTTGCATCGTACGTTCGCAAGGAGTTCAGAGGTTAGATTTAGAAAAGCTTTGGGTAAGCATGGTTATAACGCGATTTGAGAAATGAGTTGGGTATAGTATATCAGTGATGGTTGGAAGCTGAATAAGAGAAGTGATAGATGGTTTGAAGCTTAAGTTAAGAAAGAAATAAGTGGACTACGGGAAATCGTTGGAAGTAGAAGAAGAAGGGTTTGAGGAGCAGTGTGTAGAACATAGAACAGATTTAAGAAGGAATACTTTGTTTGGAAAAACTTTAGTATACTAGTGAGTGATCAAGGATTCGAACTGGTGGTTTTACCCCAGCATCAGGACAAATCCCGACTAGTTCAATTTGTGTTAGTTACCCAATTATCATCGCCGAATACAAGTTCATGGTGAACTTGATCCCTTTATCTCTTCAAGGTTTGGATGTCATTCTGGGAATGGATTGGTTGACTATCAACCGTATTCTTCTTGAGTGGTCGAAAGTAGTTGGTGATTTCCGACCCAGATGGTTTGGAGCTGATCGCGAACAAGGAAGTATTGACGGATGTTAGGAATGGAGCCATGTGTTTAGTAGTATTAACAGAAATCGTGATATACGAGTTCGGGTGTCTCAAATTCATTTGTGCTGCTTTATGGGTTATATTCTCTGACGCGGTTAGTGGTATAATGTGTGCAGTTACTTTAAAGGATATAATTTTACGTACTCTTGTTTCGTATTTGGAACATTATAAGGATGTGTTAGCTTAAGAAAATAAAGATGAGAGTTATATTCAAAGAAAGAAAATCTTATTTTCGGAAATAAGACAAATACCATATATTTCATTAATTTAGGTCTTTAAGGCCATGGAGACTACACTTTTTTTTTCAAACTTCATAAGTTATAACCGGATACCATAATATTCGTGTGCGAATGGTACCACACACGTTAAACGAACAAACATAAAAAGTAAAGCAGATAAATATTACAGTCCATAAAATACGCAAATAAGGCAAATAAACAAAAGCAAATAAAAGATGTTCGGAGTTCGATCAATGCTGATCGTTAACATTACAGATCATTAAACAATAATTTTAATGAAAAAATTCCCGAGCTGGTTGTGGTGGTCTAAGGGAGAGCTCCGTCGAGGGAGCTCTGGTTCGGAATGTGAGAAGCATGGGTGGAGGGATCTGTCGTTCGTCTCTGTCGTCGTCAATGATGATAGGAACGGGGAACAAATCCAACAACCTTGGCGTCTTCCTAATCACCCAGTCATATTCTTCCAACAAAGAAATTGTGTCAATAATGGAGAAGGAAGAGTAAAATTCAAAACAAAGATAGAAGTGATCAAGGTTCTTACCATACATGTACAGCGGCAGCTGAGAAAAGATAGTACTAGTAGGGTCTATCTCCGCTTGAAGGCGCCTGACCCGGTTCCCGTGATTGTTGAACCAGCAATGCACATTGTATTCACTGGCTTCTGCAAAAGCCCTTAGTCGAGACGCAATCTTGACGACTTGAGATCTACTTGGGTGTGTGACCCCGTAATTATAGATATTGGTCATCATTTTGACCTGATCATCGGTTGGTCGCCACCGCTGACTGGTGTGCCTCTCGGACTCCATATCACTCATCTTTCCTCTCAAAGTATTTCTAAAGCATAAGGAAATAATAAAATGAAATAAAAAGAGCAAAACCAAAACGAAAATATTCAAGGTTTTCCTTATTTATTTTTGTTTCTTTTAGGTTCTTTTTGTCCAAATCGGTCCTTGTTGTTTCAAGTGTATAATCTCGGATCTGTTTCACGGTCCTCGCAAAGGTTCCTAAACGGATCTATGTCCATCTGTCTTTGTCCATATTGTCCATGTCCGGTTCATACAAATAAATGTCTCTTTTTAAGTTTTCTGTTTTTATGGGGTACGTGGCGTTGTTCTACCCGATTGTCTCTGCCATACCTCCAAACGAAGGGAGATTAACGTCTGGTTTCCAGCCGATATACCCCTTATCTTAGTTAATGCAGTGGGTTCTTAGTTTTTAAAAGGAAAATATAGAAGAAGAGGAAGAAAAAGAAAGCAAATGCAGGAGCAGAAGTAAAACGGAAAGTAAAGAAGAAAGCGGAATGTAATTGCGGAAAATAAAAGCTCAGAAAAGCAAAAGAAAAAGTACATGAACGGAAGCAGAAAGAAGAAAGGAAAGAAAAGAAGCGAGAAGTAAAGAAGAAGGAGAAGCAGGGTAAAGGGAAAGGAAAAGATAAGAGAAACGAAATACTTACTCGAAGCGGAGCAAAGCTCAGGAACTTAGATTGAAGCTTGCGGGAAGACTCTCCGATCTCCAGCACTCAGGCGTTCAGATCTCGTAAGTTCTCACACTCAGAACTCTCTGTGTTCAGATCTCTCTCTCTCGCACTCGGAACCCTAAATGCTCAGATCTCACACTCTCTCAAATGCTCTAAAATCTCAACATTTCGAAGTGTCGCCCAACGCGGCTAGCACCCCGTTTTATAGCCAAGGAACCTTACTGTGTCCACAGTTCCGGTCATGCATACCGGAACCTTCAATAGTATCGGTTAAAATATATATATATATATATATATATAATAATAATATTTAGTATACGATTTTACCACATTTTGGGAGTATGAAACATTCAATTAGAGAGGATCTCTTACTATGTGAGTAAGTGTAGATATGACCTGATTTTGGTGTGAGGAATGTGATATGTATGTTGATCCAGAATTGTCTCCTCGTATGAGTGATTGAATTGGCCTTGATAAGCTCTTTGAGCAGTGGGAACTGCCCGGATGGGTTTATTATACAAGTTGTAGGAGGCAACTCTACCTAAGAATTAGAGGACAAGATGAGAGAGCTGTATCTCAACTGGTTTTGGAAAGCTTAATTTTCGAGGACGAAAATTTTTAAAGGTGGGGAGAATGTAAGACCCTGAAAAATTAAAGGAAAATGTGAATATTGGGTCATTAGTAGAGTAATAAACCAAAAATTTATCAAGTTGTAACAAAAGTTAAAGTTTATATGCAAAATACAATGCTGTCAACTTTGACATGGTTTGGTATTTTAAATATAATTAATTGTACAAATTAGATATTAAGTTGATTCTTTTTCCATTAGAAAGTAGACTCGAATAGCTTCGATTCGAGTACTTATACGCATAATTCCGACATCGGGAAGGGGTTCAACCAGACTGACAAAGTTGTCCGAGTGAGTGGACACGTTTTTGACGCGTTTTTGATGCGTTTTTGACTGTTTAAACGCGTTTTACTGTTTAAACGCGTTTCTGGCCAAATGTTTGGCTATTTAAGGACGTCCCAGGGGTTGGAATGGTTCCTAAGTTAAACCAAAGGCTAGAGTACGAAGGTTTTGGAGCAGAGGGACTTTAGAGCTGTGATCTGAGTCGGGGGAAACGTTCGCAAAGTGTTTTCGAAAGGCTAGCTAAGGAGAAAACCGTAAGGGGAGCTAACCTTGAGTCTTTTTGTTTCTGTATGATTTTAAATTTGGTATATGTTTAGGATTTTGATTCTCTTTATGATTTTAGAATGAAATTCTACTTCTGTTGTATCTTTTGAATTGATGTACGGTTTGGAATTGGGATATGCTTCTGTTTTGATGGTTTTGAAGAGATCTTGTTCGTATTAAGTATTTTGAATCGGTGGAAGTTTTTAGGTATACGTATAGATCGAAGATTTTGAATCTGTTTATGGATTTAAAAGGAGACTAGGTTTTGATCAGAAATTTTGGATTGTACTAATTATCCGCTGCCTTTTTAATTATATGGTTAGTTTAGATGTTTATAAGATTTGGATGAATATGAGTTGTTGATGGGAGATAAGTTTTTGGATGTCTAGAAAGTCTGTATGATGAAAGGAAGAGTCGTTATAGTCCGGAAAGTGAATTTTCGTGATTTTGGAATAGTAAAATCGCTTGAGTGAATGAGTCAACTCGCTGGAGCGAGTTATGCGTAACAAATTTAGTATTTTTGATGTTTTTGACGTTTTGGGAGTTCTGGATGTCCGTTTTAGACGTTCTTTAGGTCGATATGGGGGTTTTTGACCCTTCCGGAGCCATTGGTGAGGGTATCCAAGCTGTTTGAACTACTTAATGGTTCAAATTACTAGACCATAAAGAGTTATGTGTTAATAAGTGATGTTTCTGTGAGGATGTGGAATGTCTGAGTATGTAAGAGTTATTTTCTTGAGATATGACTAAAGATGATAATATGTTGACATGTGTATTTATGAATGGAAAGTGTGGAATAGAGTTCCAAGGAGGAACTCATTGTTGTTTTTGTGTCAAGTACTGTACGTATGAATATAGGAACTCCGACTTAGGGGTTCATTCTTATGCTCTCAATAGTCTCGATCTCACTTAGAGAGAAAGCTATGTAGTGGAGAGTGGGAAATCCTTACCGAAGATCCACAATGGGGGACAGAGTAGGAAGGATGTAGCTTCAGTGGTTGTATTCATATCCGAAGATCCAGTTTGGGGGACAGAGTAGGATAAAATACTTGAGCTAGCAAGTAAGTGCATCCATATCCGAAGATCCAGTATGGGGGACAGAGTAGGAAGGATGTAGCTTCAGGGGTTGTATTCATATCCGAAGATCCAATTTGGGGGACAGAGTAGGATAAAATACTTGAGCTAGCAAGTAAGTGCATCCATATCCGAAGATCCAGTATGGGGGACAGAGTAGGAAGGATGTAGCTTCAGGGGTTGTATTCATATCCGAAGATCCAATTTGGGGGACAGAGTAGGATAGAATACTTGAGCTAGCGAATAAGTGCATCCATATCCGAAGATCCAGTTTGGGGGACAGAGTAGGATAGGATGTAGCTGAGTAAAGTACCACTGTAAGTGTAGAACTAGCTAAGAGTTCAATATTCATACGATGATCCGGATGAGTGAGTTTACGATGGTTATGGTATGTTTATTGTATTCTTGAGTAATATAACTGTAGTTGGAAATTTGATTATTAATTTAATTTACCATGACATTTTATGTTGCATTAGCTCACCCTTGCTTTGTCTGTTGTGTGGTTGTTCTTTTTTTTGTTATGTGTTTTGTCTGGCGATGATCATCCGGTGGATGGGAGCAGAAGTTGGTGATATGCCGGTGGAGCAAGCATTAGATGGAGGATCGACGGAAGCTTAGTTATAAGAATGAGCCTTATAAACTGTCTATGTTTTAAGTGTGAATTGTATTTGGTTTGAAATTTGAGTGTGGGTTTGTATAATAATGAGGAAAACTGTTATTCCTCCTCCTATCAACTGTTCTATTGTATCAATGATGTAAGAACTCTATTATAGTTTAATGCTATAATAATTGGGATGTTACAGAGTAAGCCCTTAAATTCTTTGAAAAATTTGAAAAGTGATTCTTAGGATTAATTTGTTAAAATTACTTAATATATTAAGATTCATCATAACATTCCTTTTTTATCTATAATTACACACAAAGATAAGTTTCTTTACACAATTCATATTCCTATTTTACTCTTTATAATATAACTATTGTTGTCTTACTTTTCTAAGGATTACCCTTATTTTGAAATTTTTAGAATAAAATTGTCTCAAGTTTCATTTTTATTTTTTTTTCTTCATCATATTTGTTGTTTAAAACATTAAGATACTTTTTATTATTCTTAATATTTTTTTGTTTTATTTCATCTGGATATTCTCCAGTATTGGAATCTTATTGTTAACATTAAATTAGTCATTAAATTATTTTTATATTTAATATTAAACAAATAATTTAAAAATTATATTTTAGTTTAACAATTTTTTAATTTATTAATTGTCTTTGAATTTTGAAGAAGAATTTATCATCTTTATCTATACCTATGTATAATTCTTAATATTTATATTATATTTAAAATTTACTTAAACTTCTTTAAATTTTTGTATGAATTGAATGTTATATACAATTATAAGTATTATCAACACATAATATAATATATTATAGATATTTAAAAATATAAATACACAATGTCATTCATAATATAATGTAATCATAGATATTAAAAATTCCGAAATATAAAACATATATATTTTGTAATACATACTAAAAGATCCCACATTTAATATGAAAAACATATATATATATATATATATATATATATATATATATATATATATATATATATATATAATGTTAAGCATCCTCATTAGCCCACATTAAAAAGATGATCTTTACCAGAAACACAAACAAGGAGAGATAAAATGGTAATTTGATGTATCAAAAGATAAATCATACAACATTTTTGTATATGTAAACACATGTAAAGATTTATATAAACCAATCCTAAGGTATGTAGTCATTCATGACTTGACCATTTGAATACATGTATTGATATCAAACTTTTGTGAGTTATACACTTGTGATAGCATCTACTATACTCTATGTTGTAATAATGTTAGATTATTGCAAAAGAAAACGTTGGATTGCAACGGTCAAAACTTTAATTGCCAATAACGTTTAAATTAATTTTATTAAGTGCTCCAACGGTAAAATATTTAATGGCTTTTATTATATTTTATTGATTTTATTCTTTCCTAGCTCTATAAATAGAGAGTTTTTCCCGCATCCAAAAACACACCAAAAGCACTCTTCTCTCATTCCCCTTTCTTCTTTTCCTCTTCTAAGATTATCACTAGTACAGATAAGGAATTCGGCATCGGTTATTTTAGCTTATAAAAAGCGGTTCCTGAACCGAGGCATATACAGGCGAGACAAAAAGTCTACCCCTTTTTGCCTCGGTTGTGGACGGAGTAGTATTGTGGAGTCTAGTGCCTCGGTCTGGACCCGAACCGAGGCAATAGAATGTTCTTTTCTTTTGCGCCAGCCTTTCCCCGCTGCATCTTGCCTTTCCCTGCCGCATCTTCCCTTTCCCGACCACTCCATTCTAATTTATTTCCCCTTCCTCCGCCAGCCAATACATTGTTTTCAGAAGTTTTACCGCTTTAGCAGAGTCAGTAGGTGTATCAATTTTTGAAAAACTTTCCTTTACAACTAAGGAAGCTCTTCCCAAATTGTCTGCAACATCTAGTAAACTATTTGCAAAGTTCTTCATCATAACAGTCCCAAAAGGTTTCAGACATAAACATGTACAACAAACTTTTTCGAAACTAAACCCAAAATCATCCCTAACAGTCCCAAAATCCCATCCCCATCCCCAACTCAGCCCAACTCGGTTGCCGTTAGAAGAACCTCTTCATGGCAACCTCAATCGCCTGCAACAGGAGAACCTTCTCGGACGCGCTCTTCGAGACGTACAACTTGGTCCAAGGAAGCGACCCTGCATCAACCCAACATAAAGCACTCAAGTTTTGAGCAAAGGTGGGAACTTTGTGAAGCGGGCATTGAGGAAAAGGAAGAGGGTATAACGGGAAATGAAAAGAGTGATCGAAAACCTAAGGATGCGTTTGATTTGTGGAGCAGAGAAGGAAGCCAAGTCCATCCCCCACTTGACAGCGTGCTTGGCTTCTCGATTCAGCTCGTTCCGGCTCATCTTGGCCTCGAGAGATCTGCGTCAGAGGTGGATGATAGTGGAGAGTTGGGTGTTCGAAGTTTCGGACGAGACGAAGCGAGCGTGGCAAACGAGAAGCGGTGAGAGATTGGTGGTTTTTAGATGTACTGGGGTGAGGTGGTGGAGGAGAAAGAATGTGGTTGTGGTGGTGGTGGTGGAGGAGGAGGAGGGGAAGGGTGACACAAGTGCGGTGGTGGTGGAACCATAGGCAACAAGGACGCAGGCGAGCCAAGGAGTGGCAGTCATGGACGCAAATGAAGAATGGGAGAGAACGAGGAAGAAGAAGCTACACAGAGGAATGAGAGAGCACGAGAGGAAGAAGCTGTTGGGCGGAAATGAAACGTGTGCAGGATTTTCAGAAGATGAATGGAGCCGGTTACTAACGAAACCCGAGGTAATACAACCATATGGCACCGGTTAAGAGCAGAACCCGAGGTATAAAGTGGCACTCAGCGCAGGTGTATAGGCATCGGTTGCCTAGAAAACCGTGGTAATAACGCTTTTCTAAAAGTTGTCAGTGCTGGTGCATAGTTATAGGTCTCGGGTCTTTTACTGACCGAGGCAATATCACCATTACGTCTCGGGTAAGGTGTAACTGAGGTATATAGCTTTATACGCTTCGGGTTTTGTGTAACCGAAGCGTATATAACGCGGCAAAAGCTACTTTTTTTACTAGTGTATTCTGGGTTTATTTTATACTATTTTTAGAGATCCTTGCTAGTTCTGAGATCCTCAGAGATATTCTGAGAAGTTCTTGTTGTATCCTGGGGGACTTGCGCAATACACTGCGGATAAGTCCTTAAGGACAGTGAATCTACACGCCTCAGGAAATTTTGTTCATGATTATGTAAGCTTTTATACAACAATCTTAAGGATTTATGGCTGATATCAACAACTCAATCCCGGAGGATCAAAACTTTGTTTTCAGACTCAGACAATGTTTGGGAAACCCATAACTTCCGAAGGCTGCCAAGGTGCTCCCAGCAACGATGACTTTTGATCGAATTTGTAAGGATCGCGGATGAGGACGAAGAAGATGAGGTACTTGAGTAAATTTTCGTATATTTTACCTACAAAGAGAAAAACACAACCAGATATTTTCTCGTTTACCAATCTTAAATATTTTAAAATTGTGGGGATGTAGGTAATTTTACATAATTACTCGAAAAAATAAATTTTGGCTTTTCACTTAATGATATTGATAGTATTCTAAATTTTAAAATGGTAATTGTGTCATTGTTTGTCTGTGGATGACGTGCTAAATTTTGGTACACGCAATGAGATTGTTGCTAGAATTAAATTGTTTCTAGGATCAAACTTTGACATGAAAGACATAAGTGAAGCCAATGTGATTTTAGGTATTAGAATAAAGGAAAGGAGATAGTATATTACTATCCCAAGAACAATATATTGAGAAAGACATAAGTGAAGTCAATGTAATTTTAGGTATTAGAATCAAGGAAGGGAGATAGTACATTACTATCCCAAGAACAATATATTGAGAAAGACATAAGTGAAGCCAATGTGATTTTAGGTATTAGAATCATAAGGAAGGGAGATAGTATATTACTATCCCAAGAACAATATATTGAGAAACTTCTTAAGAAGTTTAGGTTTTATGACCTCACCAGTGATTTTCCCACTGTACTAGAAGGGTACAATGATGCTAACTGAATATCTGATTCAGATGAGACAAAATCCACTAGTGGTTATGTATTCACACTTGGGGGTGGTACGATTACATGGAGATCAACCAGACAAACAATTATTACAAGATCAACAATGGAATCTGAGTTTTTCGTTATTGAGATGGCTGGTAGTGAGGCTGAGTGGTTGAAAAACTTCTTAGCAAACATTCCACTAGGAATGAAACCAACGCCATTGGTATCTATACATTGTGATTGCCAATCGGCAATAGCTATAGCTAAAAACAAGAATTACAATGGAAATAATAGACATATCCAATTGAGACACAATTTGGTAAAGCAGTTGCTAAAGAGTGGAACTATTTCCATTGACTATGTGAAGTCAGAACGGAATCTAGTAGATCCTCTGACAAAACCCCTGGGAAGACAAGTGATATTAGAAACATCGAGGGGAATGAGACTTAAGCCACTTGCAAACAAACAAGTGGTGGTAACCCAACCTTTGTGATTGGAGATCCCATGAATAAGGTTCATATGGGTAAAAACAAGTCACTTGTTAGTTCTGATAGCACTAAATTGATTTTAATCAATTATGTCCCTTCCTATGGTGTGTGTGAAAGTGCTAGAGACTGCATTATGAGAGGTTAAACTTTGTCGTTAAAATTCTATGTGATGAAAGAATTTTAGCTTAAACAAAGTTTTTAATGATTTTTCATATCCCTTACGGGTGGTGTATGATTTGCAACATACACTTGATGAAATCACCTATATGAGTGTCGAGTGGGGCCGCTTGCATGAGATCTTGACATGATCTCTAGAGCACTCATGAACACCGGGCACGCACATGGCCTAGTTAGCGCAACACAACGATAACAACAAGGATTGTGGGGGTGTATTGTGATTGATAAACCTCTAACACACGTCAAGTGTCTTTGGTTCATATAGCTTGCTATACCAACTACATTGTGTGTTAAGTATTTCAATCTAAGACTGGTTCATATAGCTTGCTATACCAGGTCTGATGCATTACATCCTATGAGACCCAGAATAAAAGTTTCTTGTTTTTTTTTCTTTTGCAATAAGTGGGGGATTGTTGTAATAATGTTAGATTATTGCAAAAGAAAACGTTGGATTGCAACGATCAAAACTTTAATTGCCAATAACGTTTAAATTAATTTTATTAAGTGCTCCAACGGTAAAATATTTAATGGCTTTTATTATATTTTATTGATTTTATTCTTTCCTAGCTCTATAAATAGAGAGCTTTTCCCGCATCCAAAAACACACCAAAAGCACTCTTCTCTCATTCCCCTTTCTTCTTTTCCTCTTCTAAGATTATTCTGGGTTTATTTTATACTCTTTTTAGAGATCCTTGCTAGTTCTGAGATCCTCAGAGATATTATGAGAAGTTCTTCTTGTATCCTGGGGGACTTGTGCAATACACTGCAGATAAGTCCTTAAGGACAGTGAATCTACACGCCTCAGGAAATTTTGTTCGTGATTATGTCAGCTTTTATACAACACTCTATAAAGTCATTGTCAATGGATTTCACCCTACTATACACAAGGTTAGTCCATTAACGCTTTTGACCAAGGTAAAGCCCCTATACTACGATCTCTTGTTTCTCCCACCATATACTTCATCCTTCTCTACTTGAGTTTAGATAATTATTAAAGTGTTAGAATAACTCCCAATATGAAATGTATAAATCAATACATCCATGGAATTACGCTACCATACTCATCATCATCATCACATTTTCATACATGAATAAACACCATGCATATCTAGACATACAACAAGTACATTGTAATCTCATTTCAAACAACCATGGCAATCCAATTCAAATAAATCAAAGGATCAGAAAGTCACAGAAATACACATTGGCGTTTTGATTGACGCGTAGTGCAAGACTTTTCGCAAAAAAAAAAGCACTCAATAACAGTCCTGATTCTCAATGTCAAATCTTTCGCAAAAGGTTTTCCCTCGATGTCACTTTTCTCGCAAAATGTCTCGTCCAACGACATAACTTTTCCACTTAACAACCAGGAATTAAAATGGTTCTAGACCTGCAATGAAAAGTGGCACTCAACAGTATCTTGTCATCGCTTAATGAAAGGTCATTCACCAAAATGGTCGCTTAGTAGTAAAAGTGGGCGCTAAGCGGTCTGAGCAAAATTACTTTCAGTCTTGCACAACTCAGCTTGCACTTAGTGCTACACCAACATCGCACAACACTATATTAGAAAATAACGCACTAAAAACTATGATTTGGAGGAATAAAAAACCTATTCAGATGATTAAATTGGTATTCTTGACTTAATGCTTGGTTGAAAAATAGATTTTTCAATTGGAATACATACCAACTTGCTCAAATGCTCAGATCCTAAGTCCCTTAACTTAACACCAATTCAAACAATTACAAGCGTTACACAACCACATGACAAACAAATAATTCAACAATTCAACCAACGATATATGCAGTTCATCAATCTCAGCTAAACCAAACATGCAAACATAAATTCTCAAACATTTAAAACTTTAAAACAAGGTAATTAACTTTCCTCACTTGATAGATGACCAAACAACTTTAAGGATCCTAAAACAGGTCCACAAGCACAAGAAACTTTATTTGCTCCTACAAATAACAAAAACATAATCAAGACACACTGCTTGGACCATTAGTCAACAAAAACTCTTAAAGATGACTCAGACATCACATGCAACGCCAAATAATTTGCATGCAAAGAAAGACAAAACAAAGAAAAGAAAGAAGCAAAAAGCCGATTTACTTTATCTAAGAAAATGATTAGATAGAAGTACAAAGTTATTTATATATGTGTTTCAAAATAATAAAACTCGTTTATAACAAAACTATTTATATTAAAACATTTTAATATTAAAATAGTCGAATCTCATTGTTTTTAAAATATTATCACTTCCAAATAACATGTATATATATCTTTGTTAATAACAAATAAAAATATTTAATTGCTTATACTAATCTTAATTGCTTATAACATTATACACTCAATATTTGAATATTTTGAATCTTATTAATTGTTTAGATGAATTACTTAATAAATATTCTCAAACTTTTATTAAAAAAGGATTGGTAAAAATTAATATTTGAATCACGTTGTAAAAATACAGAATGGAAGATGAGTTAAATAAATTATGAATAATTAAGATTAAAATATTTTTAATCTCATGGGTGTATGTAATTTAGTTAGTTTTAATGGTTACACACATCGTAGACATTGTCTATAATCAAAGAGAAACAAACATATTACTTTATTTACTTTACGAATTTACAATTGATAGAAATTGAATAACAATTCTTTATAAATACAATACTCTTATTTATATTTTTTGAGACTATTAAGGACTTTTGTATTTTTGTCAAGTCAAAGATTTATAACAGTATATATATATATATATATATATATATATATATATATATATATATATATATATATATATATATATATATATTATGATTTTGATGTATATTTTTCATTTTATTTTACTCTTAATTATATTTTAAAATTATAAAAGTTATAATATCCACATTTTATACTTTTATTTTATATTTAATTAATTTTTTATGTAACTAATATTATTAATGTTATTTTTACAACAATCATTCATTATTATTTTTACGTAATCCGTATTAATAATATTTTATCTTAAAATATTTAAAGAACGGATAAATTTTTCACCGATTTAAAAAAATATTAAAAATATTTAAAAGTCATCTTAAAATGAATATATATATATATATTATTTTTTATTTTTTTATTTTTTCCGTATTTTCTGTTTGGTGTTGGCGTTGCATCCTCCCGATACAGAAACAATCATTTAGTGAGTCACAAACACAGTCTCTCACATAAACACACAACACAACACAAACCTTCAAAAGCCACACACAACACGCACTTCCGATTGAAGAGGCTCTACGACAATTCAGGTTACCTCAAAACACTCTTTCTCGATAACTTCTAGGGTTTTCTTTTGCTTACTATTTCGCTGCTTCAATTTCTTAATCCATTTCACTTCCATTTGCATTTGCATTTGCATTTCGCTCTTCAATTCCCTTCGAATGCGCTTCCTTCCTTCTTCGTGCTGTCGATTTCCCTATTTTCTATTTCTTTCACATTCGAATGTCGTGTAAATTGTTATTGATGTTTCGTTAATTTGCTTATTCTGTTTTACACAGCTGTTTCCTTTGGTATTTCTCCGTCCGCGGAGTTTGAGTTGGATAGTGAGAATTTGAAATTTGTATTTGATTGAGTAACCTGATAATGCCGATTTTTCTAACTTCACGAACTGTTATTGTGTAACCTCTTAATCTACAGTTTCTATGACTCTAAATTGGGTTTAATTTTTCCTCTTCAGTAGGAAAAAATGTTGTTCCCTTTCTTTGAGTTGTTTAGGAGTTTTTCTATTGAAATTTACAGTGTTTCTAATTGTATGATCGGCTTTTTGGCTGGAAACTAGGTCGCTTGGTTGAGTTCTATGATAATGTTCTTTTTCAAGATGATGACGTGTGTGCGTGAGAGAGATATTTTGTTGTTGTTGGGGATGATTACGTGTGTGTGAGTGAGTGAGAGATTTAAGTTTTGGCTCTAGCTAATTGGCATTCAATATTGATTCTACGGTTGTAATTATATTTGTACTGCATGTAAATGCTGTGTTTGATTAAGAATACAAAACTCTGATTAAGTTATTTTTGTCTGGGTATCAGTTAGTTTGATATGATGTTGGTTCATCGGATTTCGTGGCATGAAATTCTCTATAATTGTTTCTATTTGTTGTGTTTCTGATAAGTAGAACTTGAAGGCATATGAAATTTGTTTTTGGCATGATAAGTTATATCGTGACATTATAAAAGATTAATTCTGTTTAGGTTTTATGTTTGTGGTGGTATGTGTTAATTTGATGTTGATTGTGTTGAGGATGTTGCTTTATCAGTTATATTATCGTTGGATTCTGTCATTGTTTCTCTTTGTCTTGTTTCTCATATGTTGAACTTGAATGCATTTGAAAATTGCCTTTGGTGTGATAAATTAATGTGGTGTTATGTTTGTCGTGCTATGTGATAATTTAGTGTTGATTTTGTTAGGAATGTTGATTTGTCGGTTACTTTCTCGTTGACTTTGGTCATTGTTTCTCTTTGTTGTGTTTCTCTTATCTCGAACTTCAATGCATTTCAAACTTGTTTTTGGTGTGATTAATTACTGTGGTGTTATATTGTTTCCATTGTTGGCTTGCAGCTACTGACTACTGTGTAATGTGTGGACAGCAGAGATAGGAATTGTTTTGGCTGTCAGATTACTTTCTTTTGAGGTTTCTAGCCGTGTTGGGTTTTCATCATGAGTGGGGTACCTAAGAGGTCTCATGAAGATTCTGTTCATCAGTCTTCAAAGCATCCACATCAAGATTCAGGTACATATTCCAAGTTGATGCCATCAGTTTCAAATGACCACCATATTCCGTATGATATGGGTCAGGATTCCCGGGTTGCAAAGACACTCCGTACTGAACCTCGTGATGCAGATAGAAGATCTCCTCTTCACACAGTGTATCGGATGGCATCATCTTCAAATGATTCTCATACAGATTATCCCATTGGAACTGAGAACAGGACAGAATCTAGGGATTTTAAGGAGAGTAGGGATCTCCGGTTTGAGAATCGTGATATGAACTCAGAGAAGAAGGAATTGCATGGTGAAGTCAGAAGGGATTCTCAGATTGCTAAGAGTGAGAAAGATGCACGAGTTGATTCCAGAGGAGATGACAACAAGGATGTTAGATTTGAACGAGATAGTCATAATGATTCAAAAGGTGACATTAAGACAGATAAGGATGGCTATGGTATGGTAAGCAGCAGCAGCCACTTGAATTGGAAAGAATCAAAGGATTATAGGGGGAAGAGATTTTCTGATACTCCTGGTGGGAGTTTGGATTCCTGGCATGCATCCCGTGGCAATACACCAGAAGTTGGAAAGGGCAGTTCAATGGCAGAAGAAAGGGACAGTTTGGAAACTCATGAAGCTGTTGGAGAAAACAAAATTGATTCTAAAAGTGAAGATAGGTTTAAAGAAAGAAAAAGAAAGGATGGCAAACATCGGGATTGGGGGGATAGGGAAAAGGAGAGAAGTGATCGCAGAAGCAGTACACCTGTTAACAATAATAGTGGTGATAACAAAGAATCTGCCAAGGATGATAAAGATGTAGAAAAATTGGAGAGGGAGAGGAAAGATCTTCCAAAGGAGAAAGAAAGTTCAAAAGAGAGGGAAAAGGATCATAACAAGAGGGAATCCTGGAATGGCATTGACAAAGAGGCTTTGAATGAAGAGATGGAACTTGGTGATGGATCGGCAAAAAATACTGTGCAAGAAAATGTGTTGCCAGAACAGAAGAAACAGAAAGATGTTGATAGCTGGAAAAATGTTGACGGAGAAGCTAGAGAGAGGAGGAAAGAAAGGGATGCTGATTTACAGGGAGATCGGCCTGAGAAGCGCATTAAAGTTGACAAACAATCAGAAGATGGAACTGTTCACGGGGAAGGGTCTGGAGAAAAGGAGAGGGAAGTCCATAATTATAATGTTCAACATCGTAAAAGGATCCATCGATCAAGGGGAAGCCCTCAGGTGGCCAATCGGGAGGCTCGTTTTAGATCCCATGCTCATGCCCCTGACAATGAAGAGTAAGTTCTTTTCCTCCACTTTTCTTGGTTAATTGTGTGACAACTTGCAACTTGCTCAATAAGTACTTTTCATCTAAAGTATATTTTTAATTTATTCCATGTGATTTTGTAGTTATAATAGATAAGCTTCAGAGTGCTATTAGAAATTTAGAATGACTGATCCTCTATATCCTTTTTTGAATTGCATTTGGGAGGACACTAAGAATCTAATGTCTACATATTCACATTTTTTACCAGTAGCACATGATAGTCAACTATTGTTCGTGTATTTTACTAGCCTGAAATATGTAGGAACTACAATTGAATTTGTGGGTAAACAGCTTAACATTAATAGTATGTGTCAGAAAAGAAAGCAGTGGTGTAAGTTAAGCACCTTCGAAATAGCTTAACATTAGATTAGCCAAGAAAATAGTGGTGTATTTGTCAGCTTGACATTAACTGTATTCTTTGTTCTTTCCTTAGTAGTGTTTTATATTTTCACTGTTGCTATGCTCTGTAATCAGGAGCTTGCTCAATGATGTTTTTTCCGCTATATCTTTGTGAAATACCAGATTCTATCGTTCTCTCACAATGCTATCAGTTTTTTTTATATATATATTTGGGCCTTGGAGGAATACACTTGTGCATTTGTATGTGTATCATCAAATCATTGAATATGCTTGGACCTTTGAAGGAACAAGTTCCACAAATATGTTTATCATCAAATCATTTGAATATACTTGTGAGAGAGAACTCTAGTTGAAGACGATTAGGCAGCAAATATGTTTATTTGCTAAATCGAAATTCAGGATGTTGATGTAATAGTTGTTTGAAGAATATGTGTGAATCTGGTTAAGAATTTTGATTGAAGATTAAGAATATGTGTGAATCTGGTTACTAACTTACTATTGCACATTGAAGAGAACTTGATTTTTGTTTCTTTTCTTGTTCAAATTGAAGTTTTTATTGCTGTTTGATTTATACCTCATTGCTGGCATTTTTTCCCATTTATGTTTTTCTTTTGACAAGTTTTCTGTTTCATTTATATTCCAGGTCTCAAGGTACCCTGCTATTTTTGTTTTACCTGGCTCAACGAATTTGGCTTGTCATAGAATTGTGCCTACATGCCATGAATTAGTTTGGGTTTTGACAGAAATTTCTCTACATGGCCCATTGGCTTATGTGATGCGTTCTCTCATTTAAGATTGGCTCATCTTCTATTACACTTCTTTTTACTGTTGTGTTGTGTCATTGTGTGATAGTACCATTGTAGTGTACAATGCGCCTGTCATTCATTAGTAGTTGTTGATAGAACGAAAAGGATCAGAGGCGGATATCTTTCTCTTCTTCATGTTCATTATATTATGAGTTCTGATATTTCAGGTAAAGCAGAAGTATCTTCTGTTGTTTATAAAGTTGGTGAAAGCATGCAAGAACTGATAAAGCTATGGAAGGAATATGAATTATCTCAATCTCAAGTGGAAAAAAATAGTGAAAGTTCTAACAGTGGCCCTACTTTTGAAATTCGTATACCAGCTGAAAATGTTACCGCTACAAACCGTCAAGTGAGATGAAACTCTGTTAATATAATAGTTGAGTGTATTTTTTGGGAGGGGAGGAGGAAGTATTAGCTTTTTTGTGTGTGTTTTACATTGATAATTGTTTTTGTTGCTTCTTTCTTATTGCTGGTGAAGTCTGTGTTGAGGTTTTGCTCTCGTTTGTTTGTATATTATTGGTTTCTGTTGTATTCTTTTACCTAGTGAGTTATGTATGTTTTATTTGTTACTTGTTAAAGAAATGTTTGAGGACTTTAATGGAAGCAACTTTTATAGTCCCTTTTATGATTGCTTTGCCTATTGCAGAAATTTGATGAAGTACGTAAGCTAATAAATGATTTGATGAGATGAAAGTCTTTTATTTATCTACATACTTTTTATCAACCATATTGTATGTTTAAATTTGAAATTAAGGTATGAAATTTATTTATGCTTTAGTTATTGATGTTATACCTATTTTTAAGAGTATACATTATTATGTTCAGGTTCGAGGTGGCCAGCTATGGGGGACTGATGTTTACACTTATGACTCGGATCTTGTTGCTGGTATGTGTTATTGCGAAAGGCTTGCAATGAGCTTTTTGATTGCAAGTGAAGGGATTTGACATGTTTGAAATCGGTACTGATTTTAAATTTTTGTTGCATAGTTCTAATGCATACAGGTTATTGTCGCCCAACTGCTTCTCCACCTCCAGTGGCTGTACAAGAGTTGCGCACAACCATTCGAGTGCTACCTCCACAAGATTGTATGTCCTTATAGATCAGAAAGATGCACTCTTCATTATCTAACAGTACCTGGGTGTTTATGTGTTAAATAACATTGAATTCCATCTAAGTGATCTTGAAGTAATAACGGGGAATAAGTTTACAATAAGATGTCCTACGTTATGTATATCTATACCTATATACAAAGGAGATTCTCCTTTTCTGTGTCCACTTTTTTTTTTTCACTATCGTGTTATTTAACTTTAACTTATTTTTTAAATTTAACAGTTTTTTTTTTTAAATTTAACTATTTTTCTAAATTAAATAAATAAAAATCATCTACAAAATAAATAAAAAATATTTATAATTAAATTATAAAAATTATTTATATTTATTTTTATAATTATAATTTCATTATTTTTTATTATCACAAAAAAGTAAAAACACATGCACGTTTTGCATGTGTTTTCACTCGTGATAAATAATCAAAATATCCCAGTTGAACTTGAGTTTGACATTGAGTAGTTTTGAAAGGTTTAGTAGTTTTCTTTTCAGAATATATAAACATTAAATTCAGGTTTTTGTGCTGATCTTAAGATCGATTGAGCATTATGCAACTATTTAAAGTACTTGATTTGGTTTAAAGTTGTGAATCTGTAAGTGTAAATTGAGTTTCCATTGTGGTTCTAAATCTTAAAAGGTGGCATGTGTACCAGCGAAAGAATTAAAGAGAAAGAATTAGAATAGAAACTATTTTACTATTGATGTTTAAGACTTGAAACTCTGAATTTACCTTGGTACAAATACCAATCAGTGGGTTATCTGCTTACTGCTTCAAGCACTACTTCCGACTGTTTAATTGTGTGTGCATCACACATACACATACAATTTTCATTACTGTGGGTAACTGGGGTAGTTTTGTTGGTTTATCAACTTTGCAGTTACTTATATTCATTTTTTCCATTCAAGCAGTTCAAATAATTTAGATGTTTTGTGTATAACATCAGGCTATATTTCTACCCTGAGAAACAATGTTCGATCCCGTGCTTGGGGTGCTGCAATTGGTTGTAGTTATAAAATTGAGCGGTGCTGCATTGTGAAGGTAATAAGGAAAGTCGTACAAACTGTAAAATTCTTCTTTCCTCATCCTTTCAAACATTTTCCCCGGAAGTCTTATATTCTCTTCATTGAAACAGCATCTACTATATATGTTTTTCATATAATTTAGTTCACTATTTTCCATTTCAAACATAATGGCCTTTTCTTTGAAATATAATACGTTCTTCTAATGAGGATATTATGTATGGGATGTAAAGGGGTGCTTGTGCTTTGAGTCTGCACTTTGAATCTCATCGTTACCTGCTTTATACAAGCATGTTCGTTCTCAATTGGACTGTGTAAGTGCATGAATATTTAAATTCTTTGCTTTTATTCTTTTCTCTTCAGAAAGGAGGTGGAACTATTGACCTTGAACCCTGCCTTACGCATACCTCAACCATTGAACCTACCCTTGCACCAGTAGCTGTTGAACGGACAATGACTACTAGGGCTGCAGCTTCGGTTTGTCCAGTATCTCTATCTTTTAATTTACAAACCTTTTCATATTGACTGTTGATATAATAGTTATTTCATATTCTATTCTCATCTTATTTGGCATGGCCTTTGTTCTTCAGAATGCTTTGCGGCAACAAAGATTTGTACGTGAAGTTACAATACAGTACAACCTTTGCAATGAACCTTGGTATGCTAGTATTAGTTGGCGATTTACAGTCCAATATAATAGATTTATGTTTTATGTTGGACAACATCTATCGAATCCTAGTATGTGGTATTTTTGTAATATATGAAAATATCTCATCTTCAAACATTACGTTGGAGCCTGGTTTGGTAAAACTTTCCCGGTTTGGGGTTTTGTTTGCACACATTACTAAAATGCTACTTTATTTCTTTTGGTTGTCTCATGTACAAAGAAAGATTTGAAAATGGGATACATAAAGACACCAAGGTAGTTTTTTTGTGGTAATTTGAGAAAATGGGAAATGAGAATATATTTTTTCAAAACAAACAGGTCCAAATGTTTCTTATTCTTTCTCATTTAGATACGAATGCAGTTCTATTTCGCATTTTATCTTGTCTTTAGTATGTATTAATTATAATATTTATCAGGATCAAATATAGTATAAGCATTGTTGCTGACAAGGGTCTAAAAAAGCCACTCTATACCTCTGCTCGTTTAAAGAAGGGAGAAGTTCTGTATCTGGAAACACACTCCTGCAGGTATTTTTTACATCGAAGTTATTGACCAAAATGTGTGATCTTTGTGTTATGGGCTTCACGTTTGATGTCCCTTTAGGAACCATATGCCATGAGTACTGCAATGTTCTTATCAATGCGAAACAATATTGGACTGTGTCTGTGTCACTCTTTTTCATTATTGCTTAATATATCTATTTGAGCAATTTTTCACTGTTATTAGTGTTATTTTATTCTATTCCTTTTCCAATAAAATATTCCTTTTAATTTATCAAACTCTAAGGATTCACTATGATCACGGAAGTCGGTTTCCATGTTTGTCTTCGAATCTAAGGGCTCTTGAAGTCATGATGAAACTATAATTAAATGAGTCTTAATCTTTGTAGATACGAGCTCTGTTTTATTGGAGAAAAGACGGTGAAAGCTATACCAGCAACTCAGATGCAGGATCCAGATACAGAGAAGTCTCAGAATCACCATCACCATCCAACAAATGGTGACAAAGCTGATTCTGATCATGTCATGGTTGATGTGTTTAGATGGTCTCGATGTAAGAATCCTCTGCCCCAGAAAGTGATGCGGTTGATTGGCATCCCTCTGCCTCTTGAACATGTGGAGGTTTGTTCGAATCAATCTTTCATCTCTCTTCCATGAGCATGTGAATATTGTCGACAAATTTTTTCTCCCCAGTTACTAGTACCTATAGTATTAGTATTAAATGTCTTCATTTGCCTGGTAGTCTAGGGGTGAGGTTGGTAAGTTGGGGTGTGCTATAAAGTAGAGGGAAAATCATATAGTAGGTCTTGGGAGCAATCAAACAAAAACCAACAGAACCAATAACTTCTGCCATTGGCCTTTGGCTGTAAGCCTTTGTTTACCAACTACTACATTCTCTATTCTTCATACAACCCAAGGCCTTATTTGTAAACCATAATTGGTTTACTTCAACATATGCTCAATCGCTCTATTTGTTACACATATAATAATGTTATTGTAATTAATTGCAGAATGCAAATGTATTATGTTTCATGGATTTGGTTTGGTCCTCCTTTTTTTTGCTCTTTTCTATTTTTCTTGTGATGACAAATAATAGATATATTTTAAAGTGTCAACCTAATTGAGATGTCAAAAGAAATATTAACACTTAGCGTGAGCTTTTATTTTATAAAATAATAATGAAAAAGAAAAAACTATACTAAAAATCCTAATTCTGCATTTTGTGATGCAGGTGCTTGAGGAAAGCCTGGACTGGGAAGATGTACAGTGGTCCCAAACTGGTGTTTGGATTGGAAAAAAGGAATATACCCTTGCTCGGGTGCATTTCTTGTCAATGAATTAGTTCACTGTCATGTTTTGTTTCAAACGGGGGATAGGCTGCAGCGATGATCTAATGCATGTAACTTTTAACCTTAAAAAGTAAATTTTAGTGCCTTTCTCATGTAACTTAAAATAGTTTTGTATTTTTCAATAAAAATGTTTAATGTTTAATTTTTCTTAATTAGGGTCGACTCTAGGAGCCTTTGTTTCCCATTGTTGTGAATGTTATCTTGAAATATCCATCCGTGGCATAATTTGTATCCATATTCTCCATAACTATTTTTAAAAAATAAAAATTAAATGATTTATTTTTAGTTAAAATTAGTATATATATGAATTAGTTTGTAAAGGCTATTTTATAACCCGTTTGCTGACGATTTTATGGAAAAATGACAACCTGGGAATTTTTCTCTATTTTATTGTTGCTTCCACCATATAATTTCAATAGTGACATAGGATTATATGAAATAAAGAAAATTTTCATTTCACTTAATAATAGTACATACTGCAAATGTAATACAAAAATTTATATTAACAAAAATACTTAATGCTTCATTTAAAAAATACTTAATCCTTTATTATTATAGTTCAATTTTAACAAAATTCAATATAAATAATTATCATTTAACGGTTAAATTAATAAAATTGACTTTCTTTTATATAATTGTTTATATTATTCGGTAAAAGTTATATTGATATAATATATCTCTTTATATATACTTAAAATAGAATTCACATCTTCAATCATGATACTTTCATTTAATATTTTTCTTTCAAACTAAATATTAATTCAAATAAGCAGGAACTATTTTTGCAGGTAAAGATATCATAAAATTAGCTTACATTAGTTTGTTTGTTTGATAACGTAAAAGCAATATGAAAATTAAATTTAATGTAAATGGGGAAAAAAATAATACTGAATATGTTTATATTTCACCAAAACAAAATTTCCCAATGGTAGTTCCACCTGTTATTGCAAACTAGGAATGCATGACGCTGTTATAACATATACCTCCATAGAAATATTCTCATCTAAACAAAGCAACCTTCATAATTCCACTTCAATAAAACTATTATTCGTCAAAGATATACACAGCCTATACAAAATTTCAAGTTACTCACCAAATACTGAGCATTGACCGTAACATCAAATTAAATCACATTAAGGTGGTCTCAGTTCCATGCAGATGGAAGAAGATCAAAGTCATGTTGCTGCCTTTGCAACAAAACCAGAGTCACCAAGGTATGACACCTCTTCCAAACAACATGATTCACCACTCATCCCATTTAGTCAAGAAGTCGTCCCACATAGATGCAGCAATTGAATCACGCACTGAGAGTGCAACTTGTCCTTCTATTGAAGAAAGCATCGGCACATCAGGAAGTTCATCAAGATCTGACATTTCCTCCACCGGAGATCCCCCAACACCATTGAATATCCAGTCATTTCTTTCTTCGTGACGGATGAAATTGTGAAGAACACATGCGGCGATGACGATGTCACGCTGAATCTGAAAGGAATACTGAGGAGCAAGTTTAAGGATTGGGAATCTAGTTTTCAACACATCAAATGACTTCAGGATAGCACTCCTCATAAAACAATGCCTGTGATTGAACAACTCTTTTGCATTTCTTGGCAATTGATTAGCACCTCTAAACTCATAATGCTGGTATCGAACCCCTAGGAAAGGAGCAATAAACCCTTCCGTATTTAAATATCCCTTGTCAACAAGGTAATACTTTCCTATGAAATAAATCCAAAGGAAAAAAGTACATTAAGTTACTATTAGTACAATGATTAATATGGAAAGATAATAAACCTAAATCTTGAGATATACTAATAAACAAACCTTGGGGTATTTGAGGGAAATTCTGATCTGGGTCATCAAGGACTGCCCTTAACACTCGTGAATCAGTGACAGAGCCTTCCCAACCAGGATAAATGAATATAAACTGCAGGTCAAATGTGCAAGCTGCCAACACATTTTGAGACAGGATACCTTTCTTATTACGGAATCTAGATTGATCTTTGGCTGGAACATGTGCAGGAATGTTCAAACCATCAATTACTCCTATACAATCCTGAAATTAGAGGTGGAAGGGAGAGGTTAGATAAACTTGCACAAGCGGTATACACTAGTGAGTTGGATTACAGGGTATTTACGGAGAAGAAACTCAAAAATCATTGTAACCTTGAAATATGGATAAAATCTAGCATTATTTTGAATTTCTGGAGGCGTTGTGAGCTGAGGAGGTTGCAAAACTTCACGCGACAATGACTTAATAGCCTTCAAGACATTATTAAAATGCCGGCTAATGGTTTCACCAGAGTGTTGAAAGCGCTCTTGAATCACCCTATTACGTTCATTTTGACCAACGATGTTTAAAAATATTGCTAACTGTTCCTCTATCATCACCCCAGAAGTATCACGCAACAGGGCTCTTTGACGGAGAATATCACACAACTTATGGAATACATGCTTGTCCATTCGCAACATTTCCTGACAGAAGTCATCATGCCCATTGAGCACTTCTATCATAAACTCGCATCTCCTAGGTGATAAACCACGTGAAGGTTGTTTGGTCAGACAGCTATAGTAATAGAATCCAGCAGCAGCAGCAACTAGTTCCATCTCATCCAATTCTAGGTCAATGTCATCCATGCTGATTGGTGTATCTGTAAAGATAAACTTCAAGAGTACGAATAATAAAGATAATATCTCTCTGATATATCTAGTTCAAAATTCCAAACTCAAACTCGGTAATATAGGCATTAATCACAAAATCAAAGAAGTAAAAGCACTAACAAACATCACCCCTTGCAGCCTATTTAACTATACAAAAGTATTGGGCAGTTTTTAACAATAAAATATGGGAAATTTTCTCAAACAAATCAACTAGAGGAAACACCACATTTGCCCTGCAACCATGGCAATCGTTTTTCGTCCTTAAGAGAGATGAAAACTTCCCGGGCATTAGGGTGGTCCTCAAACAAATCCAAAGCAAGAAAGTAAATCCCCTCATCAACACCTTGCATCTCATCTAACACTTTGATGCACTTGTTTATAGAGAACCTTTCCTCATTCTTCGCGATTGCACTTGCCCTCATCTTTGAAGCAGCCACTATCTCCAACATAGCATCCACTATGGCAGCTCCAGTAGCTTTCCGGCCCCTCTTCCGGCCACCGCAAGAATTCAATGCCATGCCAGCCTGACGCTTGTGTCCATCCAATAAGTTTACATCATCTCCAGAGCCAGAAGAACCATCATCATCCACATAAGTCATTGCCACTGCAAACATCATCAATCAATGTGCATGCAAATCATGTCTCAAATTCTCGATGCCAATTGCAAACCACCGCATAATCTAACAATTAACATAATACAGCATTGCAACCAAAAAACAAAGTATGTATAAATTTAAAACTCCAACCAAAAGGGAAAAAATTCCCAAAGCACGGACAATTGAGTCCCAGAGTCATAAAAATATCAAATTGTCAGCAATAAACAAAAATTCAAAAACCCCAATGGAAGTAAAAATTCTACAATAAAGAAAAATCCTCGCACCTTGTCCCGTATTCTTTCAATTTCTTAAGTGGCGGGCAGGAAAGCGCGGAGAAATCCTGTCTATGTGAGTGAAGAGGTGAACGGAAATACGAAATCGTGAAACCCTAACTTTATTGTGTATGTTAGAAATTCTGAAAGAAGAGAACAGTGGCAAAACTTCACGACCTTCTCAGTTTCAAACGCGGCGTTTTACTTGTTAGTGGTCACAAGTTACTCCTTACCAGTGCACTATAACTATTACAATTTTGTTTTTTCAAAAATCAAATTATACATATTTATCATTGTATTAGTAATTAAATAACTTTCTCAATATGTGATAAAAAATAATAATATAAATTTAGTAAAGGTTACTATCATTCTCATTTCACTAGCGAAAACATGGGAAGCACAACCTTGTTTATATATTTTTTATTTATACTAAAATAATATAGTTTTAAAAATATGTATAATTTTTATAATTCATTGCTTCTATAGTTTTATTATTTTTACGATTAATTAATTAAAAATATATGAAAATAACACTGTTCAAAAAAAAAAAAATATATATATATATATATATATATATATAATTTCGTAAAAATAACATTAAAAAAATTATGTGATGGTTATTTTTAAAAATAAGTTATTTAAGTATTTTAAAATAAAAATTAGTTATCTAATTACTCATATGGAAGAGTATTACTCAAGAAAAATAAAATAACAAGGCTTGTTCTTTTGAGTGAATTTGAGAGAGTGAATTTAAGAATATTTGAAGATAATTTTTTTTTTGAGTGAATTTAAATATAAATAAGAGTGAATTTAAAAATATTTTTTTAATTTATCACATCAATACAATTTTATATTAATTTTCACAAATTTTATTTTTAAATTTATTCACATTTATTTCTAAATTCCCTTAAAAGAAAGAAAATTATTTTATCTCCAAGCGTTCTCAAATTCCCTCGAATCATTTAAAAGAAGAAAGCCTCAGTTTGTTATCTACAATAGAATGACCAATTTCAAAATAACAAACACAACAAACGATGTTTTTCCCCAAACCCTCAAACGTAACTCTGAAATCCCTCTCCACTCTACGTCGTCGTTTTGCAACAACCCTAATTACTAAACCCTTCCCTGACGATCCCACCGGTGCCTACTACGATGAAGTCGCCGCCGACGCCGTCAGCTCCGGCGACTACAGTGCTCTACGGGACGTCCTCAACAAGCGCGTTCAAGACGGCTTCAACAACAACAAAAGCAGTTTCAGTTTCCTCACTCACTCTAATTGCTCTCCATCCCTCATCGATAAGCTCGTTGAAACCATCTCCCATCTCAATGAAGGTTACACGCGCCGCAACGCGCTCGACTTGCTTGTCGCGCGCCTCTGCAAGATCCGACGCAGGGAGGAGGCGCTTCGCGTGATCGAGTCATTGGCGCGTGGTGGCGTCTGTGTCCCAACCGCGTGGACTTTCTATCCCATCCTCAGGTCCCTCACAAGGGAGAGGTCCCTCGACCACGCGAGGGGCGTGGTGGATTTAATGGCTGAGCTCGGTATTGGGCTGGACCAGATAGGCTACAACGTTTTTCTCAAGGCCTACTGTTACGCCGGAGACTTTGATGAGGCGGCCGGAGTTTTGAGGAAAATGGAGGAAGAGGGTATTGCGCCGGATGCACGTACGTTTGACACGTTGGTGTTGGCCGCGTGTAGGGCGGGAAAGGTGGATGGTGCAATGGTGATACTGAGGAGGATGGTGGATGATGGAGTGCCCATGCTGTACTCAACGCACATGTATGTTATTAGGACCCTTTTGAGAATGAAGTGCTATGAACATGTTATGAGGTATGTAAGGAGTTTTGTTGGGAGGGACAAGTTGTTGGATGCTGAGCTTCTTGGTGTTTTGGCTAGCAAGTTGGTGAATTTGAAGAAGGAGGAAGAAGCAATGTCAATTTTGGTGGAAATGAAGCAAAGGGGTGTACCAATGGGTTATAAACTGAGAGAATTTTATAAAATGAATGCTAGAAAGAAAAATGGTGCAAGGGTTGGTGGTGTAGTTGAAGAAGGTGGACATGGAGTGTAGTGTGGATGTGATGTGTGGAAAATGAAGATTCAGATTACATTAGTCACCTAGGGTGAATACAAAAAATATTTGTTGCCGGATGCCTGAATTACATTTTATTTTGATGGGAGTTTTCATGGATTGTGTTATTGAACTAAATTACAGTTATATCTTATAACTTCTAGGTTCATTTGTGTTGTAAGATATGTCATTAATTCAAGTGGGATTTTGATAGAAAGGAGAAAGTAAAACATTGTATAAGTCGAAAGACCATTAACGATGGTCTTAAAATTTTAAAACAGATAATAGTCTCAATTCTTTATATGATTATAATATTATCTTATTGATATTCATTATATGATTATAATTATATCTTATTGATATTTGTATTTCTTTAGTTTTTTATATTCAAGAAGAACTTTTTGAGATTTCTTAGTTTATGTTCTCAATGCACTAACCGTGCAATTCCAATTATAAAATGATCCTTTCCATTTCAAACAATGGTTTTGAAGGACCCTCCATGATGGTGTTGGATTGATTTTGGTAATTTACGAAATTGACTCATGCACTTTGAGGAGCTTAATGATGTTGTGTTTCTCTCTCTCTTTACACACACACGTATCTATCTCTATTTTCGTAATTGTTCGATTCATATTACCTGTTATTGCAGTGGTTTCGTTGGTTAGGAATTGGGGAATATAGAAAATTCCAGAAGTTAATATTAGGAACGTTAGTTGATATCCTCGATGCTGTCCACATATGTCACCTAATCTTATTGTTTGATATTATCACCAACCTCACTAGCTTTGACTTCAAAATTCATCAATATTGGCTTCAAATCAGATAAATCAGTCTTCTCTTGGATCATTACAGTAAATTGTTGCTTGCCTACCAATTAAATGTACTCAGTCTAGAACAACTCAACACATTGAAGGAACTATAAACCACATTCATATTAGATGATCATTCGGGAAAGACTAGAAAGTTCAAAAATGCAAAGATGCTATCAGACCTTGATTTTAATTAATGAAGAGTGAGTAAAACCATCGGCATATTTTAATAGGTCACTGTAAAACATAGTTTTAATATCCTTCTCATTTTATGAGCCACAACGCAGCGATCATAAGAAAAGGAGCTTGACAATCACAGAATTATTTGTTATACATCACAGAATCCCAAGTCTAAACTTGCAAACAACATATCTTCATAAACATTGAAAAAATGTATACAGAGGATGCACAAATGAACAGCAGCAATTCTGCATTAAGAAGCTCAACTGCCAGTTGCTGATGTAAACTGGTAAGAAGCATAAGAGAGAGTGCCAAGTTCAATACTACTGTGGATGAGTTTGGCCTTTGAATTCTCACCGGCGGCACCAATAGCAACATGCAGGGGATAAAAATGATCCGGCCAGGGATGAGCCTTTTTTGCATGTGGTGCTTTCTGTTCATAATGATTCACATCTTCATATCTACAAAATCAATACAAAACTTTAAGAAACAATCCATAGGAGCCAAATTCTGCAACACTCAATGGCTGTAGTTTTCCAATGTCATACAGTATCTTGGTAAAATGATCCTTGCAGATAACATCCTTTATAAGATCAACCATGCATTCATCAGTTCATAACGATTTACATCTTATATCCACAAAAGAACTTGAACTGTAACAACCAATCTATAAAGAGCCAAACTCTACAACATTCAGGGGCTAGTTTTCCAATGCCATACACTAGCTTGGTAATTAGATGCATGTAGTTAAGATCCATAACAAAGTAAAACACTTATCTAGTTTGAACATCAAAACAAAGAAAGCTTGCATACCTTCCTTCAAGAAGAGCCTCTTTCAACCAATTATCAAATTCTAGAGCCCAGGGCTGCACAGGGGAGTTAGGCATAATGGCTCTCAAGTTATGAACAGCACTTCCAGAACCAATGATGAGCACACCTTCATCTTTAAGAGGGGCCAATGCCTTTCCAAGGTTATAATGATAAGTTCCATCTTGGTTTGATTGAACAGACAGCTGACAAACTGGAATGTCGGCTTCTGGGTACATCAAAAACAGGGGAACCCAAGCTCCATGGTCAAGTCCTCGCTTTGTATCTTCATCAACACGATTGAAACCAGATTTTCTCAGCAGTTCCTTCACCCTCCTTGCCAATTTTGGCGCTCCAGGAGCAGGATATTTAAGCTAGCATAGGAAGCATCAATGATGTAATTTAACAGATTTCCACATAAATCTACCAAACAACATCACCATGGAAAGTCCTATCTCAAATGAAAACAAACAAAACATTCTTTGGAATAAATTATCAAACAGCAACAAGTCAAAAACTCAATTCCTCCTTTGTAAAGAAACTAAAAGCACTTGCTTTCTCGAAAAGAAGAATGAAAAAGAGGGGTGTCATAAATTTAGAGGTACTAGGTGGAAACCTGGTACATTTCTTTGGGGAATCCATAGAAGTCGTAGATGGTGTCGTTGACGGAGTCAACTACGTTGACCGTGGGAACTGTGGTGTCCCAGTGGCCGGAGATGACGAGAATTGAAGAGGGTGTGTGAGGAAACACGTCGTTCTTCCATGACTGAAGAAACTTCCTAGCCTGAATGGATTCATCGATGGACAAAGTGGGTGATCCATGAGATATGTAAAATGTCTCCTTCAACGCCATATCTACCACCAACTTTCTTTTCTTTCTTTATATTCTCTCTTTTGCTTAATCTTCGTTTCGCCACACACTCAAAACAACACAGCACTGCATCAAAAACACACAAATTTGGGAGAGAGAATGAAGGAGGAGACACAAATAAGTGGACTTCATTTCTTTCACTTTATATGAAGAATCCACCAACTCCAAGTGGTCACGCATGGACCAACGAGTCTTATCACATTCCATTCACTCACCTAATCATTCTAGTGGAAATATATAATTGACTTTATAAAAGGAAAAATATACTTTTCACACATTTTTTTTTATATTAATTTGATATTATTTTTTCTTTTTTTTTAACTATAAAAATTTACTTATTTAAAACTATTTATCTTATTAGATGTGTCAAATTCATGCTATTTTTACTTTTATAAAAAATTCAATGCTTCTAAAACATAAATTAATTTGTAATTATGAGAAGAAATTAAATGAATAAATCTTCAAAATCTTTGATTCACTTCTTCTACGTTCTAACAACATTAATAATATTATAGTTTTCCTTCTCATACATGAGAAACTAGTCTTCTCAAATTAAAATAGTATAGTTTTAGAAAATAATAAAAAAATTTCTAAGAGTGGTTTTGAAAAAGTTTTGGGAAGATGATGAGAATCAATTGGATGGTAAAATGGGTATGTGTCTCTTTATCATTTGTCAAATTTTGGTTGGTAGAATTGAAATTTTCAACCCATTTAGCTTTTACTTCATCCCATCTAGCTGTCAAATGGGCAGACTGGTGTTAAGTTTTCTTTTGAATAAAAAATTATTTTTTATGTATTATATTTTTTGAATGATGTAAATATATAATAATATTATACCTTAAATCATTAATACAGAAATTTTAATTATTAATTATAATAAAATAATTTAAAATATAAGAATAATAATTATTTTAATTTATTTAATTAAAGATATTAATTAATTAATTAAAATTTTAAAAAATATTTATAATATACTTTTAATATATATATATATATATATATATATATATATATATATATATATATATATATATAACAAATTAAAAAAAAATTAACGAATTAGGCCGTTAACCTTTTTGTCTACCCCAAAAGAATTAGAACTTTTAATTGACATACCAACCTGTCCTGGATAGGCTAAATATCACATTCATAACTACCTTTTTTATTATGCAAATATACCACATTGCTCTTTTATATGTTGTTATGCTCGTGAGTTTTGTAATATTTTAAGTATTATCAATAATTAAGTTTAGAGATAAACTATGTTTACCAGATATTAAGTTATGATTGACCTTATATTAATTATAAATTTATCTCGAAACGTATGAGATAAGGAAGTATCTAATTATATTTAATTGTGAATTTAAAATTTTATTATATTAACCGAATGGTTTTAGGACTTTTTTAGAGTATCTTTGTCAATGGCTTGAAAACAGAGTATTAAGGACTTAAAAAAGAATTTTATAACTAAAATTGAAAACAATAGCAGAAAGTTTGGAAAAAAAGAGTAAAAAGAAGTGTTTTGTTTGTGATATAAGTTTCCACACCCGAAACATTTTTATTTTTGTTTATGTGAACATTTTCAGTAGAAATCGTGTTATATAAATCTTAGTTTACTTTATTTGAGTTTTACTACTATACATATCAATTTTAAGGTATTTTCAAACTTTTGTTTCAAAACGAAGATATTATAACATTTTAATAATATTTTATTTACACTTTTTTTTTTCAAAATCTAAAAAATGATATTTTTTTCTTAAAACATTTTATTTCATTTTAACTTAGTTTCAATAAAAGATGTTTGCGTGAAATCCAATATTACATAAATACTTAATAGAAAATAAGGGTATGTACGAAAAAAAATATATTTAAATGTTACACTATTATAAGAATAGTAAAGAAAAGAAAAAATTACAAGTGACTAAAACTGATATATTTGCGTGATGCAAAAAGTATTTAAGTTTACATTTATCTATGTCAAATATAATCTCAATATTTGTTCTCATGATTTACTGAGTTCAATTCTGTATTAGATAAAATCTAGAACACAAAAAATGACATCATCTTGAAATATCTATATAAGATTATCATGCTAAGCTAAGATAATGAATGTTAATCATGGATTAAGATACTTAAGAACTAATTAATTTAGACTCATGGAGATAAATAAAGTATACTTTACATAGTATTATTTGTTAGTTATTAAATTTATTACGTATGCATTATGTGTTGTTGACTTGCAAAATATCTTTCTTTCATAGTAGAAGGTAACATCTGGGAAGAGAATACATAGAGAATTTTTGCATAAAGAGAACATGTCATCCGAATAAATACAAATTCTATGTACCAAGAATTTGTCATGGGATCTGTCAATACCAAATTTCGTCCGGGTAAATAAAATTAATCACAAAAAAAAAAAAAAAAGGTAAATAGTGAATAGTAAATTGTGAATAGTAAAAAGTGAATAGTAAAAAGTGAATAGTAAAAAAAATAAAAAAAAAATAAAAAAAAAAAAATTGGAAAGGATAAGTGTTCCACGTAGCTTTGAGATCAGAATTCACCAATTTGCAAATAAAAATTATTTTTGTAATAGTAAAATGAATAAAAAATTGAATAGTAAAAATGAATAGTGCAAATGAATAGTAAATTTTTTTTTACTATAAATAGCCAAGGGGGAGGCTGAAAATTTACACAAAAGAATTGAGAAAATTTTTGAGAGAAGAGAGTTGGAAGAATTTCTAATTTCAAAGGGGATATTCTGGAAGTTTTCAGAGAGCGAGGAGATTAAGTCTGTAATAGAGGTAAGGGAAGCTAACCTTGAGTATCTCTTTTTGTATTATCTTGAGTCTTGAATATGCTATATTTTGCTTTTGTCTGATCTTAAATCTTGATTATGGAGTATTTTGTTTCTGTATGATTTTGAATTTAAATGAGAGTATGCTTTTGTGTTGATATCCAAGTGTGATAGTTGTAAAACGTGATATTGATTATGTTATGCCATTTGTATGTTATTAGTTGTTTATTTTTGTATTTTGGAAGGATTAGAAGTTGTCTAACCGGCTCTGCCAGATTCAACTTCTTGTTTCCCCAAACGTTTTATTTCTTTACTTATTTATTTTATTGTATTTTGGAAGGATTAGAAGTTGTCTAACCGGCTCTGCCAGATTCAACTTCTTGTTTCCCCAAACGTTTTATTTCTTTACTTATTTATTTTATTGCATTTTGGAAGGATTAGAAGTTGTCTAACCGGCTCTGCCAGATTCAACTTCTTGTTTCCCCAAACTATTTATTTCTTTACTTATTTATTTTATTGCATTCTGGAAGGATTAGAAGTTGTCTAACCGGCTCTGCCAGATTCAACTTCTTGTTTCCCCAAACTATTTATTGCTTTACTTATTTATTTTATTGCATTTTTGGAAGGAATAGAAGTTGTCTAACCGGCTCTGCCAGATTCAACTTCTTATTTCCCCATACATGTTATTGTTCTTGTTATTTAATTATATTGTATTTTTGGATGGATTAGAAGTTGTCTAACCGGCTCTGCCAGATTCAACTTCTTGTTTCCCCATGATTTTTTATATTAAGATTATTTTTATGATTGTCAAATATTGTATTCTTATATGACCATTTATTGTAATGTTTTATTATTGTTAATTGTTTATAATTATCTTCTTTCTCTCACACACCAAACCTCTTCATCCCAAAACTCTACTTCATTTTTCTCTCACATTTTACTATCTCTCTATACATATAAAATCCCATACCACATTTCTACTATAAATTCATCTTCTTCACCATCAATCTATCTTTTCTCACAACTTATTACAAGCAAGGTTTTCATCATTCAAATTTTCAGCAAGGTACATATTTTCTTTTCCTTCTATTTATATGCATTTTGATCTTTTTTTTTAGTTTATAAATTTATCCTATTTTCTACCACAATTTTATCCTATGCTTTTTTCACAATTTTATGTCATAGATATTTCAACTCATCTCTTTTCTTAATAAAAAATAAAAAATAAAAATATAAAAATATAAAAGTTAAAGATAAAAAGAAAAATACAAAATTAAAAAAAATTAAAAATTACAAAAATATGTTTTAAAGGGTTAAGCACATGTGTGATCGCACGCATCGTCCTTGTGTTAGAAACCTTTTCTTTCTTTCATAAAAAATAACAAAAACTAAAAATATGTCTTAAAGGGTTAAGCACATGTGTGATCGCACGCATCGTCCTTGTGCTAAAAACCTTTTCTGTTTATACCAAAAAAAATAAAATCTTCAAAAACCAAAAACAACAACACTTTCAAGTAAACAACCAATCTTTCTGCCAGAACTACGTGATCCTTGATTCTCCATCAAAAGTGGAGATACGTAGGAGCAAGGCCAGTCCTTGTCAGGTTCACTTTCCCAAAAATCCAAAATCATTTTACAAACAAAATTTTCTAAACAATTTCTCAAACAATATTTTCAAGCATTTTCCAAAAGAACTACGGAACCCTGATTTCTCATTCTTAATGAGAATACGTAGGAGCAAGGTCAATCCTTGTCGGGCCCAAAAAAAAACTAAAAAAATTTTTTGTTTCTTTAGAATTTTATTTTTAAGGGAAAGTTAAACATTTTGAAAACCACATCTATATTCGCGCATTTAGTTAAAGGTACTGCCTTAGGGCAGGCGTTGTAGGGTGCTAATACCTTCCCTACACGTAACCGACTCCCGAACGTAGAATCTCATTTTCGCAGACCATGCCTTATCATTTTATGGTTTTTCCTTAGTTTTCCAGAATAAACTATGGTGGCGACTCCAAATCTCTTCTTTTTCAAAAAACGAGTGTTTTATTTTTTACGGATCGTCGTCCCGTCGCGATCCCGGTTGCGACAGATGGCGACTCCACTGGGGACATGAAGAGAGTCAGGCCATTTAATTAGATAAGCGAATTCGATGTGGATTTTCGTTGTGTTTTTATTCCCTTTTTCCTTATCTATGTTTGATATTTGGAATAATTGCATGTGAGTTTCTTTTACTTTTTCTTTATGTTTGAAATAATTGTTCCTTATCTATGTTTGATATGTCTACTTATTTGTGTTTATTTTTGAAATTGTTGTTATAATCTCCCTCTACACAATATGCATATCATGAGTGAGGCCCTATACCCGGGTCTGAGCGCAACTGAGAATTAGAGGGGTTGTGTAGCGGTGTCACTCTGGGATGTACTTCCTGTCTGGCTATCGTGAGAACTCCAGCTAGAGTTTGTTCTTTTCACTTGTGTCTCCTCATCTAGTTGATTACTCGACTGTTGTGGAGATGCTATGAAGGGGGCCATAGCTCTAGTGACCATTGACCTCTAGGTTCAGGAGACCATCCTTGTGAAATTGCATATACTTGACCTTGGATCCAAGTCATTGAACCTTTATTAGGGCACAAAGGGAGAAACGTGTATTCTTGTAATCCTCACGCTGTTCGAAAATTATGTTATTTTCATGCCATGCATGCATTTGATTCATTGTGTTATTTTATTATCATACATCATATTCATGCATCATTTAGTAACATGTTGGTTTTAGGGGGAATCACAGGTATACACTTGACTTCACACGAGATGGATGTTGACACCAGATCTGATGCTACACTGCATGCCAACTCTGCCATTTTAAGAAAGAAGTCTAGCCTAAGGACACATGTTGGAAATTTGACCGGGTTGATAAATTTGGGCCGAAGACTCAAGACCATACAAAGAGAAGCCTTCGAGAGGAAATATGGGAATGTGTTGAGTTTAATGGAGGTGAAAGTACAGTTGCCCGCTATTACAGCTCTTGCTCAGTATTATGATCCTCCCCTGAGATGTTTCACCTTCCAGGAATTCCAGCTAGCACCAACTGTAGAAGAATTTGAGCATATTCTGGGCTTGCCATTAGAGGGTACCAAGCCATATCAGCACTTGGAGCATCATGCCTCTGTTTCTACCCTTGCCGCTATAATGAAACTACATCCCAATGAATTGGAAAACCGGTTGATAACGAGACATCAAATGCGGGGGCTGACACAAGGATACCTTGAACAATATTTGCACGACCTGGGCGATAGGGAAGAATGGGAGACCTTCATGGATGTACTAGCCCTCACCGTGTTTGGCATTGTCCTGTTTCCCAAGCTAGAAGACTTTGTAGATTACACTGCTATTGATGTCTTTGTGGCAAAAAAGACGAGATCAGAAAACCCCGTAACATCAGTCCTCGCAGATGTGTATGGGACTATGAGTTTTTGCCATGAGAGAAAAGGGAAGAGGATTCTTTGTTGTTTGCCGGCATTATATGCGTGGATGACAGCACGAGTATTTAAGGGGGTAATCAATTCACCTGAGAATCTGTCACATCAAGGAGGTAATGGATGGGCTCTTTTCTTTGCCGGTTTGAGAGAAGGAAACATAAAATGGCGCCTTCCTTGGCTTGAGACTAAACCATCTATCCAACATTGTGGCAACTTCCCTAACATACCTCTCATAGGCGCTAGGTACTGTATTAACTACAACCCTGTTTTGGTCCAAAGACAGTTCGGACATCCTATGAAGGGAGCACCTTCACCAGATTATCTCACAGCCTTCTTCATCTACTATGAGGACGGACATTGTACTGAAATGTTGAGGAGAGTCAGAAGTGCCTGGGAAAATGTGGTGCGAGCAGAGAGGGACCTGAGAAGTGGAGTGATGGATAGCAGGGTTAGTTATCATACCTGGATTCTAGAAAGGGTAAGAGAAGTCAAATTGCCTTTCAAGCCCATCAATGATCAATCGGCGAATGAAGAAACATCCCAAGCCCCAGAAAGTGAAGAGGTGAAACAGTTGAAGGCTGAGGTGGAGAAATTGAGGGTGAGGAATGCTAGGTTGGAAAATGAATTACATAAGGCTCACAATGATTTTGTGGATATGAGGAATGATAACGAAGAAAAGTCACGAGCTTATGAAAACATTGTCAAAAGCCAGAAGGCCGAGAGAGATTATACATTCCGAGTAAAACAGGATCTTGCGACCGCAAGTAAGGAGTTATCCATGAGGGTGAATGAGAAGAATGTGGCTTTAGAAGAAGGCAGACATTGGAAACAACTCTATGAAGAAGCCAAAAGGGATAAAAGGAAAGCCCTAAAAAGATTAAGGGAAGCACAAGTCCAAGTACAAGAATCGGGGCATCAAATGAAGGAAATGGCTACATCATTTGAAGCAAAATTGAATCAGGAGCGCTGGAAGCTGGCAGAGGCTGAAAGGGAATATCAAGCCATGTTAAAGCAGATGGAGGATTACATCGAAGAACAGGAGGATCGATGGAGGTCGATGGAATTTGAAGAAAAACATCAGGCCTTGATAAAGCAAATGAAAGAGCACATCGCAGAGCAAGAAACGGCCATAAAGCATTGGAAGGAAAGCTTCTCTCAGTTGGCTGCTTGGGCAAATGGGGCAATTGAAGACATCCCCAGAATGGTGTCGGAAGCTGAAGCGAGTACCCACTTTTATAACCCACCAGTAGAAATAGAGCTTTTTATTAATCACTGTAAACGATTGATAGACGAGATGAAATCCCTCATCACTCGGGCTAGGAATTGATGTATTTAGAGACCTTTATGGTTTGTTTCCTTTAAAAAAAAATGTAATGAACTTATTTCCCTTTAAAGGAAAGGTGTGGGATGTTGTTTAGCATCTGCTTGTGTTAATTTCCACCAGTGATGTCATTACAATCTTGTGATTTCCCCCTATTACTAGCATGCATCATCTTTTCTTTTGTTCAGCATGTTTCATTTCCATCTAATTAATTAAAATAATAAAACAGTACGCGTGAGAAAAACGACGACCAGATTTCCACGACATCCCTACCGGACCCGGGCAAATTCAAAAGCCATGGCAAGCTGGGAGGAGTCACAGGAGTCTCTCAAAGCGGATGTTGGCCAGTTGAAAGACCAGATCAGCCAGATCTTGGCGGCGCTTGAATCCATGAAGACTGCTGGAGAGTCTTCATCTGCGCATGTTGAGGGGAATGCTCACCCTTATCCCCCAATGTTCAACGCTGCGAGCCAATCGGTTCCTTTCCCACTATATGGTTTACCTCCGGGTTACGCTCCTCCTGTAGGAGAGTACTCAGAAGCTGAGCACGCTTCATTCTCGTTTCCCGCGACTGTCAATATACCACCAATCGGCACTCAGGGACCTGTCTTAGTGTCAGCTCCCATGGTGGGCACGGGAATGAATGAGACCAACACAACTGATGGAATTCGGGTGACCCCAGTACCTCCTGTGGTTGCTAGGGAGGATTCTTCAGCCGAAGTTGCACCGCACGCCACGGTGGTTGGGGGATTCAGTAGCCTCGTTGGAGCTACGGGTAGGTTGGAAAGTCTGGAGGCAAGGTTGAGAGTTGTTGAAGGAGTTGAGAGCTACGGGTTTGGAGATGCGGCCAGATTGAGTTTGGTTCCGGGCTTGAAAATCCCGCAAAAGTTCAAGGCGCCGGAGTTTGAAAAATATAGGGGGAACACTTGCCCTAAAAGCCATGTGACCATGTACTGCAGAAAGATGGCTGCGTATGCTCATGATGAGCAACTACTCATCCACGTTTTCCAGGAAAGTTTGGCTGGGGTGGCATTGAACTGGTACACCCACCTGGAGCCATCCCGAATTCGTTGTTGGGCGGATCTAGCTGACGTCTTCGTGAAACAATACGTATACAATACTCATGTTGCTCCGGATCGTCTGCAGCTGCAGAATATGACAAAAAAGGACAATGAAACTTTCAAAGAGTACGCCCAACGTTGGAGAGAGTTGGCTGCGCAAGTTGAGCCGCCATTGTTTGATAAGGAGATGGTGTCGATGTTCGTAAACACACTCCAGCCGCCATTTTATGAGCATATGGTTGGGAATGTATCTGTCAATTTTGCTGACACCATCATCATTGGTGAGAGGATAGAAATCGGATTGAAAAACGGGAAGATAGCATATGGCCCACCTACAGCTACAAACTACAAAAAGCCCAGCTTCAATCAGGGGAAGAAAAAAGAGGGAGAGGTACATGCTGCGTCGGTAATGCCTGTGTGGAGAGGACGAACTCCCGATCCTAATTATCGACCATACTTAAACCCACCTCTTTATGCTGCTAACACCACGTTTGCTCACCAAGCTAGGCCTCAACAACAACAAGCGTATTATCCACCGCAGCGTATCCCAACCGAAACTTCAAGACCCGCCGCAAACATGGGCCCAAATCTGAATGTGGGTCACGACAACAACCCAAGGAGAAATCAATTGGTTAGGTTCACCCCAATCCCTATGACCTACACTGAATTGTTACCTAACCTAGTCAAAAAGGGTCTGGTCGCCATTTGCCCGATGAAGCCCGTACAGCCGCCGTACCCTAGGGGTTATGACGCAAATGCCAGGTGTAGTTATCATGCAGGAGGCGTTGGCCACTCGACCGAAGGATGTTTCGCTCTCAAATACAAAGTTCAGGCTCTGATAGATTCGGGTTGGTTAAAGTTTCAAGAGGACCAACCCAGCGTCGATACTAATCCATTGTCCGGGCACGGGAGTTCCTCGACGAATGCCGTCGAAGTTGGAAACCATGATCTAATAAGAGTTGTGGGCGAAATCCGAAGTCCTAGGAGGTTTATCTTTGAAGCTTTGTTGAAGAAGGGCCTACTAAAAGGCGATTATGATATGGGTATAGCGTGCGCACTCCATCCGGAGGCCGGGCATTCTATTGAGGAATGTATGGAATTCGAGATTTTTCTACAAGACTTACTTGATAGAAATCTGATGCAAGCGTGCCGTGAGGTCAAAGAGGAAGAAGTATTTGCACAAATTGGTGGAGAATCTGATGTGACTCTACCCGAACCTTTGGTGATCCATTTTACTAGGACCACCCCTGCACTAGTAACTGAGGGAAACCCATCTGTTGTCATCCGAATGCCAACTCCTTTCCCTTATAAGAACGAGAAAGTCGTCCCATGGAGATATGGGGCAACTGCATTAGATGAGGGAGAATATGCGAATCCGACTGTGGAAAACATATCAGGCATTGGTGGAATGACCAGAAGTGGTCGAATATTTACATCACCAGAATTGGCAAGAGAAAGAACCAATGATGGGGAAGCAACAATGGCTGCAAAAGCAAATGAGTTCTTGAGGGGGAAGAAAGTGGAGGCCGAGGAGACCCCCGATAAAGGGGAGAAGAGGGAAATATCTGAAGAAGAAGTTGGTGAATTCCTAAAGTTCATACAACAGAGTGAGTACAAAGTAGTGGAACAGTTGAACCGCATGCCTGCCCGGATTTCCTTGCTAGAATTACTCATGCACTCTGCTTCCCACCGAAAGTTGTTGATGAAGATACTCAGTGAGGCTCATGTGGAGCAAGGTATTTCTCTGAACAAGTTCGAGGGCATTGTTGGCAACATCGTTGCTAATAATTACCTCACCTTCACTGATGAAGAGATACCTGTTGAGGGAAGAGGTCATAACAAAGCACTTCATGTCTCTGTGAAATGCCTGGATCATGTGATAGCACGTGTCTTAGTGGATAATGGATCCTCCCTAAACGTCATGCCAAAAGCCACCTTGGAGAAGCTACCTAGTGACGGAACGCATATGAAGCCAAGTTCTATGATTGTGAGAGCCTTTGATGGTAGTAAGAGGGAAGTGATGGGAGAGGTAGAACTACCAGTCCAAATCGGTCCGTGTGTCTTTCAAGTAACATTCCAAGTCATGGACATCCTCCCGGCCTATAGTTGTCTCTTGGGTCGCCCATGGATCCATTCTGCAGGGGTTGTGCCTTCTACACTACATCAAAAGTTGAAGTATGTTATGGGAGACAAGCTGGTGATAGTGGCAGGAGAGGAGGATTTCCTGGTGAGCGGACCATCATCCTCCCGTTATATCGAAGCAGCCGAGGAAGCTCTCGAGACAGCTTTTCAATCTCTGGAGATCGTGGGAAACACCTATGTGGAGCCATTCGCGGTCAACCCGCATCTGTCGCGTGCTTCTATCATGATGGCCAAAGTCATGCTAAGAGAAGGTTATATGCATGGGAAAGGTTTGGGCAAGTGGGGACAAGGGCGAGTATTCCCTCTGGAGGTTGTCGAGAACAAGAATAGGTATGGCCTGGGATACAAGCCCACCAAGGAGGATAGGAGAAGGCTGATAGAGGAAAGGAGAGAGCGCAATCTGGCTCGGGTGGAAAGACGGGAGCCCAAAGTGAGAAGAATTCGTATCTGTGACCTCAAAGAGAGCTTTCGCAGCGCTGGTTGGGTTAATGCTGGCCACATAGCAGCTGTGGGAGATGAAGATGGATCGGAAGGCTCCAGTTTCGTGTGGGCCTGCTCCCCGGATGCACAACTCGACAACTGGAAAATGCTGGATTTGCCCGTGATGCTTAATTTGAATAAGATGTAATAACTTTAATTAATCCTATAGCTTTACCCGGGGCTTTAGGATTCATGACTTACGGGTTGACGCTTTTAGTTTGTTATGCTCAGCGCGATAATCAAAGTGTGTTTGTTTGTGTTTTATCATCATTTTGCATTCCTCGTCGTTTTTCCGTTTATTTATTTCCTTTTCCTTAACTCAAATAATGCAGATATGACAATGAATGTTTTGAAAATAATTATGTCGATATTCCTAATTTTGGGCGCCCTGTCAATAATACGGAAGATGATTGTGATGATGACCCGGAACCCCCTCCTGAACTGTTGAGACTAGTGGAACAAGAGTGTAAGGAGATGAAACCTCACCAGGAAGATGTTGAAGTACTCAAGTTAGGAAATGAGGATGAGGTAAAGGAGGTGAAGATCGGTACAGCCATGAAAGCAGAAGTGAAAGAAAAGTTGCGTGTCTTATTGAGGGAGTTCAGGGATGTGTTTGCTTGGTCTTACAATGACATGCCAGGCCTCGATACAGATATTGTACAACATAAGCTCCCACTCAAACCGGAATGCCCACCGGTAAAGCAAAAGCTAAGAAGAATGAAACCGGAAATGTCCTTGAAGATCAAGGAGGAGGTACAGAAACAATTCGATGCAGGGTTTCTAGCTGTGGCGAGATACCCAGAATGGGTAGCAAACATTGTACCGGTGCCTAAGAAGGATGGTAAAGTTCGAATGTGTGTGGATTATCGAGATTTGAATCGTGCAAGCCCAAAGGATAATTTCCCATTACCACACATCGATACCCTAGTTGATAATACAGCCAAGTATTCACTGTTTTCATTCATGGATGGTTTTTCGGGGTATAACCAGATCAAGATGGCGCCAGAAGATATGGAAAAGACGACTTTTATTACATTGTGGGGCACATTTTGTTATAAGGTGATGTCTTTTGGACTCAAGAATGCTGGGGCAACATATCAAAGGGCGATGGTGGCACTTTTCCATGATATGATGCACAAGGAGATTGAAGTTTATGTGGACGACATGATCGCGAAGTCCGTATCAGAAGAAGAACACGTCCTCAACTTGAGAAAGTTATTCGAGAGATTGAGGAAGTATAAGCTTAGGCTGAATCCCGCTAAATGTACATTTGGAGTGAAATCCGGGAAATTGTTGGGCTTTATTGTCAGCCAGAGGGGCATAGAGGTGGATCCAGACAAAGTGCGAGCGATAATGGAAATGCCTGCGCCTAAGACGGAAAAAGAAGTTCGAGGGTTTTTGGGTAGATTGAATTACATTGCTAGATTCATCTCCCAATTAACTGCTACTTGTGAACCGCTGTTCAAGTTGTTACGAAAGAACCAGGCTGTGGTGTGGAATGAGGATTGTCAGGCCGCTTTTGAGAGAGTCAAACAATACTTACAGGACCCTCCTGTATTACGTCCACCAGAACCAGGAAGGCCACTCATTTTGTATTTGACTGTATTGGACAAGTCAATGGGTTGTGTATTGGGTCAGCATGATGAGGATGGCAAAAGAGAGCACGCTATATATTACTTGAGCAAGAAGTTCACAGACTGCGAACAACGATATTCATCGTTAGAGCGGACTTGCTGCGCATTGGCATGGGCCGCTCATCGTTTAAGGCAATACATGTTGAGTCATTCCACATGGTTGATATCTAAGATAGACCCTATCAAGTATATCTTTGAAAAGCCTGCTCTTACTGGAAGGATAGCTCGATGGCAGATGTTATTGTCAGAGTACGACATCATATATGTCACTCAAAAATCTGTCAAGGGTAGCGCACTAGCAGAATACCTAGCTCATCAACCCCTTTGTGATTATCAACCAATGCAACCTGAATTTCCCGATGAGGATATCATGGCTTTATTCGAAGAAAACAAAGAAGACCAAAACGAAAAAGCATGGACAATGTTATTCGACGGAGCCTCGAATGTGATGGGACATGGAATAGGGGCAGTGCTTATTTCCCCGGAGCGTCAGTATATACCAATGACGGCAAGGTTGTGTTTTAGTTGCACAAATAACATCGCTGAATATGAAGCCTGTGCCATGGGTATTCGAGCAGCAATTGAGTCTAAGGCAAAAATGCTGGATGTGTATGGAGATTCGGCTTTGGTCATCCATCAATTGAAAGGAGAATGGGAAACTAGGGATACAAAATTAATTCCCTACCAAGCTTACATCAGGGGATTAATGGAGTATTTCGATTCCATCACATTCAACCATATACCGAGAGAAGATAATCAATTAGCAGACTCACTGGCTACCTTGTCGTCAATGTTTGAGGTTGATCAAGGTGCAGAATTACCAAGAATCGAAATGAAAAGCCATGCAGAGCCAGCATACTGCCACTTCATTGAGGAGGAGTTAGACGGTAAACCTTGGTACTTCGATATCAAGCGTTATCTTAAAACCCGAGAATACCCTGAGGATGCGTCTGAAAACGATAAAAGAGCACTAAGAAGGTTGGCCGGCAGTTTCATCTTAAGTGGGGATGTTTTATACAAGAGAAACCATGACATGGTTCTCCTCAGATGTGTGGATGCAAAGGAAGCTGAGTTGATATTGAAAGAAGTTCACGAAGGTACATTTGGTACACACATGAATGGACATTCGATGGCTAGGAAGATCTTAAGAGCTGGTTACTTCTGGTTGACCATGGAAAACGATTGTTGCATACACGTGAGAAAGTGTGAGAAATGTCAGATATATGCAGATAATATCAATGTGCCACCCACTGCTCTGAACGTGTTGTCTGCACCATGGCCATTTTCGATGTGGGGAATAGATGTCATCGGAGCTATAGAACCAAAAGCGTCAAATGGACATCGCTTCATACTAGTCGCAATCGACTATTTCACCAAGTGGGTGGAAGCTGCTTCGTATGCCAACGTGACTAGAAAAGTTGTGGTTAGATTCATAAGGAAGGAGTTGATCTGTAGGTATGGGCTACCTAACAAGATCGTCACTGATAACGCTACCAACCTGAACAATCAGATGATGGCAGAGTTATGTGAGGAATTCAAAATTCACCACCATAATTCCTCTCCTTATTGTCCAAAGATGAATGGGGCAGTAGAGGCTGCTAACAAGAACATCAAGAAGATTGTGCAGAAGATGGTGGTCACCTACAAGGATTGGCACGAAATGCTTCCTTTCGCTTTGCACGGATACCGCACATCAGTACGAACATCAACTGGGGCCACGCCATTCTCGCTAGTGTATGGGATGGAAGCGGTACTTCCATTTGAGGTCGAAATTCCCTCCTTACGCGTGTTAATGGAAACTAAGTTAGAAGAAGCTGAGTGGGTTCAAACCCGATTCGACCAACTCAACCTTATCGAAGAGAAAAGGTTAATAGCAGTGTGTCATGGACAGCTGTATCAAAGGAGAATGAAAAAGGTGTTTGACAAAAGGGTGCACCCAAGAGAGTTTCATGAAGGCGAACTGGTGTTGAAGAGGATTGTGCCCATCCAAAAGGATCATAGAGGCAAGTGGACCCCAAACTATGAAGGGCCGTTTGTGGTAAAGAAAGCATTCTCTGGTGGGGCACTAATTCTCACAAGGATGGATGGGGAGGAATTACCATTACCGGTTAATTCTGAGGCGGTAAAAAAGTTTTATGTATGATGATTCCGTGATAGGGGTTGCCATTAGTGAATATTAGCATTGCTTTTAAATTGTTGTAGTCTGTGTTATTTCATTAAATGAATACCGCACATTAATTTTTGAAATTATTGCATGTCGCACTGAGCTGTTTAGGTAAATAAAGAGGAATGAAAACGAAAATAATTGAACGAATGTCAATAAAAGCATCACAGGTATTCAGTCGGCTTAGCTCGGTCCTGGTGGGTGTCGTAAATAAAAAATAATAATAAAAATATATATATATAAAAAAATAATATAAAAAAAAAAGGGGTCAAAAGAAAAGACACATGTTTGAATTCGTTGTCAGTGAGGGCATAGTGTTTTCAAAAAGCAAAAGCAAAATAATTTTTGAAAATACCAATGTTGGGTCTTCTCCTGATGCAAGGTTTCGGGGTAACCATCGTTCTTTTCCGGCTAGAGCATCTGCATTCATACTACTTGAACCCTCAACCCTTTCGTTTCCCATTAAAACAAAGCATTGTCACGAATACAATACTGGGGCAGTGTTCATCATGGTACACATCCCCAACGATTTGTTGACTGGAAGATAAAAGATATAAAAAAAAAAGAGAAAGAAAAAAAAAATAATGAAGTCGATGTGTCAACCACTATCGAGTTTTATTCCAGGGCTAAAGTTGCGAGAAGGTAAGGTAAGCAAAGATTCAGAGTGACGTGTGGCCATTTTTTCTCTTTATCCAAACGTTAAAAGAAGTTTATCCAATTGCACCCCTTTTGAGCCATAAATTATAATCACCCTCGACAAGAATCATTAGCACATCGATGAGGATACATCAAGGGCATCCAAAATCAAGGAGGGGAGTTAAAAAAAAAAAAAAAAAAAAAGGAAGAAGGAAAAAGAGTTAAAAAAAAAAATAATAAAAATAATAAAAAAAAATATATAAAGTCTTAAAGAAGTACGCAACAGAGACAACGAAGCAAGCGACCCAAAAAGGGGAAGAAAAGAAAGAAAAAAAAATAGCAATGAAAATAAAAGGATGCCCGAAGTTTCAAATCTCTAGGGATTGTTGACTCGACACCTTGCAAATGATTCTTGTTGAAACAATTTAACCCCCAAACACTTATTTGAGCCTTCATTATCCATTTCTTTCAAAACCCATTGGCCTTTAGCCACGGTACAAGCCAATAAAAGTCCATGCTGACTGAAGATTGTTTTTCCTAATCTTTCTCACGAATTTAACCCTGAAACGAAATGATGTGGTGAATGACACAATCACTCAAAAAAAAAAAAAAAAAAAAAGGGGAAAGAAAATAAAAACATCGAAAAAAAAAGAAAAGAAAAAAAAAATGTGAAGTCTCCCCGTCAATCAAGAATCGCCAAATTGGGACAATCCTTCTTACCCGAACCTTTCCACCTCTCCAAATCAAGTTTACTATACGCAACAAAGTTGGGGCAGCCCTTGCGGGCCATGCATGTGTAGATACTAACAACACCTCCCAAAATAAGAAAAATTCAAATGCTAACGTTACCCACAGGTAATCATTCAACTCCCGCACCTTTCCAGGTTCAAGCTGGTGCTAGAGGGAATTTGAACCCCTAGTTACGTCCTCTTCCTTTCATCAAAGAACCCACTACTTCTTGACATTATTTTGATTGAATGCATTTCGAACGTACATCGCGTTTGACATCAACATTGACAACGGATTCCAAGCATGGAATTTTCAAAAAAAAAAAAAATGTAGGAAAGAGAAAGCGAGAGCAAAAGAAGGGAACGAAACCAATGACTCATATGCATTCATGCACCATCATAACATAACATCATCTCATAGAAAGCGAAGAAAATTGTTCAAAAATCCGTAAGGGGAAAATGAAGTGGTGAAAAAGGTTAGCAGACATTTATATCTAAATATCTCTATTGTTTTGCTCAGTATTTACCGATGTTTCTTCAAAAAGGAACTGAATCCAAGAGTTTCTTCTACGATAGCACACCTCAAGGCACTTGTTGAGCCTATTGATCCTCAAATCATTCACTTCATCCATAGGGTTGAGACACCCTCCACGAGGTTATAACACCTCATTCATTTCCATAGGGTTACGACACCCTCCACGAGGTTTGTACACCTCATTCACTTCATGCGTAGGGTTGCGACACCCTCCACGAGGTTATGACACCTCATTCACTTCCATAGGGTTACGACACCCTCCACGAGGTTTGTACACCTCATTCACTTCATCCATAGGGTTGCGACACCCTCCACGAGGTTTGTACACCTCATTCACTTCATGCGTAGGGTTGCGACACCCTCCACGAGGTTATGACACCTCATTCACTTCCATAGGGTTATGACACCCTCCACGAGGTTATGACACCTCATTCACTTCCATAGGGTTACGACACCCTCCACGAGGTTATGACACCTCATTCACTTCCATAGAGTTACGACACCTTCCACGAGGTTGTACACCTCATTCACTCCCATAGGGTTACGACACCCTCCACGAGGTTTGTACACCTCATTCACTTCATCCATAGGGTTGAGACACCCTCCACGAGGTTTATACACCTCATTCATTCATCCATAGGGTTGTTACACCCTCCGCGATATTTATACCTCAATTCTCTGAGCCTTATTTTTTAGTTCCTTGTTCATTTTTAAATACGGACGAAATTAGTATTTCTATCTTTACTTATCTTTTACTCTGATAATATAAAAACATTGTTTGTCATATTATCTAGTAAAATCTAAGTAAAGAGGGGCAGCTGTCAATACCAAATTTCGTCCGGGTAAATAAAATTAATCACAAAAAAAAAAAAAAGGTAAATAGTGAATAGTAAAAAGTGAATAGTAAAAAAAATAAAAAAAAAATAAAAAAAAAAAATTGGAAAGGATAAGTGTTCCACGTAGCTTTGAGATCAGAATTCACCAATTTGCAAATAAAAATTATTTTTGTAATAGTAAAATGAATAAAAAATTGAATAGTAAAAATGAATAGTGCAAATGAATAGTAAATTTTTTTTTATTATAAATAGCCAAGGGGGAGGCTGAAAATTTACACAAAAGAATTGAGAAAATTTTTGAGAGAAGAGAGTTGGAAGAATTTCTAATTTCAAAGGGGATATTCTGGAAGTTTTCAGAGAGCGAGGAGATTAAGTCTGTAATAGAGGTAAGGGAAGCTAACCTTGAGTATCTCTTTTTGTATTATCTTGAGTCTTGAATATGCTATATTTTGCTTTTGTCTGATCTTAAATCTTGATTATGGAGTATTTTGTTTCTGTATGATTTTGAATTTAAATGAGAGTATGCTTTTGTGTTGATATCCAAGTGTGATAGTTGTAAAACGTGATATTGATTATGTTATGCCATTTGTATGTTATTAGTTGTTTATTTTTGTATTTTGGAAGGATTAGAAGTTGTCTAACCGGCTCTGCCAGATTCAACTTCTTGTTTCCCCAAACGTTTTATTTCTTTACTTATTTATTTTATTGTATTTTGGAAGGATTAGAAGTTGTCTAACCGGCTCTGCCAGATTCAACTTCTTGTTTCCCCAAACGTTTTATTTCTTTACTTATTTATTTTATTGCATTTTGGAAGGATTAGAAGTTGTCTAACAGGCTCTGCCAGATTCAACTTCTTGTTTCCCCAAACTATTTATTTCTTTACTTATTTATTTTATTGCATTCTGGAAGGATTAGAAGTTGTCTAACCGGCTCTGCCAGATTCAACTTCTTGTTTCCCCCAAACTATTTATTGCTTTACTTATTTATTTTATTGCATTTTTGGAAGGAATAGAAGTTGTCTAACCGGCTCTGCCAGATTCAACTTCTTATTTCCCCATACATGTTATTGTTCTTGTTATTTAATTATATTGTATTTTTGGATGGATTAGAAGTTGTCTAACCGGCTCTGCCAGATTCAACTTCTTGTTTCCCCATGATTTTTTATATTAAGATTATTTTTATGATTGTCAAATATTGTATTCTTATATGACCATTTATTGTAATGTTTTATTATTGTTAATTGTTTATAATTATCTTCTTTCTCTCACACACCAAACCTCTTCATCCCAAAACTCTACTTCATTTTTCTCTCACATTTTACTATCTCTCTATACATATAAAATCCCATACCACATTTCTACTATAAATTCATCTTCTTCACCATCAATCTATCTTTTCTCACAACTTATTACAAGCAAGGTTTTCATCATTCAAATTTTCAGCAAGGTACATATTTTCTTTTCCTTCTATTTATATGCATTTTGATCTTTTTTTTTAGTTTATAAATTTATCCTATTTTCTACCACAATTTTATCCTATGCTTTTTTCACAATTTTATGTCATAGATATTTCAACTCATCTCTTTTCTTAATAAAAAATAAAAAATAAAAATATAAAAATATAAAAGTTAAAGATAAAAAGAAAAATACAAAATTAAAAAAAATTAAAAATTACAAAAATATGTTTTAAAGGGTTAAGCACATGTGTGATCGCACGCATCGTCCTTGTGTTAGAAACCTTTTCTTTCTTTCATAAAAAATAACAAAAACTAAAAATATGTCTTAAAGGGTTAAGCACATGTGTGATCGCACGCATCGTCCTTGTGCTAAAAACCTTTTCTGTTTATACCAAAAAAAATAAAATCTTCAAAAACCAAAAACAACAACACTTTCAAGTAAACAACCAATCTTTCTGCCAGAACTACGTGATCCTTGATTCTCCATCAAAAGTGGAGATACGTAGGAGCAAGGCCAGTCCTTGTCAGGTTCACTTTCCCAAAAATCCAAAATCATTTTACAAACAAAATTTTCTAAACAATTTCTCAAACAATATTTTCAAGCATTTTCCAAAAGAACTACGGAACCCTGATTTCTCATTCTTAATGAGAATACGTAGGAGCAAGGTCAATCCTTGTCGGGCCCAAAAAAAAACTAAAAAAATATTTTGTTTCTTTAGAATTTTATTTTTAAGGGAAAGTTAAACATTTTGAAAATCACATCTATATTCGCGCATTTAGTTAAAGGTACTGCCTTAGGGCAGGCGTTGTAGGGTGCTAATACCTTCCCTACACGTAACCGACTCCCGAACGTAGAATCTCATTTTCGCAGACCATGCCTTATCATTTTATGGTTTTTCCTTAGTTTTCCAGAATAAACTATGGTGGCGACTCCAAATCTCTTCTTTTTCAAAAAACGAGTGTTTTATTTTTTACGGATCGTCGTCCCGTCGCGATCCCGGTTGCGACAGGATCCTTTCAACCACAATAATAAACTTACCTTATCTTAATGGATAGCATGGACCAAACAACATATTTGGAATCAGTTAAAAGCCAATTTATGAGGGATATTATTCACCACAAGATCCCTTTTAATAATTGTAATACCCTAGTTGATACAAACAAATCCTACATAGAATAAAAATAAGAGATAGTATGAGTTTATATACATATAAGATATCTCTTGGAAAGAGACTTTTTGGAGTAGTACCAAAAGCAAATCTGTGAGAGTTTGACCCAAAGCAGACAATACTTTACCAGTGTGGAGTCTTATGTGTATGTCGAACCTCCCTACAATTGGTATTAGAGCTGATGGTTCAGGTCTGGTGAGTGGGCTCAAATGAGTACGTTCCTCCATGGTAAGGTAAAGTCCTGACAGGTGGTCGGTGGCAGATAATCATGGGAGGTGGAGAGCAAGACATGCTCAATGGCATGACCATAGGTCTACAGTGTACTTGAATAAGAAAATATTTCCCTTTAGGGGAGGTGGAGAATCATAATCCTTTGTTTGAGGGAAGAATTGTTAAGATACAAACAAAGTCCCACATAGAATATAAACAAGAGACGGATATGAGTTTATATACACATAAGACACCTCCCTTGGAAAGAGGCCTTTTGGAGTTGTACCAAAAGCAAATCCGTGAGAGTTTGACCCGAAGCGAATAATATCTTACCAGTGTGGAGTCCTATGTGTATGTCGAACCTCCCTACACCTCTCTATAGTAGTTGCTTTGTCTCTACTCTTTTCTTAACAAATAGGAAAACAAGCATATAGATAAAGCCAAATTCCAATTTGTATATGTGTCTTGATGTTTTCTTATTTGCTTTAGATAGTGGCAACAAAGGCATTTATTCCAACCTTAATATTTTGTCCTCCATAATTCCATTGTCATATTTTTGTAGTCAGTAATGGTAAGGTGACACACTTTTACTTTTATTTGACACATAGTATAAGGATAAAATAGTTATAAAGAAATGAATTTTCATATTTTTTCAAAAAAGAAAAAGGTAAAAAATAAGAAAAAGTAGTATCAAATAAATGTAAAAAATTATGTTAAAATATATTTTTCTCTCTTGTGGTAGATTACGTTGCAAATTTGTGAACAAACTCTTACTAAGTTTTGCTATAATACTTTTGTCTTAATAATATTGTTATTCATTTATCTTAAAATAGAAAAGTCACCTGAATTTACTCTTTCAAAAATTAAAAGCTATTATGTTACCTAAACTGAAAGTTTTATTAATGGTGTTATGATTTGTACATATCCATAATAGTTATGATGAAACGTTAAATGATTTAGTGATGTAACTTTCTTTGGAGTACCAAATGATGTGATTCAAATACTCGCAAGATATCATGTCATGGATATATTTTTCAAGGATTTTCCTTTGTTGTCTAATAAGTTGGATTAATTTTGCATACTGAATCATCTATTATGTTCCAAATAATGCCTATGATTACAATATTTAGTAAAGTTTAGAATTATTATTATTATTATTGTATGGTATGAATGTCAAATAGACGTGTTGATAACACTCCTCCTAGCTAGGTTGGACTAAAACTAAAAGAGATGTCATAGAGAAGGTTGAAAGGATGATATGGTGTGAAATTTGCTAGAGGAAAGAAGGCTCACTACCTTGGTGTTTGGAAGGTGATGGGGTTGTGTTTGATAGTGCTCTTAGAGAGGTTAGGCTAACTCTAAAAGAAAGTGGCTTGAGGAGACCACATGAGATGCTCTAGCCTTTAGTGACCTAAGATGAGTATTATGGCACAAAAATGACAACATAACTTTACTCAAATTCAAAGGTAATTAATTACAAGATCAGTGGGTGATACCTCTATTTATGGGCTAAAGGTGTCTCCAAATTCTAGAAGTTAGACCTAAAACCATTAGGAGGAGGACATGTAGCTACTACCTATGGGAAATCTTCTCCAAGTAAGCATGACACATGACCACTCTCACAAAGATTTGGACAGTCAACTCCTTGCTCTTGGACATCCCACTTGGTCAACATTGGGCCTCGGCCTTTGTTGACTTAAGTAGTCCAAAATCCCTACATTACTTGGCCTAAGCTTCATGATGGCCCAAGAGACAAAGTCTAAGCCCATCTTCCACATATGACTTCAATTCTTCTTGAAAGTAATTAGTCATGCCTAAGGAATATGTCATCACCTACTGAAGCGACCAATCGATCAATTATGCAACAGAGAAATCAAAATGTTTGGTCGATGGAAGAACCCCTGCATGTCAACATGATTAATTAGCCTAAACATGATTTTGCATAGATTAACTAAATAATGACATTAAGACATGATTAGGCTACAATTAGATAAATGTAAATGAAAATCCATTACAAATAATATAAATATACAATTTAAGTAAGATAGTTGAGTTTCAATTATTACAATATTTAATATAATTTGTATTTGAATTAACACGGACTTAAATATTAAAATACTTTATGCAAGTATATTGAATTAGACAATATGAGACTGAGACATATAGAAAGTGAACGTGTCCAAAGTCTAAGAGAAACTATAACTAATTTTAATTTTTCTTCTTGCAAATATTTTGTAGAGTTTTACAAATTTGGAAAAAAATCATTTTTTATGACCTTTCTATAAAAAAATTTCATGGATATGACGAACTTTAGAAGTTATTATAATAAATATACTTAAAGAATAAAGACGTTAATCCATAAATAAAAATATATCAACAGGGAAACTTAATCGATAATTTATTAATATGTTCTTGCCCATTGTCAACACCCAATTTTGTCCGGGTACGTTAAATAAAATAAAAAAAATGTGTGTCAGAATGTGTATCTTTTCTCTTTGTTTTCATTTTTATTTTCATCATCATTTTTAAGAATAAAAATCAAATAAAAAGTATATTAAGTCTTTTCTGTCTTAATTTTATCTTTATTTCATATTTTTATTTTTATTAACTTTATTTTACTTTAGTTTTCATTTTTATAAAAATCAAAATTATACAAAATACAAAAATAGAAAAATACAAAAAAATTTATAAAAAATAAAAGAAAAAAGAAGTGGTTCGTTGACAGCGCTCAGAGCGCTCGTCCAGAGCGCTCGTACAGAGCACCCCTTCTCAACGCTCATTCTGAGCGCTCGTCCACCTCACCCCTCAGACAACGCTCGTCTTGAGCGCTCGTCCACCTCACCCCTCAGATACCGATCAACCCCAATGCTCGTCTTGAACGCTCGTCCGGAACGTCCGTCCTAATTTTCCTCTACCGCTCATCCATGTCACGCCTTATACCGTTCGTCCTCTATGAACAATCGTTTGTTATTGACCATGATCTTTACCGTTCGGTTAAGTATTAATTTGGTGACGCTCGTTCGGGATTTCATTTGATCGGTGTGAGTTTACAACCGTTCGTTTTAATGTTAAATTAGTACCATTTGGTCATGATTGAGACGATCGTCCAGAACTTGTTCGACCAAGATTTAAAACGTTCGTCCTATTTGTTTATTAGCAACGTTCGTTTTTGACGTTGCTTATACTCAAAGAACGAGCGTTCATAGTTAGCTTGCGGTCTCATAAACTCGAGCGTTCGTTTTCTGTTGGATCAGTGATCGTATGCGAGCGTCCATGTGTAGCGATCGGCCTTAATTTTTACTCGAGTACGCGTTCGACCTGTTTGTTTTTACCATGTGAACGTTCGGTCTGTGTGTTAAATGGTTAGTACGTTCGGTCATGTTAGGCTACCGGACGTTCGTTCTCGGTAGTTTTTGGCCGAACGTTTAGAAGGGTCGTGTTACGTTTTAAAATTTGTTTGAACTTTACACCGAGGTTCCCACCTTCAGCTGTCCTGTGCAGATTCCTCTGCCCCTCTTCCAGCACTGTAAAGTGGTCCTTTTACCATGACAATTGTTCTTTACACATCAGAACAGGGGATTCAAAAAAAAAAGAACAGCACTATCTCCGGATCATCATCCTCATTTTCCAACCTCGAGATATTCATCTCGAACACCACCTCCAACATCTATCTCTTCTCGAGAGCTCATCGTTATCCTCAGCCTGGTACCACCTCCAGGATTCATCTTCAACCTATCCTCACGGCCTTCATCTCCAACACCTCTTTATCCTCTCAATGAGCAATTCGTGCTATCCTCCGTTGCTTCATCACCTTTCCATCCTTTTGTTCCATCCATCAAGTACCCATTCGAAACCAATAAACCAATGTTTTTTTGAACCTGTAACCAGAGAGCATCAACATCCATAAGAACCTGTAACACTCTTTTCAGATTCAAGATTTCTTTCATTTTCAGTTTCTTGTAACTCATTTAGGAATGAAAATACAAGGCAGTATCTACTCTCGTCCTTTTCAATTTCGTCCATCGGCCAGCCCCTCTCAGATTTCCACCCTTTCTGTTCTAGAATTCATCAGATTCATCCCCATTTTTCTCACTGGATCACCACGCACCCACGGACAAACCCATCACCGAGAACATCACCATCCAGCATACCACACGCACAGAAGGATGCCCACAGTATGAAGATGAAGACAAGATGGAGGGGCCCTTACCCTATTTGCTCACGCCCAAGGACTGTCGCTCAGCATGCAATGGAATGTGTACTCACGGATTGTTTCTGAATAGGAGGAGAGGCTCACGGATTGGTTTCTGGACAGGAGAGGCTCACGGGTTTTGGAGTTTTTTTTTTAATAAAAAATTGTTTCTTCACCCTTATACCATTTCACGGCTAAATACCCAGGGGATCACCTTCGTCTTCACCCCTCTGGTTTCCATATTCAATCTTCATCCTTATCACCAAACCCCATCATCATCTTGCCTCCACCGTGACCCAATCACGCCTCACCTTCCTCCTCCATTTTTATCACCAACTTCAAATTCTTCTTCCAACTATCAAGAACCCCAAAACCATTTTCATACAGAGAGGGGAGAACTTTCGATAGTCTTCGCTCGCACACAAATTGATTCCTCTTTGTCTTCATCACCTCCATTGCTAGCACCAAAATACAAAGCACAGAAACAGAGAGAAGAGAAACACAGGAAGAATGAAAGGTTAGACCGCCACGAACGGTGGCAACATTTCCGGCGCAGGAGACACCACCGACGGTGACTTTTCGCCGGCCAAGGAGATGTGCGGCAGCGCTAGTCTGGAGTCATGGAGTTCTCGTGAACGAGGAAGAAGCCCCTAAGCCTCTCCTTTGGTTCTACGCGGAAGAAGAAAACCCTAAGCGCTTTCTGATTTGGGAATAGAAAATAGGCTTTCGGCACCAACATTCACCAGCATTACCCTACAAATTCATTGCTGCACCCTTATCCTCGTGGGCTTGGACCACACATCCCTGGTTTTTTTCTTTTACTTAGCCTTTTTGTTTTGATTATTATTTGAATTTAATTTTATGCTGTTGTGATTTTGATTTTTAGTTTTTCTTGTTCCTGCTGCATGGGACCTTTTGTAAGACAACCCCAATCCCTCTGTGTTGTGCTTTAGTTTTATTAGGCTTGTTTGTTTGTTGTATTCTACCGCACCCATATTTGCTTTTCTAATGAAAAAATCCAATAAGAATCATATAAAAAAGATAAAATTATAAAATAAAAAAAATCGTTTTAGGGTATCTGTAACATCTTCGTTGCAAATAAATAAATGAAATTTTGATTTCGTTAGCATTTTATTATATAGATTATAAAATAAGAAAAATATAGCTTTAGTGTTTCTTAATTATTTAGTACCATTTTAGTAACTAGAATAAAATTTAATTGGTTTCAATTTTAGGTCTCTTTAAACGTATTCACGTCAGTAGCAATAGCACTTTTATTTTATATTTTATAATTTTATCTTAAATACTTATAACATTGTTTTTTAAATAGTTAGGTAAATAATATCATTCTGGCATTTCAAATACTTGCAAAATATTCTTCTTATTTTATATTAAACCTTACGAAAAAATAGTTTCTGTTTTCACAATTTTATTTTAAGCAGTTATGAAAATATTATTTTAATATTATAAAATTGTAAAATAAAAATAAAAAATATTAAATAAAAAATCTAAAAGTCAACTAATGATATGAGTGCTTGTACGTTCGCATTAGCCTAGTACTTAATATCCTCTATCTTAAAAAATATTTTAAGGGTTAAGCACGTGTGTGATCGCACGCATCGTCCTCGTGCTAAAAACCTTTTCCCTTTCTTTTAAATAAAATTACAAAAATACGTTTTAAAGGTTTAGGCACATGTGTGATCGCACGCATCGTCCTTGTGCTAAAAACCTTTTCTCTTTCTTCAAAAATTACAAAAAATATGTTTTAAAGGTTTAGGCACATGTGTGATCGCACGCATCGTCCTTGTGCCAAAAACCTTTTCTCTTTCCTCAAAAATTACAAAAATATGTTTTAAAGATTTAGGCACATGTGTGATCGCACGCATCGTCCTTGTGCTAAAAACCTTTTCATTCTCCTGAATAAAAAAATACCAAAAAATGTAAAATCCTCAAAAACTAAAAAACATTAACTCTTTCAAAACTACAAAAATATTGCCTTGCAGAACTACGTGATCCTTGATTCTCCATCAAAAGTGGAGATACGTAGGAGCAAGGCCAGTCCTTGTCAGGTTCATTTCCCCAAAAATCCAAAATCAAATTATCCATAACAAATTCCTCAAACCATTTTCCAAATTAATTTTCAAGCAGTTTTCTAAAAGAACTACGTAACCCTGATTTCTCATTTTGAATGAGAATACGTAGGAGCAAGGTCAATCCTTGTCGGGCCCAAAAAACTAAAAAATATTGTTTGTTTCTTTAGAGTTTTACTGTAAGGGAAAGTTAAACATTTTGAAAGCCACATTCATATTCGCATATTTAGTTAAAGGTACTGCCCTAGGGCAGGCGTTGTAGGGTGCTAATACCTTCCCTACACGTAACCGACTCCCGAACCGAGAATCTGGTTCAAATTGACCATGCCTTATCATTTTATGGTTTTCCCGTAGTTTTCCAGAATAAACTATGGTGGCGACTCCAAAAAATCTCTTTTCAAAACCCGTTTCTTTTCGGATCGTCGTCCCGTCGCGATTCCGGTTGCGACAGATGGCGACTCCACTGGGGACACTAGAGAGTCAGGCCATTTAATTAGATGTGCGAATTCAATGTGGTTTTTCTTTGTGTTTTTCTTCCTTTTCTTTTTCTTTATCTTTTATTTGATATTTGAAATAATTGCAGGTGTGTTTGTTTTGATCGTCCTATTTTGAACCCTAGGGTAGAAAACATGTTATATCTGCCTGGGAATTTTCTGGTTGTTTTGCAGGTGAGGGTTTGGGGTGTACGATTACATTCTCCCTTCACACACACACAATATGCATATCATGAGTGGGGCCCTATACCCGGGTCTGAGCGCAACTTAGAAATAGAGGGGTTGTGTAGCGGTGTCATTTGGGACATACTTCCTGTTTGGCTATCGTGAGAACCCCAGCCAGAGTCTGTTCTCTTCATTTGTGTCTCCACATCTAGTTGATTACTCTGACTGTTGTGGAGAAACAGTGAAAAGAGCCATAGCTCTGGTGGCCTGATTTAAGCATTAGGAAGCTATCCTTGTGAGTGCATATATTTTGCCTTAGAACTTTGGTCCTTCAACGTTTGATAGGGCACTAAGGGAGAGATGTGTACTGCTACCCGCATCCTGTTTGTTCTTTTTGAAAGTATTGACTTTGCATTTCATGTTACGCATGCATTTGTGTTGTTGGTCATGCTTTACTTCATTATGTTATCATGCATCGTGTGCATACATCATTTGGTGACATGCTGGTTTTAGGGGAAATCACAAGTGTTTACTTTGTTTTTTTACAAGATGGAAGTTGATACAAGAGCTGATGCCACACAACATATCGATTCTGTCGTGTTGAGAAAGAAACCTCGCCTGAGGATTCATGGGGGTAAGCTGACAGGGCTGATAAGCTTAGGAAAACAACTAACGACCATAAAAAGAGAAATTTTCAGGAAAAAATATGGAAACCTGTTGAGCCTAATGGAAGTGGAGGTACAGTTGCCTGCCATCACAGCCTTAGCACAGTATTATGACTCCCCACTAAGATGCTTCACCTTCCTAGACTTTCAGTTAGCCCCGACTATAGAAGAATTTGAGCATATCCTCGGTTTACCACTTGAGGGTACCACGCCATATCAGCATTTGGAGCATCATGCCTCTATCACGACCATTGCTACCATAATGAAACTACAGCCCCAGGAACTTGAAGACAAGCTGGTAACAAGACATCAAGAGCTTGGGCTGACGCAAGGGTATCTGGAACAGTACCTGCAACATCTGGCCGATAAGGGAGAGTGGGAGACTTTTATGGATGTGTTAGCTCTTACCATATACGGCATTGTTTTATTCCCTAGAATAGAAGACTTTGTGGATTATACCGCAATAGATGTATTCGTGGCAAGAAAAATAAGATCGGAGAATCCTGTAACGGCAGTCCTTGCTGAGGTTTATGGGACCATGAGTTTCTGTCACGAAAGGAAGGGAAAGAAAATCCTTTGTTGTGTGTCGGCACTGTATGTTTGGATGACTGCACGTTTCTTTAAAGGTATGGTCAATATCAAGCGTCCGACAGAAGAACCGTCATGCCAGGGGCTTACGAACAAAGGAGGAAGTGAGTGGGCTCATTTCTTTGCTAGTTTAAATGGAGAAAAAATAAGATGGCGTCTTCCTTGGTTTGAGCTCAGACAGCCTATCCAACATTGTGGCCGTTTTCCCAATGTACCTCTCATAGGGGCCCGGTATGGCATCAATTACAACCCTCTGTTGGTTCAAAGACAATTCGGGCATCCCATGAAAGGGGCACCTTCACCGGACTATCTCATAACATTTTTCATCTACTATGAAGATGGGCATTGCACTGAAATGCTGAGGAAAGCAAGAAGTGCTTGGGAAAGCATTGTGCGAGCGGAAAAGGATTTAAGGTTGGGAGTGATGGACGACAGGGTTAGTTATCACACCTGGATCCGGGAAAGGGTAAAGGAAGTCAAACTGCCTTTCAAGCCTATCTGTGATCGGCCAGCTAATGAAGAGCGATCCCAAGAACCAGAGAGTGAAGAGGTGAAGCAGTTGAAGATAGAAATGGAGAAACTAAGGGAGAAAAACGCTAGGATGGAAGAGGAATTACAAACTGTGCGCAACGATTTTGTTGATATGAGGAATGATAAAGAAGAAAAAACACTGGCCTATGAAGAAATTGTCAAAAGTCAGAAAGCCGAAAGAGATTATACATTCCGATTGAAACAAAACCTCGCAGCCGCAAGCAAAGAGCTGGCCATGAGAGTAGAAGAGAAGAACGCAGCATTAGAAGAGGGAAAACAATGGAGGCTCCTCTACGAAGAGGCTAAAAGAGATAAGCGAGAGGCTCTGAAGAGACTAAGAGAAGCGCAGGTTCAAGTAGAAAAGACGGGGCACGACATGAAGGAAATGGCCTTGTCTTTTGAGACAGATATGAACCAAGAGCGTTGGAAGCTGGCAGAGGCCGAAGAAGAGCATCGCTCCATGATAAAACAAATGGAGGAGTACATTGAAGAGCAAGAGGAACGGTGGAGGTCAATGGAGTTTGGAGAGAGGCATCATGCCTTGGTAGAACAAATGAAAGACCACATCGCGATGCAAGAAGAGGCTGTGAACCATTGGAAGGAAAATTTTTCCCAACTGGCTATGTTGGCGAACGGAGCAATTGAAGATATCCCTAAGATGGTGTTGGACGCCGAAGCTACGACCCACTTTTGTAACCCGCCTCCCGAGATAATGCTTTTTATTAACCATTGTAAATGGCTAGTGGGCGAAATGAAAGCCTTCATTGCTCAAGCTAGAAAGTGACTCGTGTCTTGTTAGATCTTCTCTATATGAAAGACGTGAGATGTGTTGTATGGTATCAACTTGTATCAATTTCCATCATTAACGTTGTCGTAATCTTATGATTTCCACCTATCACTAGCATGCATCTCATTTTCTTCCTTTTCTTCTTTCTTTCCTTTTTGCTTGGCACATTTTCATCTAACTTAAGTTAATAATAAAACAGTAAAAAAAAAACGGCCAACTTTCCACGACATCCCTACAGGACTCGAGCCAATTCAAGGATCATGGAAAGCTGGGAAGAGTCACAAGAATCCATCAAAGCTGAAATGAGCCAGTTGAAAGACCAGGTTGGCCAAATCTTGGTTGCTCTTGAATCCCTGAAGGCTACTGGAGAATCTTCATCTACAATGGTTGGCGGAAATACCCATTTTTATCCCCCGTTATTCAACACTATGAGCCAAGTGATTCCTTTCCCGTTGTATGGGTTACCCCACGGATATACTCCTCCTGTAGGAGAATATTCGGAAGGGGAGCATGCATCGTTTCCCATTCCCACAACTATTGATGTCCCGCCAATCACCGCTCATGAACCTATCTCTGTGACAGCTCCCTTGGTAAGTACTCAAACGAATGAAGCGATCACAGTTGAAGGAACACGAGTGACTACAATACCGCATATGATTGTTAACCACGATTCTTCAGCAAGAGCCGCATCACAAACCGCGGCGCGGGCAGGAACCGACATCATTAACGGTGCTAAAAACAGACTGGAGATTTTGGAGGAAAAAATGAGGGCTATTGAAGGGATGAAAAACTATGGGTTCGGAAATGTTGCAAGACTAAGTTTGGTTCCTGGAGTAAAAATACCGTATAAGTTTAAGGCGCCAGAATTCGAGAAGTACAAGGGTGATACATGCCCTAAAAACCATCTGGCCATGTATTGCAGAAAAATGGATGCGTATGCCTATGACGACCAGTTACTTATCCATGTTTTCCAAGACAGTCTAGTTGGGACAGCATTAAATTGGTATACTCACTTAGAGCCATCTTGGATCCATTGTTGGGCAGATTTGGCCGACGCCTTTGTAAAACGGTATATATACAACACACATGTAGCACCAGATCGTCTGCAACTACAGAATATGGGGAAGAAAGACAATGAAACCTTCAAAGAATATGCCCAACGTTGGAGAGAATTGGCCACACAAGTGGAGCCGCCTTTGTTTGAAAAAGAAATGGTGGCGATGTTCGTAAATACGCTTCAGCCACCATTTTATGAATATATGGTGGGGAATGTGTCCGCCAATTTCGCCGACGTCGTCATAATTGGCGAGAGGATAGAGATTGGGGTGAAGAGCGGGAAGATTGCAGGCGGTCCATCTATGATGGAGAACTCTAAAAAGAAGCCTTCTTTCAATCCAGGAAAGAAAAAAGAGGGAGATGTGCATGCGACATTGGCAATGCCTGTATGGAGAGGTCAGGCTCCTATGCACAATTATAGACCATACCTAGGCCAACCTCCATATTCAGCCAATGCGGCTTTTGCTCATCCGATCAGGCCTCAACAACAACAAGGATTCTACCAATCACAACCCGTCACGAGTAATGCTTGGAGGACTGGGCCAAGTGCAAATCCAAATCCAAATGCAGGTCAAGGCGGTTATCCAGGAAGAACACAGGAAAGAAACTTTGTCCACTTCACCCCCATCCCCATGACTTACACTGAATTATTACCTCACCTCGTCAAAAGGGGTCTGGTTGCTATATGCCCAATGATGCCCATACAGCCTCCATACCCCAGGGGTTATGACGCCGATGCCAAGTGTAGTTATCATGGGGAAGGCGTGGGTCACTCGACTGAGAGGTGTATGGCCTTCAAGCGTAAAGTGCAGGCCCTAATTGATGCTGGGTGGCTAAAATTTCAAGAAGATAAACCTAGCATTGATACTAATCCGTTATCCGGACATGGTAATGCCTCGACAAATGCCATTGAAGTTAAGAAGCATGAACTGATAAGGGATGCAAGTAAGATCCGAAGTTCCAGAAGGTTTATTTTCAAAGAATTATTAAAGTCGGGATTTTTAAACGGGTCTTATGATTTGGGAAGAGCATGTGGACTCCATCCATGCATGGAACACTCTATCGAGGAATGCATTGAATTCGAAAAGTTTCTACAAGATCTGCTTGATAGGAATTTGATGCAGGTGTGCTATGAAGACAAGGATGAGGAGGTGTTTGCACAAACCAGTATGGAGCCAGATGTAACTTTGCCAGAGCCGTTGATAATACGTTTCACTAGAACCACCCCTACACCAGTAATTCAAGGAAGATCGCCCGTTGTCATCCATACACCTGTTCCTTTTCCTTACAAAAGCGAGAAAGCTGTCCCTTGGAGGTATGGGACACATGTAGTCAACGAAGGACAGTGCGTTGAAAGCTATTCCACAAGCCAGAATCCAGTTGTTGAAAATATATCAGGCATCGGCGGAATGACAAGGAGTGGTCGAATCTTCTCGCCACCAAATTTGATGAAAAGAGGAACTGGCAATAATGAAACACCGATGGACGCAAATACTAAGGAGCGTTCAAAAGGAAAGGGCGCGCAGGTAGAGGAGACCCCTGACAAGGCGAACAAGAAGGAAATCTCTGACGAAGAGGCTTGCGAATTTTTGAAATTCATACAACAAAGTGAGTACAAAGTGGTGGAACAATTGAATCGTACGCCTGCTCGGATCTCCCTGTTAGAGTTACTCATGCACTCGGTCTCCCATAGAAAACTGTTGATGAAGGTACTGAGTGACGCCCATGTAGAACAAGGTATTTCCCTGGAAAGTTTCGAGGGCATTGCCAGCAACATTACTGCTAATAATTATCTCACCTTTACCGATGAGGAAATACCTGAGGAGGGGAGGGGGCATAACAAGGCTCTCCATGTTTCCGTGAAATGCCTGGATTACGTCATAGCACGCGTATTGGTAGACAACGGCTCCTCCCTAAATGTCATGCCCAAAACGACATTAGATAAGCTACCTTGTGACGGAGTACACATGAAGCCAAGCTTTATGATTGTGAGAGCATTTGACGGTAGCAAGAGAGAAGTTATGGGAGAAATAGAATTGCCGGTCCAAATTGGTCCATGTGTTTTTCAAATAACTTTCCAGGTCATGGATATTCTCCCAGCCTATAGCTGTCTGTTAGGCCGCCCATGGATCCATTCAGCGGGGGTTGTGCCCTCCACATTGCACCAAAAATTGAAATATATCATGGGAGATAAGTTGGTCATAGTTTCTGGAGAAGAGGATCTCCTTGTGAGTGGTCCATCCTCCACCCGTTACATAGAAGCAGCCGAGGAAGCTCTGGAAACAGCTTTTCAATCATTAGAAATTGTGGGAAACACCTATGTTGAGCCATTTCCTCTGAACCCAAATTTATCATGCACCTCTATCATGATGGCCAAGGTCATGCTCAAAGAAGGGTATAAGTACGGGAATGGTTTAGGCAGGTATGGACAAGGGCGTACATTCCCATTGGAGGTGATTGGGAACAAAAACAGATATGGCCTGGGGTACAAGCCCAGCAAGGACGATAAGAAGAGGTTGGTTGAGGAAAGGAAGGAGCGCAATCTGGCTCGAATGGGGAAACAGGAACCAAAGGCGAGAAAAATCCACATTTGTGGTATCAAAGAAAGTTTTCGTAGTGCTGGATGGGTGCACGCTAGCCATGTAGCGGTCGTGGAAGTGGAGGCTAGACCGGGAGGTTCAAACTTCGTGTGGGTTTGCTCCCCAGAGGCACAGCTCAACAATTGGAAGACTTTGGATTTACCCGTGATGTTTAAATCAAATGAAATGTAATTGCTTTACCCGGAGCTTTAGAATTCATGATTTACGGGTTGACGTTTTATTTTCGGTGTGATAATTGAATCGTGTTCATTCTCATTTCTATCATCATTTAGCCTTTTTCAGCGTTCTTCCTGTTTATTTATTCTTTTTCGCAAACTTAAATAATGCAGATATGACAATGAATGTTTTGAAAATAATAATGTCAATATCCCTAAGTGGGAGCATCCTGTCATTAATACGGAAGATGATCCGGAAGATGATCTGGAACCCTCTCCAGAACTTTTGAGATTAGTGGAACAAGAGTCTAAAGAGATAAAACCCCATCAGGAGGAGATCGAAATACTCAACTTGGGAGAGAAGGATGAGATAAAGGAAGTGAAAATCGGTACTAGTATGAAAACGGGAGTGAGAGAAAGATTGCGTGCCCTATTGAAGGAGTTCAAAGATGTGTTCGCATGGTCTTACAATGACATGCCCGGTCTGGATACCGATATTGTGCAGCATAGGCTCCCACTCAAGCCAGAATGCCCTCCAGTCAAGCAAAAACTAAGAAGAATGAAGCCGGAAATGTCCTTAAAAATTAAAGGAGAGGTCCAAAAGCAATTTGACGCAGGATTTCTGGCTGTGGCAAAATACCCACAATGGGTGGCAAATATTGTACCAGTACCTAAGAAAGATGGTAAGGTTCGGATGTGCGTCGACTATCGTGATTTGAATCGTGCAAGTCCGAAGGATAACTTTCCGTTACCACACATCGACACTTTAGTTGACAATACAGCCAAGTACTCGCTATTTTCGTTCATGGATGGTTTCTCGGGGTATAATCAGATTAAGATGGCGCCTGAGGACATGGAAAAGACGACCTTCATCACGTTGTGGGGGACCTTTTGTTATAAGGTGATGTCTTTCGGACTCAAGAATGCTGGGGCAACATATCAAAGGGCAATGGTGGCACTTTTCCATGATATGATGCACAAGGAGATTGAGGTTTATGTGGATGACATGATTGCAAAGTCTGAATCGGAAGAAGAACACGTCCTCAACTTGAAGAAATTATTTGAGAGATTGAGAAAGTATAAACTCAGGTTAAACCCTGCCAAATGCACATTTGGAGTGAAATCCGGGAAGTTGTTGGGCTTCGTGGTTAGCCAAAAAGGGATAGAAGTGGATCCTGACAAAGTGCGAGCGATATCAGAAATGCCTACGCCTAGCACAGAGAAGGAGGTTCGCGGTTTTCTAGGTAGATTGAACTACATTGCTAGATTCATCTCCCAATTAACCGCTACCTGCGAACCAATGTTCAAATTGCTGCGAAAGAATCAGGTTATGGTTTGGAACGAGGATTGTCAAGCCGCTTTTGAAAAAATCAAACAATACCTGCAAGACCCACCTGTATTGCGTCCACCCGAGCCAGGAAGCCCACTCAGTTTGTACTTAACTGTATTGGAAAGGTCAATGGGTTGTGTATTGGGTCAATATGATGAAGCTGGGAAAAGGGAGCATGCGATATATTACTTGAGCAAGAAATTCACAGACTGCGAACAACGATATTCATCGTTAGAGCGGACTTGTTGTGCATTGGCATGGGCCGCTCATCGCCTAAGGCAATACATGTTGAGTCACTCTACGTTGTTGATATCCAAGATGGATCCTATCAAGTTTATTTTTGAAAAGCCCGTTCTCACTGGAAGGATAGCTTGGTGGCAGGTGCTATTGTCAGAATATGACATCGTATACGTCACTCAGAAATCCGTCAAAGGTAGTGCATTAGCAGAATACCTGGCGCATCAGCCCATCAGTGATTATCAGCCAATGCAACCCGAGTTTCCTGATGAAGATATCATGACTCTATGCAAAGAAGGCAGGAAATACCGAGACGATGAAACATGGATATTACTATTTGATGGAGCATCAAATATGATGGGGCATGGCATAGGGGCAGTACTAATCTCTCCAGAGCAGCAGTATATGCCCATGACGTCAAGGCTGTGTTTTGATTGCACGAATAACATTGCAGAATATGAGGCCTGCGCTATGGGTATTCGGGCGGCAATAGAGTTCAAAGTGAAAATTCTGGAAGTATATGGAGATTCATCTTTAGTCATCAACCAGTTGAAGGGAGAGTGGGAAACAAGAGACTCAAAATTAATCCCCTACCAGGCATACATCAAAGGATTAATGGAGTGTTTCGACTTCATCACATTTAACCACATACCACGGGAAGATAACCAGTTAGCAGACGCGTTGGCTACTTTGTCATCCATGTTTGAGGTTGACCCGAATACAGAATTACCAGTGATTGAAATGAAGAGCCATGCGGAGCCAGCATATTGCCAGTTCATCAAGGAGGAGGTGGATGGTAAACCTTGGTACTTCGATATCAAGCACTATCTCAAGACCCAAGAATATCCTGAAAAAGCATCTGAAAACGATAAAAGGTCGTTACGAAGATTGGCTGGTAGTTTTATTTTAAGTGGGGACATTTTATACAAGAGAAATCATGACATGATTCTCCTCAGATGTGTAGATACAAAAGAGGCCGAATTGATATTGAAAGAAGTACACGAAGGTACATTCGGCACCCACATGAATGGGCACTCAATGGCTAGGAAGATCCTGAGAGCTGGTTACTTCTGGTTAACCATGGAACATGATTGTTGTACACATGTAAGGAGGTGCGAGAAATGTCAGATGCATGCAGACAATATCAATGTATTGCCCACGACTTTGAATGTGTTGTCTGCACCATGGCCGTTTTCAATGTGGGGGATAGATGTTATTGGAGCTATAGAGCCAAAAGCGTCAAATGGACACCGCTTCATACTGGTCGCAATCGATTACTTTACCAAGTGGGTCGAAGCCGTTTCTTATGCCAACGTAACTAGAAAGGTGGTGACCAGATTCATAAAAAGGGAATTGATCTGCAGATATGGGCTGCCTAACAAGATCATCACTGATAATGCTACCAACCTGAACAACCGGATGATGGCAGAGTTATGCGAGGAGTTCAAAATTCATCATCTTAATTCTTCTCCTTACCGTCCAAAAATGAATGGGGCAGTAGAAGCTGCTAATAAGAATATCAAGAAGATCGTGCAAAAGATGGTGGTCACCTACAAGGATTGGCATGAAATGCTTCCCTTTGCTTTACATGGATATCGTACTTCAGTACGAACGTCCACTGGTGCAACACCTTTCTCGCTGGTGTATGGGATGGAAGCAGTGCTTCCATTTGAGGTGGAAATCCCATCTCTACGAGTTTTATTGGAAACCCAATTGGAGGAAGCTGAGTGGGTTCAAGCTCGGTTTGACCAGCTCAATCTCATCGAAGAGAAGAGACTGACAGCGGTTTGCCACGGGCAATTGTATCAAAGAAGAATGAAAAAGGCTTTCGACAAAAAAGTACATCCAAGGGAATTCCATGAAGGCGAACTAGTGTTAAAGAAGATATTGCCCATACAAAGGGATTTCAGAGGCAAATGGACTCCAAATTATGAAGGGCCATTCGTGGTAAAGAAGGCATTCTCTGGAGGGGCACTAATCCTCACAAGGATGGACGGAGAGGAGTTACCTTTGCCAGTTAATTCGGATGCGGTAAAAAAGTTTTACGCATGATGATTCTGAGATGGGGGATCCTACTAAGGGATATTAATGCTGTTTTGTAAAAATTCTGTTATATTCTGTGTTATTTTCTTTCAATAAATGCCCTACAATTTCATTCATCATTTAATTCTTTCATTTTTGCTTCTCGTCACGATTCATATCATACTGAGTTTTAAAAGAAAAATAAAGAGAAACGACAATCATTAAAGCATCACGGGTCTATTCCATTAAGCACAAACTCGCTCCTCAAGGATGTCGTGGAAGAAAACAAATAAAAATAAAAATATAAAATAATACAATTCAAAAAAAAAGAGAGGGGTCATCAAAATTTCAAACTGTTCATTTTGTTTTACGAGTTCTTTGTTCTTCTCTTCCCATTCCATTGTCACATATGCATAATGATTTCAAAATTTTGTTTTTCATGCTCATGGCGTTCGCCTTGGATTTCATTTCATTCGAAGTCATTTTTCCGTACTTTCTTTGTAAATAATTTGTTTTCTGATGAACCCGGTTTTCCATTTTTTTTCGTTTAGATTAGAAATTTTGTTTAGACTCAATGAATCAAGAAGAAATCAAAAAAAATCTATTTCATTTCATCATCAAGAGAGAATTACAATAAGGTCGAAAGGTGATTTTGAACAAAGATATCATTTTGAATACACTCATACGATCTTAACACTTGATAAATAAAAATAAAAATGCATAAAAAAGAAAAAAAGCAGATATAACAGAAAGGGTGCAAAGTCACAATAATAAAAAAAAAAGCAAAAAAAAAAAACAAAAAAAAAGCAAATAAGGCAAATAAAGCAAATAGGCAGTGTTCGTGGTTCGATCACGGGTGATCGTTAAGTTACAGACCATGAAAATAAAACATAAAAAAAAAGAGGGGGGTTTTCAGCGAGAAAAGAATTCTCGAGCTGGTTGTGGTGGTCTAAGGGACAGCGCCGTTGAGGGAGCTCTGGTTCGGAATGTGAGAAGCTTGGGCGGAGGGATTTGTCTCTCATCTCTATCATCGTCAATGATGATCGGAACGGGAAACAGATTCAGCAGCCTCGGTGCCCTCATGATCACCCAGTTGTTTTCTTTCAAAAAAAAAATTAATAAATAAAAAAATAAAAAATAAAAAACTTGTGTTAATGATAGAAGAGGAAATTTCAATGGAGGTGTGATCAGAGGTCTTACCGTACATGTATAGCGGCAGTTGTGAAAAGAGAGTGCCAGTGGGGTCTATCTCTGCTTGCCACCGCTTGACCCGATTGCCGTGGTTGTTGAACCAGCAGTGTACGTTGTATTCAGTGGCTTCGCCGAAAGCCCTTAGTCGAGATGCGATCTCGACGACTTGCGCTCGGCTTGGGTGTGTGACCCCATAGTTGAATATTTTGGTCATCATCTGGATTTGATCGTCGGTTGGACGCCACCGTTGACTGGTATATCTCTCTGATTCCGTATCGCTCATCCTTCCTCTCGTAATATACAAATACTTTAATAAAAAAATAAATAAATGTAAAAAGAACAAAAACAAGGAAAATAAGCATAACATAAATAACAATAAAAAAAAATTAAATTATTCAGTGTTTTCTTTATTTATTCTTATTTCCTTTTAGATTTATTTTGTCCAGTCATGCTTTGATGTTTCAGTTTTTGGTCTCAGATCTGTTTCACGGTCCTTGCAAAGGTTCCTAAACGGATCTACGTCCAAATTGTCCATGTCCATGTCCTTGTGTTCATACGAGTAATTTTTCTTTTAAGTTTTCTGTTTTTATGGGGTACGTGGCGTTGTTCTACCCGATTGTCTCTGTCATACCTTCAAACGAAGGGAGATTAGCGTCTGGTTTCCAGCCTATATACCCCTTATCTTTGTTAAGACAGTTGTGTTTTTAAGTGTTTTAAAGTTTTTAAGATCAAAAGAAAAGGGCTCAGAAAGAAATGCAGAGAAAGGCGAGATGGAAATAAAAGCAGACAAAGCGAAAAAGCAGAAGAAAATGAAGAGCTTGCAGAAAAAAAAAAAAGCATGACAGCAGAAAGAGCAGCATAACGGAAAGAATTAAGCACAAAAGATGAACGGAAAGAGTAAAAGCAGGAAAAGGGGAAGAGGTGAAGAAGAGCAGAAAGCTTAAAAGAAAACTTGAAAGCATGGAAGGAAAAACACCAAAGAAGAAAAGGAAGATTTAGAAGAAGGAGGACTTACCCGGAAGCAGAAAGGCTTACAGAAGCTCGTCGCAGCACTCGGAGGCCTTCAGAGGCACGCGGGGACAGAGGCTCCTAGCAGATCGAGAAGCTCAAGAGAGGGAGAGTTAGAGAGAAGGGAGAGCGGAGGAATGTTTTAGAGAGAGGGCGAGCGGTCAGGAAATGCCCTCAGATGCCAGGGAGTGGGCTTTTAAAGCTAAGTTGTTTCCACTGTTACAACAGTTCCGGTCTCAGTACCGAAACTGTTGTCACAGTTCCGGTTTTCCTGATTTCAATTTCAAAAATAAAAAAAATATATATAATTTTGAAAATGTGAAAACGGGTAGGGTTTGTTGGGTCAATCCGGCCCAATAAGAGGCTTCTAGGAGGATCAGATTTCAAAAAAAAAATTTATAAAACAAAAAAAATATGATAATTAGAAAATTTTCAAAAAAAAATAATAATTGGAGTGATGTAAAATTTGAAGTGTTCAAAATTCTTTTTCATCTGCGATAAAGGACATTTTTCAGGTTCATTGGGCCTCAGTGTCAGGTTAGCCTTCTTTGAACCCAATTCTTCTGAAATATAAATTGAGTGAAAAATTATTTTGGAAATGTTCATAATTTTCACATCACACCAATTTGTTTGATTTAATTCCTTTTCCTTCTACATTTTGAGTAAATCTAAAAAAAAAAAAAAAAAATAAAAAAAAACAGTGCTCGAGCCCATTAGGCCCAATGGCCTTCATGGTTTTCTCTCGAGTCTACTTCTTTTGAAAATATGTCAAAAATAGTTTGTTTTCACATTTTGCTGTTGAATGATGTTTAGTACATTTGTTCAAATTGTCCTGTGTGATTTTCTTTGAATTTGTAGTAAAAAAATCTGAGAATGAAAGGGAACAGTGCTCGAGCCCATTAGGCCCAATGGCCTTCATGGTTTTCTCTCGAGTCTACTTCTTTTGAAAATATGTCAAAAATAGTTTGTTTTCACATTTTGCTGGTGAATGATGTTTAGTACATTTGTTCAAATTGTCCTTTGTGTTATTTTTTATTTTTGTCTTGAGTTTACTTCTTTTGCAAAATGTAAAAAATATGTTGTTTTCACATTTTGCGTTTGTATAATAGGTTGTTGTAAAAAAAAATATATATCAAACAAAAAAAGGAATCAAGTTCATTTTCAAAAAAAAAAAAAAAAAAAAAAAAACATTTTAGTGCAAGAGCGTGAATAGTAGTTGTCGAACCCATTTCGGCCCATTTTGAATATTTGTTTTCCTTAGCTTGTTTTCTCAAAAAAAAAAAGGGTATATATAAAAAATATTTCCCTTGCATAATTTTCACATATGTCATATTTCATTTACAACAAAAAAATGTAAAAATCAATTTCAGTCCCTTGATTCGCTTTGGTATTGGGTTTGTCAGGCCCATTAAGCTTACACTACCGTGCATTCATTTCAATTTGTTTCAGATCCAAGTTTGACCCAAGTTTCTCTGTAGTCTCGTAAAATAAAGGTCGAATAAAACATAAGAAAATCAAAATCATATCTCAAAATACAAATTTTCAACAGTATCTTTCCAATACAATTATCAAAATTATCATGTGTGATTTTCTCTGAATTTTTTGTCAAAAAACTGAGAATGAAAGATGAACAGTTTTTGAGCCCATTAAGCCACGTTGTCATATGTGTTTTCTCTTGAACCAGTACATCTGAATTTCTGAAAAAAATAAAAAAAAATACATGTTTATGTAGATTTTGTGTTTTCAATTAATAATTTCCCTTTCCATTTGTGTGAACAAGTATTTGTGCAAAAATAGATACAGGAATTCAGACCCTGGTCTGAAGATTTGGTCATGGTTGTAAAAAGAATAGTGTTGGGCCCATTGAGTCTAGTAATGTTGCAAAGTTTTCTTGTGAATTCCTCTGATAATGAAAAATGGAAAAAATAAATTTCTTTTAGCCTGTTTCATAAACTGTGAAAAATGAAAAAAAATGTGTTTTCTTTGTCACCTTCTTGTGTTAAGTTCATACGGCTCAGGTCATCTGATCCATTGGGTCAATGTGCCTGGTAAGTCCAGCTTCCTTCTTTGTTACTTCTCCTCAGGTCCGATCCGATCTGGATTTTCTCGTGTCGAAAAGTAAAAAAGTAAAAAAACAAAAAAATAATAAATAATAATCAAATCGAAATATGTTTTTTTTGAAGATGTTCAAACGTTTTTGGCCCAACTCGGCCCATTACATGCATATTTCTCATTAATTTCTATTTTCTAAAAGATAAAAACACAAAAACATTTTTCTAATATGCTTAATATTTTTCACATTGTGTAAATAAAAAAATGATTGAAAAAAAAAACATTTTTTATTTTTCAAACGTTTTTCTAAAATCAAGTTTTCTCATATCAATTTTCGCATTGCTCACCAAGCCGAGTTTCTGCACTGGTTCCCAAGCTCATTTTCCATATTAACCCAGAAAGTTCATTTTTTTTATAATGGCTTGCAAAGCCCAGTTTTCATGCTGGCTCGCAAGGCCCAAATTCCACAATGGCTGAAAAATCTCAATTGCCACATTGGCCCACAAAAGCCCAGTTCTTACACTGGCCTGTAAGCCCAGTTTTCACACTGGCCACCAAAACCTAATTTCATCTAAAAAAAAATCCGTTTTTCAACTGGTATCATCATTTCCATTTCATATTACTTTGCTTCACACATAAAACCAAAAAAAATACGCAAAAGCTGAGTCAATTATTTTCGATGCAAATCATCCATTTTATGAGATTTCAAAAAATGTAATGGATGTCATAATCTCCTATGGTCAAATGTTTAAATCACATATTCTTAAGAGATATCTATGTGTGCATTGCTTGGAAACATCATCCTTCAGCCCTCGCTATACCAAGAGATTGACCCAATCATTGTTCTAGAGCCCAAATAATAAACACAAAGTTTTACACTAGGGCAGATTTTCCGTTACCTACACTGGCTTTCAGTTGGGAGATCCCTAATTCCTTTGGGACAAAAAAAAAAGGGAAAAAAGAAAAAGGATGAAAAATGACTCTTGTTGAGATCATTTAGTCTTGTCTCCTAATTAATCTTTTGAAAATGAAACAACCAAAATTTGAAATGATGTGTGGCCATCTTTCTTCATCCAAAAAAAAAAACAAACAAAAAAAATATATCCTTTGATACCAATTTTGAGCCAATAAGAAATTTCTTTTCAAAATTTACCCAAACAAGGTTTACCATCACGGTGGAAGTCAACTCAAATTGCAAAGGAACACACCTAGTGATCAAATGAAGTGATTTCCTCAAAAGTGAAGTAAAAATACAAAGAATCACAAGGTGATGACAAACAAAGAGTAAAATTTGCAAATTAGCAAAGAAAATCAACAGCTTTGACAAATAAATGGTACAAAGTATAGATGGTAACTCTTGTTTCAAATAACCCACAAAAAATTTATTTGAGCCTTTATATCCTTTCTTTCAATACCCTTTATCCCAAGCCACATTACAAGCCCAATAAAAGTCCACACGGATTGAATAATGGTTGCTTAAATTTTCATAAAGCTTAATTTTCAGACAAGACAAAAATGACTAACAATGCAGTTAAAAAATTGATGAAAAATAAACGTCCTCGGATGAGGGGAATTCCCTATTGATCAAAATTATAGAAAAGGAAAATCAAGCCAATTGGGGCAATCTTTTCAAGCCAATCCTTTCCATATCCATCACAAATTCCTGAACACATTCAAATCCCATTCAAACTCTTCCCCTGATTCACAAACTAGGGGGTAATTTTTGGGCAACTTTATTCCATGTGTTTTGACCCTTCCGAAATATGGTCAACTTTGTTAGTCTCACATTTGTTTCATCTGTATATGCAAAGTTCATATCAAGACCAGGGCATCCCTTGTTGGGCCTCTCAGATTTGTCCACACTAAGATTCATAAATCCACCCTCAAGATAGGGGCAGACACTTTGGGGCTCTGAGTCCATCATTCGTAAACCCGAAATGGGGGGCAACTTCTTTTTGAATCTCACTTAAGTGACTCATACCCAAAACCAGGGGCAATTTTGCAAGAGTTATGTGAATTTCACACCCTCATAATTCACAGATACATTTGTCCATACTTATCTTTTTACCACGCCCCCAAACTGGGGTAACTCCTGACTTCACGTTGGCATTTGTTTTTGTTTTAAGGAGTAAGAGGCCCAAGTAACCAACCCGGTACTCTCCAAATCCTTTCACATATTTGTCCCAACCCCTGACATCAAGCATGTATACATAGGTATTTCATCAGAAAATGTCCAGCACAAACTTTATCTTGAACATTTGACTTTAGAATTTGGATATCCATCGTAAAAATAAAATGAAGGTCTAAATCTTCATAAATTTGATGATTCCCAAAGAAAACAAATTGACTCAAAAAAAAAAAGTGCTTAAAATTCAGTTTTTGTCCAATGGTGACCTGTGTTCATCTGACTGGGTACCTGCGTTGGACTTTCTGTACAAATTTGCAATTTCTCTCGGGTAATCGATTACAGGGGTGTTGTAAACGATTACCAGAGCACTTTTTGAACACTCTCACTCATTCCTTGCACAGCTTGCTCCCCCAACTCATGAGGGGTCACCCCACCCTCCTTGGCCTCACATCACATCACCATCCATTATTTTCCACCATTGAAACACCTGCACAAACCTCAGAAAAGTGCAAAAGTGCTTAAAATTCAATTTTTTGTCCAATGGTGACCTGTGTTCATCTGACTGGGTACCTGTGTTGGACTTTCTATACAAATTTGAAATTTCTCTCGGGTAATCGATTACAGGGGTGCTGTAAACGATTACCAGAGCACTTTTTGAACACTCTCACTCATTCATTGCACAGCTTGCTCCTCCAACTCATGAGGGGTCTCCCCACCATCCTTGGCCTCACATCACATCACCATCCATCCTCTTCCACCATTGAAACACCAGGACCAGCCTAAGAAAAGTGCAAAAGTGCTTAAAATTCAGTTTTTTGTCCAATGGTGACCTGTGTTCATCTGACTGGGTACCTGTGTTGGACTTTCTGTACAAATTTGAAATTTCTCTCGGGTAATCGATTACAGGGGTGCTGTAAACGATTACCAGAGCACTTTTTGAACACTCTCACTCATTCATTGCACAGCTTGCTCCTCCAACTCATGAGGGGTCTCCCCACCATCCTTGGCCTCACATCACATCACCATCCATTATTTCCCACCATTGAAACACCAGGACCAGCCTAAGAAAAGTGCAAAAGTGCTTAAAATTCAATTTTTTGTCCAATGGTGACCTGTGTTCATCTGACTGGGTACCTGTGTTGGACTTTCTGTACAAATTTGAAATTTCTCTCGGGTAATCGATTACAGAGGTGCTGTAAACGATTACCAGAGCACTTTTTGAACACTCTCACTCATTCATTGCACAGCTTGCTCCTCCAACTCATGAGGGGTCTCCCCACCATCCTTGGCCTCACATCACATCACCATCCGCCCTCTCCCACCACTGGAACACCTGCACAAGCCTCAAACAGGTGCAGGTTAGCCTAAAATTCAATGTTTTATCCAATGGTGACCTGTGTTCATCTGACTGGGTACCTGTGTTGGACTTTCTGTACAAATTTGCAATTTCTCTCGGGTAATCGTTTACAGGGGTGCTGTAAACGATTACCAGAGCCCTTTTTCAGCAATCTCACTCATTACTTGCACCACTTTGTCCCCCTACTCATCACGGATCAAGAGCCAACATCATGTACACATTTTCATGAATGTTCATTCAAATTTTCTTCCTTCAAAAAAGATCAACATGCATCAAAATCTTTCTTCTCCAAATTTCAAAATTTACATCAACCATGTTTCTCTTGCACATTGAGATTTCAAAATCCATATACTTGTACAAAAATGCAACACTTGTTTCTTAATTTCAAAATTTTGAAAAAAATCAAAATCAAAATCAAAAATTATCTCAAAATTTCAACCAATTCCAATTTTGCAATTCAAAAGCAATCAAACTTTTTCTCTCTTCCATTTTTTTATCTCGGCCATCTGCAAGATAATGGTCGAAAGCATTTTTTGTTTTATTTTTTTATCTCAGCCATCTGCTAGATAATGGTCGAAAGCACCTTTTTCTCTTGTTTTATCTCGGCCATCTGCTAGATAATGGTCGAAAGCACTTTTCAATCTTGTTTTATCTCGGCCATCTGCAAGATAATGGTCGAAAGCACCTTTCAGTTTTGTTTTATCTCGGCCATCTGCTAGATAATGGTCGAAAGCACTTTTCTCTTATCTCGGCCATCTGCAAGATAATGGTCGAATGCACTTTTCAGTTTTGTTTTATCTCGGCCATCTGCTAGATAATGGTCGAAAGCACTTGTCAGTTTTGTTTTATCTCGGCCATCTGCAAGATAATGGTCGAAAGCATTTTTTGTTTTATTTTTTTATCTCAGCCATCTGCTAGATAATTGTCAAAAGCAGTTTCAGTTTTGTTTTGGCTCGGCCATCTGCAAGATAATGGTCGTGCCCAATTTTGCTTTCTGTCATTGGTATCTCGACCCTCTGTAAGACAATGGTCGAGCCCATTTTACTTTTTTCAAGCGACCCTCTGCATGGCAATGGTCAAGTCCAGATTTTATTTTTTTTCAAACGACCCTCTGCATGGCAATGGTCATTGGTTTCAATTTTCAAAATTTCTCAAAAAATCAAAATCAAAAAAAATATTTTCTCAAAATTTCAAAAGACCCTCTGCATGGCAATGGTCAGACCAAATTTTTTCAAACGACCCTCTGCATGGCAATGGTCAAGTCCAGATTTTAATTTCTTAAAACGACCCTATGCAGGGCAATGGTCAATCAAATTCAAATTTCTCATTTATTTTATCTTGTTCATTTTATTTATGCACTTAAAAAAAAAAAAAAAAAAAAAAAAAACCAAAAAAACATTTGTTCCTCGTACACTGCATCTGTAGCGTTGGTGCACCCTCCGCGAGGCTGTCACACTTCAATTCTCAGCTTTGTTTGTTTGTTTTATTCTCTATTTGTTCCTTGTTTATCTTGAAATCCGGACGAAATTATTGTCTTTTTCTTTACTTAGCTTTTACTCCGATAATACAAAAATATCAAATTTTCATATTATCCAGTAATATCTAAGTAATTAGTGCCTGTTGATTGTATAAATGTGTTGCGATTTATCTGTCTCGTAATTTTTAGTATTTTATTTTTATCCCACTGAGCGTGGCAAAAAATAGTAAATAACAAAAAGATTGCGGAGTGTCCATTTTTCTTTTATCCAATTGGTGTTAATGTGATCGTAAAGTTTTCAAGTTATCTGTCATCACATGAGATCTCTAGTTGAGATTAGTCTAGTCCTTTGTATTGTTGGGTAGTAACCCTTTCCGTTTGACCAAGTCGTTGTGCCAATGTTGATTGTGATTTTTCAATGTAATTCCTTATTTTTCACTGTGATTTACATGTATGTGTGATTCTTGTTCTTATGTGACTAAGTTTTTTTCCTTGTTTTTGGTATTGAATTGAGTTTTCGTTTTAATCTTCATCTGGAAACGCGGACAAAATTAGTGTTTCTATCTTTACTTATCTTTTATCTACGATAAAACCTAAGTAAAGAGGGGCAGCTGTCAACACCCAATTTTGTCCGGGTACGTTAAATAAAATAAAAAAAATGTGTGTCAGAATGTGTATCTTTTCTCTTTGTTTTCATTTTTATTTTCATCATCATTTTTAAGAATAAAAATCAAATAAAAAGTATATTAAGTCTTTTCTGTCTTAATTTTATCTTTATTTCATATTTTTATTTTTATTAACTTTATTTTACTTTAGTTTTCATTTTTATAAAAATCAAAATTATACAAAATACAAAAATAGAAAAATACAAAAAAATTTATAAAAAATAAAAGAAAAAAGAAGTGGTTCGTTGACAGCGCTCAGAGCGCTCGTCCAGAGCGCTCGTACAGAGCACCCCTTCTCAACGCTCATTCTGAGCGCTCGTCCACCTCACCCCTCAGACAACGCTCGTCTTGAGCGCTCGTCCACCTCACCCCTCAGATACCGATCAACCCCAATGCTCGTCTTGAACGCTCGTCCGGAACGTCCGTCCTAATTTTCCTCTACCGCTCATCCATGTCACGCCTTATACCGTTCGTCCTCTATGAACAATCGTTTGTTATTGACCATGATCTTTACCGTTCGGTTAAGTATTAATTTGGTGACGCTCGTTCGGGATTTCATTTGATCGGTGTGAGTTTACAACCGTTCGTTTTAATGTTAAATTAGTACCATTTGGTCATGATTGAGACGATCGTCCAGAACTTGTTCGACCAAGATTTAAAACGTTCGTCCTATTTGTTTATTAGCAACGTTCGTTTTTGACGTTGCTTATACTCAAAGAACGAGCGTTCATAGTTAGCTTGCGGTCTCATAAACTCGAGCGTTCGTTTTCTGTTGGATCAGTGATCGTATGCGAGCGTCCATGTGTAGCGATCGGCCTTAATTTTTACTCGAGTACGCGTTCGACCTGTTTGTTTTTACCATGTGAACGTTCGGTCTGTGTGTTAAATGGTTAGTACGTTCGGTCATGTTAGGCTACCGGACGTTCGTTCTCGGTAGTTTTTGGCCGAACGTTTAGAAGGGTCGTGTTACGTTTTAAAATTTGTTTGAACTTTACACCGAGGTTCCCACCTTCAGCTGTCCTGTGCAGATTCCTTTGCCCCTCTTCCAGCACTGTAAAGTGGTCCTTTTACCATGACAATTGTTCTTTACACATCAGAACAGGGGATTCAAAAAAAAAAGAACAGCACTATCTCCGGATCATCATCCTCATTTTCCAACCTCGAGATATTCATCTCGAACACCACCTCCAACATCTATCTCTTCTCGAGAGCTCATCGTTATCCTCAGCCTGGTACCACCTCCAGGATTCATCTTCAACCTATCCTCACGGCCTTCATCTCCAACACCTCTTTATCCTCTCAATGAGCAATTCGTGCTATCCTCCGTTGCTTCATCACCTTTCCATCCTTTTGTTCCATCCATCAAGTACCCATTCGAAACCAATAAACCAATGTTTTTTTGAACCTGTAACCAGAGAGCATCAACATCCATAAGAACCTGTAACACTCTTTTCAGATTCAAGATTTCTTTCATTTTCAGTTTCTTGTAACTCATTTAGGAATGAAAATACAAGGCAGTATCTACTCTCGTCCTTTTCAATTTCGTCCATCGGCCAGCCCCTCTCAGATTTCCACCCTTTCTGTTCTAGAATTCATCAGATTCATCCCCATTTTTCTCACTGGATCACCACGCACCCACGGACAAACCCATCACCGAGAACATCACCATCCAGCATACCACACGCACAGAAGGATGCCCACAGTATGAAGATGAAGACAAGATGGAGGGGCCCTTACCCTATTTGCTCACGCCCAAGGACTGTCGCTCAGCATGCAATGGAATGTGTACTCACGGATTGTTTCTGAATAGGAGGAGAGGCTCACGGATTGGTTTCTGGACAGGAGAGGCTCACGGGTTTTGGAGTTTTTTTTTTAATAAAAAATTGTTTCTTCACCCTTATACCATTTCACGGCTAAATACCCAGGGGATCACCTTCGTCTTCACCCCTCTGGTTTCCATATTCAATCTTCATCCTTATCACCAAACCCCATCATCATCTTGCCTCCACCGTGACCCAATCACGCCTCACCTTCCTCCTCCATTTTTATCACCAACTTCAAATTCTTCTTCCAACTATCAAGAACCCCAAAACCATTTTCATACAGAGAGGGGAGAACTTTCGATAGTCTTCGCTCGCACACAAATTGATTCCTCTTTGTCTTCATCACCTCCATTGCTAGCACCAAAATACAAAGCACAGAAACAGAGAGAAGAGAAACACAGGAAGAATGAAAGGTTAGACCGCCACGAACGGTGGCAACATTTCCGGCGCAGGAGACACCACCGACGGTGACTTTTCGCCGGCCAAGGAGATGTGCGGCAGCGCTAGTCTGGAGTCATGGAGTTCTCGTGAACGAGGAAGAAGCCCCTAAGCCTCTCCTTTGGTTCTACGCGGAAGAAGAAAACCCTAAGCGCTTTCTGATTTGGGAATAGAAAATAGGCTTTCGGCACCAACATTCACCAGCATTACCCTACAAATTCATTGCTGCACCCTTATCCTCGTGGGCTTGGACCACACATCCCTGGTTTTTTTCTTTTACTTAGCCTTTTTGTTTTGATTATTATTTGAATTTAATTTTATGCTGTTGTGATTTTGATTTTTAGTTTTTCTTGTTCCTGCTGCATGGGACCTTTTGTAAGACAACCCCAATCCCTCTGTGTTGTGCTTTAGTTTTATTAGGCTTGTTTGTTTGTTGTATTCTACCGCACCCATATTTGCTTTTCTAATGAAAAAATCCAATAAGAATCATATAAAAAAGATAAAATTATAAAATAAAAAAAATCGTTTTAGGGTATCTGTAACATCTTCGTTGCAAATAAATAAATGAAATTTTGATTTCGTTAGCATTTTATTATATAGATTATAAAATAAGAAAAATATAGCTTTAGTGTTTCTTAATTATTTAGTACCATTTTAGTAACTAGAATAAAATTTAATTGGTTTCAATTTTAGGTCTCTTTAAACGTATTCACGTCAGTAGCAATAGCACTTTTATTTTATATTTTATAATTTTATCTTAAATACTTATAACATTGTTTTTTAAATAGTTAGGTAAATAATATCATTCTGGCATTTCAAATACTTGCAAAATATTCTTCTTATTTTATATTAAACCTTACGAAAAAATAGTTTCTGTTTTCACAATTTTATTTTAAGCAGTTATGAAAATATTATTTTAATATTATAAAATTGTAAAATAAAAATAAAAAATATTAAATAAAAAATCTAAAAGTCAACTAATGATATGAGTGCTTGTACGTTCGCATTAGCCTAGTACTTAATATCCTCTATCTTAAAAAATATTTTAAGGGTTAAGCACGTGTGTGATCGCACGCATCGTCCTCGTGCTAAAAACCTTTTCCCTTTCTTTTAAATAAAATTACAAAAATACGTTTTAAAGGTTTAGGCACATGTGTGATCGCACGCATCGTCCTTGTGCTAAAAACCTTTTCTCTTTCTTCAAAAATTACAAAAAATATGTTTTAAAGGTTTAGGCACATGTGTGATCGCACGCATCGTCCTTGTGCCAAAAACCTTTTCTCTTTCCTCAAAAATTACAAAAATATGTTTTAAAGATTTAGGCACATGTGTGATCGCACGCATCGTCCTTGTGCTAAAAACCTTTTCATTCTCCTGAATAAAAAAATACCAAAAAATGTAAAATCCTCAAAAACTAAAAAACATTAACTCTTTCAAAACTACAAAAATATTGCCTTGCAGAACTACGTGATCCTTGATTCTCCATCAAAAGTGGAGATACGTAGGAGCAAGGCCAGTCCTTGTCAGGTTCATTTCCCCAAAAATCCAAAATCAAATTATCCATAACAAATTCCTCAAACCATTTTCCAAATTAATTTTCAAGCAGTTTTCTAAAAGAACTACGTAACCCTGATTTCTCATTTTGAATGAGAATACGTAGGAGCAAGGTCAATCCTTGTCGGGCCCAAAAAACTAAAAAATATTGTTTGTTTCTTTAGAGTTTTACTGTAAGGGAAAGTTAAACATTTTGAAAGCCACATTCATATTCGCATATTTAGTTAAAGGTACTGCCCTAGGGCAGGCGTTGTAGGGTGCTAATACCTTCCCTACACGTAACCGACTCCCGAACCGAGAATCTGGTTCAAATTGACCATGCCTTATCATTTTATGGTTTTCCCGTAGTTTTCCAGAATAAACTATGGTGGCGACTCCAAAAAATCTCTTTTCAAAACCCGTTTCTTTTCGGATCGTCGTCCCGTCGCGATTCCGGTTGCGACACCCATTATTATAATATTAAAGAACTTATTTTTCGTTAATAGTTAACATTTCTTACTTTTCCTCTGCAAACGGAATAGACTCCCTTGAAGAAAGAATTCAGTCCAAATTTCCCGTCTCGTTTTCAGCTTTCCAGATGAGAGTTCAAAGTAAAAAAGCAACAAATCAAGTTACTTTTTTCAATTAATATATACCAAATCCTCATAAATATATCCTTTTATTCACAGAAAAGAGAAAAAAAAACGTTGATATTCATGTGAATTATATATGATCAACATATGAAAAGAAACAGAGAGACATGTGCCTAAAATTATTAAACTCCAAGTAGAGATATAGTATATATTATCAATTTTAACATTACGTATAATTTATTGTATGGGATGTAAAAAAGGTTACAATGTCTCTGAAAAGTGATGAAAGTTTCAACCTTTGATTGCATTGAGTTGCTAAACTTGTTATATGAGTGTTCATATTAGAAAATAGTTAGTGCTTTACACTGCATGATTCTGATTCCCACATTTCACAGCATTGTACTGTTACTGTAATTATTTATATTCAAGTTAGAAAATTTATAAATAGAAAAAGAGAAAAATTTGACCAAAATTGATCAGTTAAGTTAGATCCTTCCAAAAAAATTCGGTGAAAAGAAAATCAAACTCCTGTGTGTTTAGACTATATTATTAGAACATGCTTTTAATGAAACTTTTGAGAATCCTCCTAAAACTGTTGATAATTCTATATTTGAGAAACTTGAAAGACTAAATTGATTGTTTTAAGAATTTGGATTATAATGTCTTATATGATGAGTTAGATTCATATTTCATTAATACAGTCTCTCTCAATAATCTCTAAGAAAGCCTATCAGTAATATCTACAATATTATGTATAAATCAAGCTTATTTATGAATGAAGGTTGGGAGATAAGTTTACATTTGCTAATGATAAAACCAAGCCTTATTATTTGGCTCAACCATTCAAACAAGACCAACATGTACACAGCACAAACAACCATGATGTCCAAAACTAACACAGATAACAAGAAACCAAACAAATGAAAATGACTGAAAGTGCAGACCAGAAACTAACCACAGCCATAAAATGGTGTGTGTGGGAGAGGTCAATTTATTTTCAAAATCTCATATCAATTCTATACATCCGTGATTGCCAGAAAATGACACCATACCTAAGCTAATTTCCTAATCAGACCTGCTACTTTTATCTGATCTAAAAATTGATCTAAGACTGGGAAAGAATTCCCAGCAAAACCATTCTAAAATCAATCAAACTTCTGTACAAATCTCTCACTTTTCCCTCAATAAAACCAATCTCATCTTCCAATTCCTTGCAGCTTCTCTTCACTCTCTCAACACAACATTCAACCAACTCTCTTCCCTTCTTACCCTTGATCAGTTCTTTCAATTCCTTAGCTGCACCCACTGTCTGCTGCAACTCAACCATCACCAAAGACCCACTTCTCCTTTTCTTCTCTGCCAACTCCTGCATAATCCTCAACCATGGACAACTCATGGGGTGACCCTTCATCATGGGAAATTCGCTTTTCCCACAATCAACTGACAAGGCCTGTTCAAGAAAACAACAACTCATCAAAGCCATGGCCTTGGAGCCACACAATATCTCACCCAACTCAGTTTCATGGCCTTGCTTTGTTCTTGGCTTCCCCATTTTGAGTCTCCTTTTTTCTGTGCCCTGACTTGACTCCAATTGGACCAATCGATCCAAAGCACGTGATGTTGCGTTGATTTCAACAAAGCGTGCAACGTTTCTCAAAGACTCCACGTAGTTCTTCTTCATGCCCTCCACTCTTTCCACAAAGTAGTTGCATGCATCGAGAATATCAGTGTTGGTTTCTAGGTAATCTTCTATTGCTCCACGGTCCACATCGGAAAAGTAGGAAAGGTGAGCGAGTGCGTTTAACGCTATCTTCTGGGTGGTGATTGCTGCATCAAATAATTGAGGTATGGAATATTCACCACTCTTGCTTACTGACTGGAGGGTAGTGAGCTCCGCCGTGAGGTCGCGGCTGAATTGGGTTGTTGCCGGCAACGGTGCCACCGCAGCTGAGGCAGCTCGAGGCTGAATCCGCCGCAAAGAGAGGCTCCTGAGGATGGCTGATGGTGCTCTCATGGTGTCACAAAGTAAGGTTCAGTAGTAACAAAATCTGAGATGCATTAATTTCACGACCAAGTTTTGAGGTGTAACTTTGGACCATATATATAACCCATGAACGCATCACGTGTCACAATGGCATTGAGATATTGCTTGTCACAAAATTGAATCTTTTAGTATAAAAATATGATTCTTTTAATTTATATTTCTTAAGAGATGGAATTTAATTTTAAGTATAATTCAATTCTATATATATATATATATATATATATATATATATATATATATATATATAACAGTAAAGTTATATAATTGCTTTAATTTTTAATCTATTGGTATTCCAACAGTATTTTTTTTGTGGGAAATCAAAATTTTACTAAATAATTTTTTTGATGAGAATGAGCTGTAACAGGGTGCGTGGAGAGGCAGGATATTGCCAGGTGTAAATTTAAATATAAAAAAAAAAACCATTGCTTCCAATTATTAGGGCACAGTTTTCACTTTATTCAAGCACAAACCCTAACTTGGACTTGTTCTTAGTTAATGATTAACTAATTAAGGTCTAGGATTTAATACAATGAACCAAACATAATCTGGAGTAGAATGGCACAGACACAGCAAAGATCTGAGCTATGATTATTAAATAGCAGTAGTGTTCCATTTTGGAGGTTTTGGTTGGAACAACAATGAGAAAATCTTTGAGAAGAGATTTGTGTGATAGTGCATAATATGATATTAAAAGGTTGGTGAATTATTTGAGGTTGTCCTTTAATAAGGCTGCTTGGGAAATGTAAACAATCGGATGCATCTTCAACAACAAGATTCACTGCTACCAACAACGGCAACTTCTCCCTCAGACCTTGTCACCTTGTATAACTCATAACCCTCCACATGGCATGCACCACCAATCCAACATTTCTCTATGTTGTCCCTCTGTTTGCCACGTTTTACAGAAACTATATTTTATGCTCAATTTCAACACCTTTCTCTCTTTTCAGAATTTTATATTTTGTTATAGGCTGCCTCTCATTATGCTCATTTTCCTGTTCAAAATATTCAATGCTTTCCAAGTTCTAATTGTATGTCTTTCGTTGGACATCTCTGGTTAAAATCAAGAACGTATTGGAGAATGAATGTGTTGGGAATTCAAGTAAGTTTAAGATATATATTTGGTAAAAATAAAAATAGAAAGTTAAGCCAAATAATAGAAAAATTACTTATAAATCTACTAGTTTAGATAGTGTCAATTATTTATGTAAACTATTAGTTTTTTTTTATAAATCTACTAATTTAGATGGTGTCAATTCCTTAAAAGAATATTAAGATGTGAATGTAAATAACATGTATAAGAGATAATATTTTGGAAATATAATATATTAAAGTTGTATCTCCCGGTTGAAACATCTTATAAAAGTAAATAAATTAAATATATATAAGGAATAATATTATATATATATATATATATATATATATATATATATAATGTATTAAAATTTTGAATTGTTCAAGATTATTGATTTATGATACATTGATGTAAATTTTATGGTGTTTCTTCTTTTTTAATTATTAATAAGTGGTATCAAAATCATCTACATTTGTGGGGTTAATTGATCTCAATAATTATATTAAAATTTATGATAATTTTCTTGAAATATAGGAGGTAAAAAGTGTAAAAGTAAGACGTTCTAACCTGATGTTTATAAATTTCGAGTTTAGTAATGATAGTTTGTAACTCATTAAAGATAAGTGGTGTTTTTTCCTCTTAAATTACCAATATAATGATAATAATGTATGACTAAGATATTTATATATCGACTTACAAAATAATATTTTATGAGTTACTCAAAGTCAATAACCCTTAATGAAAGATTAATTATGCATGTGAAGCATAATTGAAGCGATTTTCACTGTAAATACAACAATTAGTTGAAAACTTATTTGACCTAATCTCAATAGTGTTCTACCGATTTCCAATTTCTTTTGTTGGAAGTTTCAAATATTTTAATTCCAATATGGATCTCATATATCTCTCCAACAGATTTAGACAAAATAGAAAATAATCCAACAACCTTCTACTTTTATATATGACTTATTTATGTGAACAACTTGATTACCAAGCTTTTTTTTGGATTCCTTATATAAGTAAAAAGAGAAAAAAAAAAGGAAGTGTATAAAGTTATACGCGGCAAACATTTACATGGGGAACAATAACCTAGAAAAAGTGAAAGGGAAACAACGAAAAAAAGCTATGAAAGAAGTATCCAATACTTCGTGTTCATGTATCATAAATAAAACTTGTCATGGATCTAAACCTTACTGTTAAGAAACTCCGTTTTACCTTACTTTTCACTACAAATTCATTGTTCTGACAGAAAAACAAAAGTTGAAACAACCTAATTAGTTGTTAAAATCCAGAGTACGTAAAGGGATGCAGTTATAGAAGTGCCTTCACTAAAAATAATATTTCCTTTTATGTTTTCAATTTATACAAATATTTATAAAATACTTTGGGATGTCAATATATATATATATATATATATATATATATATATATATATAATTTGAGAATGTCAAATATTATATAATATATTAAAATTTTAAAAATTATTTTTATTTATACATTAGTTTATAAGTATAAAAATAATTCGAGAACTCAACAAAATTATATATGTCACTAATTATTACATTTTCTTAATAGATTTTTTGAGATGATAAAAAAATATAAAGTTAAGTAGACTTGATTTCAGTTTTAAGATATAAATATCACTTTTAATTCAAAACTTTAATATTGTTTTCAAATAAGAAATTTTAACAGTTTCAAAAAATAAAAATATATATTATTTGAATTATAATTAAATTTTCTTCAGTTTTCAAATATTTTATTTGAATAAAATAATTAAAATATTTTGAATTTCAATTTTTTTATAAAGTAAATTATTTTCTCTTTTTTAAGATAAAATTATTTTAAAAATATCACCCCATTTTGAAAACTTTATTTTGTACTAAATCAAAGTATATTAGATGATTTCGAATATGTTTTTTTTTCTTAGTAAACTAAATTGATGATTAATATTAGTTACTAAAATTTTGGATAGTGGTATTTGTTTTTTCAAAAGTAAGATCAATGAGTGTCAAGTAAAATAATTTGCCTTCTTCATGTCAATAATTGTATCAATTTGCCATCTTACTCTATATATAATATCCCCTTGTGCTTAATCTAGGGTTCTTGTATAATTTAATGATTCCCACATCTCTTGGAAGATCTAGAGAAATGAATTTGGATTCAAATGATAGAGAAATAGTAATTATGAGAATGTGATATGAAGTGGTACACTATTAAGAGTAGTTAATTAGGAGGAAAAATATTTGGTGAATAAAGGTTGGCCACTATTATAAATTTCAATATTGTAATCTATAACTTCTATTAACACTATCATTCAAAATTATTCAAATTGGACATGCCGTACAACAAAAGGTACATAATTTTTGATGCATGTATTAGAATTAAAAATTTGGTTGCGTTGATAATTAAGGACGTTAATATTATATTAAAATGTGATGCAGCTTTTTTTTTTTTTCTCATACTAAAGTTATCACTTTTGGGAGCACAAAAAAAGTGATCTCCCTCTGGCAAATAAAAATTCTGTCACTCAAAATGTGTCAGTTTAAATTATTAATATTAAAACAATATAATTGCACATTTCATCACTTAATTTAATTATAATCGTTCTGTAAAGTTTATCCTTTTTTTAAACATTTTATCATTATCTTTCTCAATTTTATATATTTTATTATTTTTTTAAAAGTGCATACCATATCTGGACGTGTTTCTGAAACTATTACAAAAAGAAAATATTATTTGACAATAAAATGGTATTTATTTACTATTAAAAGTTTCGACATTACTATCTGCACCCCACATTTTTGTTCCTGCACCCCATCAAAGAGTAGTTTCTAAATTATCCTTAGTTAAAATTAGGGTTAAATATGTTTTTAGTCCCTGAAGTTTCACTGATTTTTGGTTTTAGTCCCTGCATGAAACATTGATGGCATTTAATCCTTATTGTTTTGAATCTGTTATAAATAGTCCCTAATTTTGAACGGCGTTAACTTTTGTTTCACGTGGCTAACGACCAATCCACGTTTCATGCCAGCTATGAATTTATTATGTGCCATATTTTGTTTTCTTTTTATTCCAAATTTGCACAGAAGCCCTTAATTTCTTCTATGTTTGCACTTTGATTCTTTTCTTTTCTTTTCTCTGTTTCTACTTTGTGCCTTCACCTGGAACCTTCCATTAGCCAGAACTGAATTGGTGGACACTGAAGGTAAACTTCTTGGAAGTTATGGCATATACGGTTTGAGGGCAGTTATAATATCTGGCAATGGGGGTAGAGTACAATATGCAGCAATCCGAAACTTGTCCTTTGCCCGTTGTCCAAAATCCCATTCCTTTTCTCTATTGGTTGAATTTTAAAAGCATAAAAATCCTCACCCCAGACAGAGCAATGTTTTCGTAGTAGCAAACAAAGGGTAAAGAAAAGAAAACTAGACCTACCAACCAACTTCATTTTGAGACAAAAGGTGGAAGGAATGGGAGGAGCATCTGGGAAGATGTCGGTGACATGGGGAAGTCTGAAACGAGCCTCCCAATCTTGCTGGAACTTTGTTTTCCAATCGGGGTCGCTGAAATCAATGCCGGAAATGGTGCGACTCAGGCTGCTCACCTCCGCAAAGACGCCGACGCGACACTATTGACTCTGGTTTTCTCTGTCGACGGTGGCGGCACAATTTGAAGGAGATGACGGTGGCGCTTCTGCTCGGAGTTTGCAGGTGGTTGGTTAAGGTTTTTGTGGCGACATGGAAGCTAGGTGGCGGCGACCTTTCGTTGGAGGTTCGACAGCGATTTGCGTTTCCCCTTATGTGTTTCTGTACTGTCAGATGGCTGCCCCTTCTGAACCCTAATTGCAGTGTTAATGCTAAAGTGTAAACATCGTAGAAATTAGGGACTTCATTGCAAATTTAGAATAAAAAAAAAAAGAAAACGTGGAGAGAATAAAATCACACTTGGCATTAGACGTTAACCACGTCAAATAAAAATTAACGCCGTTTAAAATTAGGGACTATTTATAACAGTTTCAATGTTTCAGGGACTAAAACCAAAAATCAGTGAAACTTCAGGGACTAAAAACATATTTAACCCTAAAAATTATTATAATTTTTAAGTTAAAAATTTTTCAAGATCTAAACATATATTTCAAACCACTCATTTTAAAAAATAAAAAAGTGCATTTTAAACTGGATGTTTTAGAAAATATTTTCAAATTCAAAAATATTTTTTAAAACACTCTATTCAGAAGTAAATATAAAAAGTAAATATCAATATAAATAAAAGTAAATATAAATAATTTTTACAATAAAAAGTAAATTTTATTTATTTTATAAGTAATTTTTATTATAAATAATTATTTAAGTTTTAAAACCAGTTAAATTTAAAAATATAACAATAAAAAATGATCAAATTTAAAAATATCATTAAAAAGATAAAATTGTAAGTTAATCCTCATTATATATAATACCTATTTGTAAAAGAATGAATGAAATGACACTTGCAGTTTCCTTTTTGTTTTATTTTTTGTCTCTTTCTCTTATAGTTGGTGTTATGTTAAAATGGAATGATCCTTAATTACACAATATTGAGAAATCTGAGTGGGTTATACTTATAGAAAGCTATCTACTTCTGTTACAGAATTGAAGAATATCACTGTTGAGGAAGATGCACATGAGTATATATGCTAGATGAGGTACAAAAATGAGTTAATATGCGTGAATATATATATATATATATATATATATATTAAGTATTGGTGGAAAGATAAAAAAACCAAAAAAGTAAAAAAAATTACATGTAAAATATTTATAATACTTGTAATTTTTCTTATTTCATGTACAAGTTTTATTAAATAAAATAAATTAAGATATTTTCTTTATTTTATGTATCTTTCAAATTTTATCGAATGGAATTTTCTTCTTCTTAATTTAGTATTTTTTTTATTCTTAAATAGTTTTTACATTTTTTATTTTTTTTATTTTAGTTAATCACCCCAAAAATTAGGGTGTTTAATCCATTAGAACAATTGAATAGGTATGAGTATAACTCACTTCAAAAATACAAATTACTTTTTGTAATAAATAAGACAATTTTATAAAATGTAATCCATGTTAATAAAATCAATTACTTTCTCATACTTTTTTACTATGTATATCCTATTCATAATTTGGTAATGCTTATTATCTTAAACAATATAAAATGAATTCAATATTTACATGTAATAACTATGAAATATGATTTGATAATTAAAAGGTGACCAAATTTATATATAGTAAGTAAAAATACCTTTTTATTAAAATATCTATGTCTTGATGTAAAAGAATACCACGTATTAATTATTTTTACATCCATGAATTTTATGAAAACAATTTATGTAAAATAAAATCATATTTAATTATTTAGTACGTGAAAATTCTATAAACTCTACCAAAAAAAAATCAACATAGGAACAACATGAAATATGTTTAGGCTTTCACGTTCTTTGTGTTAAAAACCTCAAATTAATTACTGGCTAATTTTCTACTACTAAACTGTTTCTCTTTTCACCAAAAGATAACCTATCTCACTTTTTCTTTTGTGGAAACAAAGAAGATTAAGTAAAAAAATGAAAAAATGTAGCATCCCCATTTGAAGAAAATGATGTATATTTGCACCAAGTTCAACTACTTTATATTTATTCCATTAAATAGTGCTGTACAATACAGTTACATTACATATGCCCATCTTAAAGCCCATCATTGATGAGTACAACACACATTCATAAAATTAGTTGGTTGAAGAAGAATAAATGCAGGAATTCCACTTTCTATATTATAAATATATAACATAGGTTTATACAAAAATATTTAAGTGAGATAATATTGAATAAAAATATTAAAATACAAAAACTGAAATGGGAGTTGTAATAAATGGCACATGGATAGCATTGATATGTAATATCAAGGTAAGTCAAATATCTTCACATTTGACTGTAAAGGTAAAGAGTACCGTTGAGTAATATTCAACAAGGAGAAATAATGAGAGTATGGGAAAGGAAGGAGATTTCTCATTCATATGTTGGGAGGCCTCACTCATATGTTGAGTTGCATGAGTAGAAACATAAACAGACCTGAAGTATAGTGACCATGTCCGTAAACACCACTAGTAAAAGGACGATGACGGTAGCCATGAAGATTGTAACAACACGAGATATCATGGTAGGACATCCATTGTGGGTGTAAGTGACATGTGGCTCAAAGAGGTTAATGGATGTAGTAGTGGTAGTAAAATCATTCCTTGAGATCATACTAGAGGCCTTTCATGGTTTCAAAACACCTGATAATGTGGTTGGTTGCAACTGAGGATCAATATTTAATTGTGGAATCACATAGAAACAAAACTTATGTCTCGTCAGAAGCACGATTAGTGAGAGTAGGAATGATAATTGTACATATTATTGTTTAACTATCTTTGGATTAATCATTTGATTACAATTAGATCGATCATCATTGACCGATCATCTTTGATTGATTACGTTTAGACCGATCACCTTTGAGTTAATCATCTTTGGATAGATTATCTTTTAGCCGATCACTTAGATTGAATAGCAAGATCAATCGATTATAAAATGAAAGTCAAATTTTAACAGTCAATGATAACCAAAAATCAACTTATTGATGTTAATTAAGGTATGATTAGACTAGCAAAAGAGTATCATCCAAGCAGTTTTAAATATACATAAGATCTGAAAAACCGAATAGATAAGAGATAGAAAAGACGTAGAACAAGCTATCTCAAAATTGACATCACTCATTTAATCCATACGAAAACAATAATGTTTTCAAAAATGAAACAAAACTTCTTATTGACTTTCAATATTTTACATAATAACTTTTTCAAGATTTCATAATTTAATTGTGCATGTCATAAGACAATGATAAGAATGACACCAAGATGATAAGAAGATGAAGAAAAATTATGATTTTTAGACCAATAATTTTGAGAAATAATGATAAAAAAATTAGTGAATTGAAATCAACAGAGAAATCGCTTTTAAATAAGTAATTTGTCTTATTATTTAATTGTCATTATATAAACCTTTGAAGGAAAAAAATCTACAATACTAAAGGAAAAAAGCTAAAATGCGATAAACAATTTACCCATAAGAATACTAAAATACAAGAGACAATATCCCTAACATATCATGTGTAACTAATATGTTCAATAATAAATTGTTCCTATAATTTATGATTAATTAATTTTATCCTAATACCATCTATGTTGAACCATGTAAGTGATTAAGTGACTTATTCCTTAAAGAAAAGTATATCATGTGAGTTGGTGTGGAATAATTATGAGAATCATGTGAATGGTTAAGTTTAAAGAACATATATCATGTGAGTTGGTGTGAAATAATTAATGGTTTATAGTGCGAAATAAATGATAATATAACATTGTGCAAAATATATAATTTAAGGAGATCTATTAACTTATAGTCTAAACAATAAAGAAACATTAAAATATTAAGGGATAAGGAACTAAAGGAAAATCTTGTATCAAACTCTTTAGTCTAAATGTAATGAACCATCTTACTACATCAAAGTATAGTTTATATCAATGTGTTAGTACGGGTCAAATGAATCTTAGTGAGCAAGAGAGATCTTTAACAAAGAGTCTAGATTTCGTAGATGTTAGAAATATGTGTAACTTTTAATTTTTTCTGAAAATTAGGAAAGTAAGTTTTTTGGTATACCATTGAAATAAAAGATTTTTGAAAAAGAAATATTTATAAATATGATAATAAAAAATTCTCCAAAATTGTGGGGAGTCTAAAAATATATACAAATTATATCAATCCTACACTACAATAACATCTTTAAATATCAATCTATTTTAGAGACAAAAAATAACTAATAATAATAAATAATCTAAATATTAATTTATAAATTAAAAATTATTGATTTCTAAAATAGTTACTATTATAAATAAAAAATTACACTTTGATATATACAAATATTAGTTATCAATTTATACACTAATTCCTTTAATAGTAAAAAATAAATATTTTTATCTCTAAAATAGGTTATTATTTAAGGATTTTCTTTTAGTGTTAAGAGAGAATAATAAATATTAATAAATAACCATTAATTTTTCATACATAATATTTTATATGTAATTATATTTTTTTATGTTAACTTATTATTTTATAGTTTTGTTATACTGACCATGCATAGCAAAAGAACATAAAATCATAATATCAACCAATAATTCAGAACCATAACTAGATTAGAGGTTTCAACATATTTTTATTTATATATATATATATATATATATATATATATATATATATATATATATATATATATATATATATATATATATATATATATAAGTTAAGTTTATTTCTACGATAATGTAATGTTGAACTACTTTTGCCTCTCGTCGCTTTCATAATAACTAAGGTAAAGGTGAACGAAATAATCCCAAAGAAGGAAAAATCAACGTTTTTGTCGTTTAGAAGAAAATGGCAAGCAACCATATGGTAGGTCTAAAATATACAGATCACGTAAGGAATGGTTTCAATTTTGCATATATTCCGCAACGTTCCCAAAAAGAAATGCACATTATGGATATTACTAATGTGTAAGTAAAGTATTTACCAAATCCAAATCTCATTAATAGATTAATATATAAATGAATATTATTTAGGAGATAAAATAATTCAATAAAGTAACTATCTAAAATAAGGAGTAAAGATATTATAAATTATTTATTATAACAAAAAGTTATTAAATTATTTAAGAATAAAAATAAAAATTGTGGACCCACATATGTCGTTATTTCTTTGGTAAGATTACCAACTACCATTGCACAGCTGTTCTTTTAAGAGTATTAAACTAAGACTTGCATTGTCAAACAACCAAAACAAACACAATGACTTCTCAAACCCCAAAACCAAAGCTTGTTCTGCCACTCAAAACCCGAGCTGCGTTATCCGTTCTCTCCGCCTTAACAGATTTTACCCGTCGCTCCAACGGCACCGTTAATCGCGGTTTCCTCAAAATCCTCGATTTTAAGAGCCCGTCCAAAGCCAAATCCGTTAACGGCGTTTCTACTGAAGACGTCACTGTTGACAAACACAGAAAACTCTGGATTCGTGTCTACACTCCCACATCCTCCACCGCTGACGGAGTTCTTCCCGTCATCATTTTCTTCCACGGCGGCGGCTTCACTTTCCTCTCGGCGGACTCCTTTGCTTATGACGCTGTGTGCCGGCAATTCTGCCACCGAACCCCTGCCGTTGTTGTTTCCGTGAACTATCGCCGCACGCCGGAGCACCGGTTCCCTTGTCAATACGACGACGGCGAGGACGTACTCAAGTTTCTTGCCGAAAATCCCTCGGTGCTGCCGGAAAATGCTGACCTGAAAAAGTGCTTCCTCGCCGGTGATAGCGCCGGCGCGAATTTGGCTCACCACGTGGCAGTTCGGGTAGCCAAGTCGGGGCTCCGTGGAGTTCGGCTCGTCGGGTTGATTTCCATTCAGCCTTGGTTTGGAGGGGAGGAGCGTACTGATTCGGAGCTGAAATATAAGGATGCACCGCTGGTTTCGATATCAAGAACCGATTGGCTGTGGAAGGCGTTTTTGCCGGAGGGATCAGATCGCGACCACTGGGCGGTAAATGTGAGCGGAGCGAATTCGGAGGATTTGTCGGGTCTGGATTACCCGAGTACCCTTGTGATTGTGGGTGGGTTTGACCCGTTACAAGATTGGCAAAGAAGGTACTTTGAGTGGTTGAAAAAATCAGGGAAAAAGGTACAACTGATTGAGTATCCAACCATGTTTCATGCATTTTATATTTTCCCTGAATTGCCAGAGTCATCTCGATTGGTCTCACAGGTCAAAGATTTCATCACCACAGAATCTCTTATTTGAAATTATCATTGTTGAATGTAAAAATGAAATATATTAATCACCGTTGGAGTCTACTGTTAAAGGTTTTGCAAGTTTTTTTCTTTGGGCCTTAAAAATATTTAGTATTTGTATTTCTAAAATTTTATTAGTTCCGGGTT